>VMOF01000111.1:21309919-21505121 GCA_011764245.1 Trialeurodes vaporariorum | reverse complement strand
CGCAAAAAAAAGTTTCACTACGGTATCTCAGACGATATTGACTTGGACCCATGTAAAGCAGGTGAGTTCATTATAAAAAATAAATACAAATTCTGGAAATTTGATTAACACCTATAAATTTCTATTTAAATTCGATGGTGTTGCATAGGCAACACGTGCCCTCCTGCCCCTTGCTTCCTCCTCTGTTTAAAGGGGGCGTTTCTAAATGTAATAGAGAATAAGGTAAGCTTGAGTCTACTCAGTAGGGCAAGGAACTTAATAACCGCATATAAATTTGGATTAAAAATTTAAGGCAAAGAAAAGCTTCTGCTCCTCTGTTCCACCTCTTTATCAACCCTCCTCCTCCCTTTCTAACTCATCTTCTTCCCCTCTCTTCTACCTCTCTCTCCTCTCCTTCCCTCTCCACTCGACTGCCACATGTTAGTATCCAATGGGTGCTGTCCATATATATTTAAAAGTAGCGCCAAAATAAACTCATCGATGGATCACTGAAATGCATGTAATGGGGCAGTTGCAAGCAAAGAGTATACAAGAGTCGCAATTGAATGGAAGGCCTGCAGCTGCGTGGTCAACGCAGATAAGAGATCGGAAACGCGGCCTGACCTCTGATTGGCTGTAATCGTGGTGCCAAACTGTTTTAAACCTTATGGAAATTAACACGGGGTTTTCGTTCCGGGACGTTTATCTCGAAACCTGTGCAAAATTGCCTGTAAACAATTAATGCGAGTCGATTTAGCAGAATTTTTTCAACAAATTGATAGGTCATAATTGCCACTTTATTGCGAATTCGAAAAGACCGTTTCAGTGTTCAAAAGTACGCACAATAATGTGTTTACATGCTTGGCGTGTGTTTGAGTAACTCACTATTATGTGTACTTTTCAACTGAGACAGTCTTCTTAAATTTGCAGTATACTGGTACTTGTGACCTATCAATTTGTTCGGAAAATTCTGTCTGATCGACTCGTATTATTGTTTAGAGGTAATTTTGCACAGGTTTCGAGATAAACGTCCCGGAACGAAAACCCCGTGTTTATTTCCACAAGGCCAAAAAAAGTTTGGCACCACGATTTCCCTCCATTTCCAGCTAATCAGAAGCCGACTCTTATTAGCATTGTGACCACGCTGGCTTTCAATGCAATTGCGACTCTTGTTTAATCTTTGGTTGCAAGGGTGTGAAATTTTGTGTTTCTTATAAAGAAAATGCTTGTACTTTATGAGCTGAGAACAATAGCTTACCTTTGATTCTTTTTTCTAAGCTTCCCGGTTTTGGAGATACACACACACGTGTAAAGTTGTTAAAAATCGTGTGCATAGTGACGTCACCACAAGGAATTCTCATTTAAAACAAAGAATTTTGGGTTAGAATCTCATCTCCGAAACAATGGGACTTAATTAGAAACCAAAAGCATCTTTGCTCTCAGCTCATTAAGGACTTTCATTTTCTAAATAAAAAACACAGCATTTCAGATGACCCTTGCAACTGCCCCGTTTGAAGTATATTTTACTATCGTGTTCGGGCGAAGATTCGAGGTTTGGAACTTTTCGGGGGACACCGAACGCCAGAGTCAACCAAACCACATGTAGCCAATCAGGAGCGTTGTTTATTGTTGTCTCTCACCGATGAGTTACTCCTTTCGCTCCCAACTCGCGGAAAGGGTACAGATTCCGAGGTATGGGTGCAGCATCGGTGTCATCCATCGTTGCCGATAAACAGTTTGGGTGCAGTGGCGAAGCGTGCGATTTGGCAACGTTCCTTTTTCCCCATTTAAACACATTAGAAAGGTCGAAATGCCTGGTCATCGCCGATGACTGGAGCGTTCGACTTTTTTGGTGAATTTAAATGGAGAAAATACATTGTTGTCAAATTTCACGCTTCGCGACTGTTTGGGTGAGATAATAAAATGCACAGCAGTTGGTTCGAGTGAAAAATCTTCATCTAACATTGATAGTAAAATTAGCTTTTGGTATCATTGCTCTAACTGTCTTTAAAAATGCATACGAAAACTCAACTCCAAGAGTGTTCAGTACTTTTTCTGAAATTCGATCTTTTTCATTTGTTTTTCCGCGAAGACTCGCGATACCGAATTGCACGCTTCGCCAGTCGCAGCTAAAGATCGGTCAATTTGGAACTGTCCAATCAGTCGCTAGTTTTGCGACAATGTATTGAATTTGAACCGCAATCAGATGCGATAAAACGATATTTATCGTGGTACAAAAACGGAACACTGCTCTTGACTATACAGGGTGTCAATTAAAAAAGGAGCCAGGCCAAATATCTCGAGAACGGCTCCGAATTTCGAAAAACGCTGAAACACGTGTTCGATTATTTTGAGAAGGACATCTTTTAAGGGGGTCACCGGTTTGGGGGCCCTCTCTGGGGGGCCCTCAGGGGAGCTATATCAAAAATTTAAAAAAGCAACCCCTATCTTATGATACATCGTTGAAAGAACGTAAAATTCTAAGACTTTTGGTGCAAACCGAAGGTCGATATCGTTTTTCGTTTTCGATGTATCGAAGGTCAAAGTTCGATTTAGGCCCATTTTCAAAAAATCATTACTTTTCTTTGAAAAGTCGGAATTTAAAAAATAGGGAGTCTAAAATACTCTAAACAGCAAGCCCTTTTCAGAAAAAACTCAATATTAACGAAAATTTAGTAAAAATTTGGTTTTAAAGCCCCAAACATTTCTAACGTTTTTGGCCCCCACGGGGGGCTATCAGAAAAATTCCGAGAGACGAACCCTATCGAATGATACATCAATCGATAAGGCGTAACAAACTGAGCATTTTGGCGCAAACTGGAGGTCCATATAGTTTTTCATATTCGAGATATCGAATGTCAAATGTCGAATTACAGAATGCGAAAATTCGCTTTTATTCATTAAGTTGGTAGCTTTAGACGTTCATAATGGGGAAATTTCAGATCCTTTCAGCTACCGACAACATTTCAGGAGTGGAGTTGGTTTATGGTTGTTAGGCCTCTGATTCATTGTATCCCCCAAAAAAGCAGCATTGCCAAGTCTCAAAATCAAAATCTTCAACATTGTAACTTTAGATTTAAAAAGAAAAGCAAGCAAAACAAAAACAAAAAAAAAAAAAAACAAAAATAAAACCGCAATTTGTAACAAAACATACAAAGCAAGAATGGGGTTCTTGCTAAATTTTGCTTCAAGCGATTGAATAGTTAACCCTCGAGTAAAATCCAGCGAAAATTACGATAAGTATACTAAAAAGTCATGAAATTTACTCATCGTCTCACAAAATGACTTTGAATTTTAAGGCGTAAAGACGGAGCTAAGATACTCTCAATAAGATTACTCTCTTATTTGAGGCTTTTCTCGCGTGCTTTCTTAAAGTGAGAGAGATAGAGATATATAGAGATAGAAAGAGAAACAATTAGACAGGCTTCCAAATCCCTAGGTGTAACACCTGCGTAGCTGCGCATTTAAGAGCAAATATGGCGAAGCTATACAGGTAGCTCAGGTTATCCCTATGTAAGTTCGCAGATGTCATGGACGGGGGACTACTGTCTACTTTGTCTCTCGCTCTATAAAAACACACAGAGGCAGGTATCAAATTAGATAGGAATCATCCACGGTACTTACCTGGCGTAGCTCCGCCGACCGTCATTAAACCTTAAGCCTTAAATTAATTTTGTGAGTCTGTGAGTAAATTTCGTAATTTTTTTGCGTGCATGCCCGTCGTGATTTTTGCTGGATTTTACTCTAGAATGAACTAATCAATCACAGCAAGAGAAGATAGCAAGAGATCCATCCCTTCATTTTGCATGTCCAGTTTTGTGTTGACAGTAAAATTCAATATCAAAACCAACTACAATTATGATATTCAATAATCATTTTTAAGATGATTCCATGGCACGTGACCATGGCGATCGATTTGTCGATCGATTAATGGTCATTTCCCGGACTCTGTGGAGTTTTTTTTTTTGTAAAACCAGGATTGTCAGCACGTGAAGGTAGATCTAACAAACATATCTGTTAAGTTTGGATGCTCGAATCCGGAAAATAAGGACGTAACTATGTGGGAATTCGGAATCCGTTGTGCTATACGATAAATCGAATAGCGATTGTGCGAATTCCCATAGTTACGTCCTTATTTTCCAGATTTGAGCATCCAAACTAAACAGATATCTTTGTTAGATCTACTTCTAGGTGCTGACAATCCTGTTTTACAAAAAAAACTCCACAGAGTCCGGGAAATGACCATTAATCGATTGACTGATCGATCGTCTTGGTCACGTGCCAAGGAATCGCACCTTAAGTAGATTTTTTTTTTTTAAAAGAGCTTTCATTGAGCTAGGGAACATCCAGACAAATTGACTCCGACAGTTCTTTACTTATTCTGCTCTTACTATACTTTTCTTTTTATAGACTATTCATTTTGTGTGAGAAATGATTGATATATTCGTCTTAACTAACGATAAATGAGCATCCCATTTAAAGGTCACGAACGATAAGAACTTTAACCTAGCATCAATAAACGTAGGTGCATTCTCCTATTCCTATTTCTAACTTAGGGAAGGGAAAAAGAATTAAAACTCCAAAGAACTACAAATACATTTTCTCCAAAAGAAATAATGGAGAATTTTAGTTTGACTTTCGAACCGTGTTTTGTTCTGTCATCAAAATCAGTCTGGGGGTTATCAGCTGTCACGAAGCACATTCTCTGTAACTTTTACTGTTGTCGGTATTTAAGAGTTAATCTGAAATAGTCAATTATAATTGAACGATTTGAAGATTTGGACTATAGGAACGTTTCATCTTCAAAAGAGTGTTAAAATTCTTACAGCCTTTATGGCCAGGTAGCAAGTTTTTGGATAGAAACAAAAAACATAAGCTGCAGTTGCGATATTTGGCTGTACCGATGGTCTATTCAGTATTGTTTTTTTTTTGTTTTTTGTGTGTAAAAAGCAGCAAAAATAACAGCGTTAACACTGAAAACTAACGTGCTTTTGGTAAAGTGAAAACTGCAGTTAAAGTACAAAAACAAAAAAAACAAAACAAAAATTTGTACAAAAGTACAAATACAATACAATTTATTACTATATATTTATCTGTATTATTTAATTCGTGCGATCATGAACCGCCGGTAACTACATACCAGGCCAAATTCAAAATTTGGCCAAGTTACGTTTTGTGCAGGGCTATTTTTGCGATTAGCTCCATTGAGTGTGCGCCTTTGAGATCAACATCCTCGAATTTGACCTTTTCGTCGGTTCAAATCAGACTCTGCCTTTGCATGTCTCAAGTGGACTTTTTTTAATTCACTGATGATGACTCCACCGGTTGACAAAAAAATACTCGTGTCCTGTATAGCATCTACAGATAATGAAAATACTCTAATCTGTAATCTTTTCTAGACTGATGATAGAATCATCGGTGAAAATGAAAAGTCCACTAAATGAAGCCAACTGCGTTTCTATCGGTGGATGTAAACTGTAAAGATTACAGACAGAGTATTTTCGTGACTTGTAGGTCACACTAAAGACGGTTTTAGTGATAACGCCGAGTCATCCGAAGAATATGAGCGTTTTAAACTATCTCTCTCTGTCGCTCTCACGTAACCCCCATGTACTGCTACCTCACTCTCATCGCAAAAATCGTAAAGAGAGACATCTTTGGTGAAATATTTTGGCAGAAATGAACTACTCGAGGCATTCTAATCCGATTTTTATATCAATATATGTTATGAAGCAAGGACCTGCATGTATACGAATTTCAAAACTAGAAAGAGATGGCTATGCGCACAGGAGTGCGAGTGAGACATGATCATTTCGGAACGCTACCGAGAGGTTTGTCACAAACCGATTGCGTTCTATGAGTGCTTTGTTGTGATTTATTGGCTAACCGTTATGACTTTGTACTAAAACCGTCAATATGCACATGCTTAGGTGAACTGTGTACCTAATATTTTTGTCAACCGGTGGAATCATCGGTGAATTAAACAATTTCACCTAAAAAAATGGCAAAACAGCAGCACTGGTTTAAATCAAACAAAGCTATACATTTATCTAGAGTGGCGATCTAATAGAAAATTTGCGTAACTACAATGAAGGATTTTTAGATTAGGTTTAAAGTGTAATTTTTTCCATAAATTTCCATGTATTTTAGGGCAATCGCACGTAGAATATCGAAGCATAGATGGTTTAACCTCTGTTCGATTGCATCAAAGTGTATGGAAAATAAATGGACAAATAAATTAAATATTAAACCTAACCTAAAAATCCTCCATGGTGACCAATACGCAGGTTTTCTAAATTACAGGGTCACACTGCCACTCTAGATGATTGTATAGCTCGTTGGTTTAAATGGACAAAATACAAGGTTGCCGAATCTCTGCCTTCACCACTCCTCCGGCCAAGTTTAAAAATTGCGCGAATTAATTCTTATTTCTTTGGGTACCCTAAAAAAATCATTTTCGGTTCTCTCTCTCTCTCTCTCTCTCTCTCTCTCTCTCTCTCTCTCTCCCTTCCCCACCACCACGACCATCACTATTCAGTTCTAAAAGATTTTCGAAGGAGCCTGAGAGTTAAATTGAATCAAATGGATGAATCGTTATCGCAGTTCGGTATAATACAAGAGACATAAATGTGAACTTTAGCCAGAGTGAATCCGTGTAATTATCATGTTCTTGCGTGATAACAAAAATCGCTCCTTGATTAGAAGCAATTCTGAATAAAGACGCGGCTGAGCGTCGGAAACTGAGTTGATTGAACGATTGTGTCGTCACTGAAATTCTTCTCTGGGTGCAATCCTTTTTCCATTTAACACGGAAATCGGAAAGAAAAGAAGGACGAGGTTCTTATTGTTGCTGAGTTTTTTTAATCCAATTCGTCCACTTTTTGTATTTTAATCGTTGATTTTTCGATCATTTTGTTTAATTGTTTATATTTATTTATTCTTTTATCTATTTGAAAAAAGGTGAAATACTGGACAAATTTATTTGAATGAAAAACATGGCTGGGATATTTATTTATTCATTTATTTCTTCCCATTTTTCTTTCTTTCTTTCTTTCTTTCTTTCTTACTTTTTTTCTTACTTTTTTTCTTTCTTTCTCTCAACATTTTTGACATGAGTTTTGCCAAACTGACAGTCGAAATTTTTACGGAAGATTATAGAATTTTGAATGCTAAGGGGTAACATGGTAGGTTGGGAGCCCTCAGTGGTGGGGGGCAAGGGGGGCACCTACAGTTTAAATCGTATGTCGAGGTATATGCGATGAACTCTTTTTTATCAACTCTAGGGTGAGAAAAATAAAGTAAAAAAAAAAACAAAAGGAATACAAAAAAAGGGAATACAGTGTCGTCATGTTACTCGCAACGCCTCTGTATAATGGATCAAATCCAAATTTTCCGTCCAAAAATGCTCAAATTACATTGAACCGGAGTTTTATTTTTTCCTTTTATTTTTACTTTCTCACTCCCCATAGGATAGAGAAAGTATTTAATCATGACAAATTTGAAAATTGAGTTAGCTCCATTTCTTGGCATTTGATATCCCCAGCCAAAAAAACATATCCCAAAAAATATCCGTCCGCGTCTGTCCGTCCGTCTGTATGTCTATTGTCTATCTGTCCATCCGTCAAGGGGACAGGGGGTTCCTCAACTATTCATCTGTTTGCATTCAAATTTGGCAAGAAGAATTGTTTCCTACTTTCCAAGAGTACCTTTTTTGGATTTTGTCCAAAGTTTAAATTAAGGGGGGTTTAACCCCAAAAATAGGCTAAAAATGGCTAAAAAATTGCTCTAAGGATTTCCTTGAAACTTGGTGAAAATATGCTGTCAAGAGAGACAAATCGAATGGCATCATTCATTTTACTGAAAAAACTCAAATAAGGGTAGTTATGGGAGGGGGGTGAGGGAAATGCGGTAAAATACCCATTTCTGAGAGCACTGTGGTGAGGATTTTCTTGAAATTTGGAGGAAATATATACTCGAAAGACTGACAAATCGAATGACATCAATCATGTGTGTCCAGAAATTTTACGATAAAATAATGGAAATGTCAAACTTCTACGTTGCCTGTTTCCAAAGAAATGCGCGTTTAAAGTTTCCACGCCGTGCCTGGCCTCTCTCATAGACAGTGACGGCTCGTGCAATGCGATATATCGATGTCTACTTCATTTAAAACTATAGAAAAGTATCGATTTTTCGGGGGTTCAATTGCACCCCCTGACGATCGATACTTTTCTATAGTTTTAAATGGAGTAGAAATCGATATATCGCATTGTACGAGCCGCCACTGCTCATAGACTCGCTCCACTGTGCGCCGAGTCGATTACGCAGTATATTCTTGCGAGTCTTGTTAGCAAATATTGTGCACAAGGAAGCACATTTGCCAAGTCAAGCGAATGGTTTGAAACCAAATAAATTTGTTCCGATTTCAAAAAGCGGGACCTGAAAAAGAGCTTCAAGCGATTTATGATAATGATATAAAAGCAGTGCACGTGAATATTCCAGTCCGTTCTTGCTGACAGCTGATTGGGCCTTCTCTATTTTGAATTTGCCGCCCGAATAGTGTATCATCTTGTGCGGCGTTGCTTGCAATCTGAAAACGCTGATTTACGTCCATTTAAACCAGGGCCGAACAACGTGTCGATTCCAAGATGGTTTGGAGTCGATCTTGGTGACCTTTGGAATGATATTAAAAAAATACGAGAAAATGTGCAGAATTGATTCTTCAGCGTTTAGTACGTGCCGACTTCTGCCACCAGAGCGCTACCATTTGATTAATGTCGAATTTACCCGCCAAAAGTAATTTATATTTATATTTATGAGGTCGTTTTATGAAATCGGAATGTCAATTACTAGATAATCATCTGAAGAACGTTTCTGCAAATTATCTCGACAATAACTTCAAAAACAAAGCTGAAAGTACCGAAAATGAAATATCGCATTTCGACACAAGAATCGATTTGTGATAGTCCAATTTTTGGTACTTTCAGCCTTATTTTTAAGAAATTGACTAGGTATTTTGCTGAGACGTTCTTTAAATGATTAATCTGCAACTGACCTTCCGTTTTCTTAAATATAAATTACTTTCAGCCTGTAATTTGACATTAATCGAACAATTTTTGAACGGATATTAATGAGCGATTAAATCAATAAATTAATGCGACCTTTTTACGAATATGAGCTCTACAAAAATTATTCACTATGCCTATGGTTCCACAACTAAAGCTGCCAAAATCAACAAGATATTACAGATTAAACGTTGCAATTTGAGGTTGGAATCACCCTAATATTTTTATTTTTGCTGTGGAGTGTGCGGGAATCTAGCGAGAATTCTGGAGATTCCACTCTCCGAATCCATCCTTTAATCTGTATTACCTATCTTGTTGATTATGGCAGTTATAATGAAGCATTTTTGAGGACGTAGAATGCATAATCGCAACAAGGTTGCATTAATTGTTTGATTTAATAGCAAAAAGTGTCCGTTTTAAAATGTGCTTTTGGTGGAAAATACATCAAACCAGAGTTTGTTATGGGACCAGAGGTCTTCGGACGGCAATCGATACTTCATATCGCTCCACTAAACAGTCTGTATCCAATTCTCCCTCTCGTTCAATTTTTTGACGAAAATTGATACAGAATATACTGCCTGATTACGTAAACTTTCGTTACGTTTTATTGTTATCGAAGGTCAATGTCGTGGATGGTATGGGCGCAAGTTTGACGTTACATCAAATTGAAAAGCTGCATATGAAAGGTGGATTTTCGTTTCTATCTTTCTTTTTTTTTTCCTTTTTTTGCGCCGACAAGAGATAAAGATGCGATGCATAATAACTTCATTCAGAGATAGTGAAAAAGCGCCAAGTACAAATACTCTTATTTTTATAATCTCTTCGTGCACTGTCAATTTTTGACGGTCACTAACCCCCCCTTTACTCATTTCTTCGCCCCCCCTCTCTATCTTCTGATGAATAATTAGTCGTCTTTATATTTTGTGGAACTACATATATACACCTATTTAATTTCGTAAAGATAGTAAAAGCAATTTTTTATCGAGCGCCTTCAATTCGTTGTATCGGCAAAATAAACACTTTCGAGCTCTAATAGTTAACAAACCATTTAATTTAAGCAAAAGAGTGGTTGGCTATTTTACAAGTAACATGATCGTTCGTTATTCGATGGATTAGTAACCCTTTTTGAGGCGAAGATATTTGACACCTTCAGATTAATAGAGAGGGGTGTGGGGGGGGGGGGGGGGTGAATTTTTACCTTAACTTAAGACCATTGCTGATGGCTTATTTTTTAATATTTCTCAAATCTATAAAAATTTCATATTGCCCAGTATTCACTGAAAAATTATAATATGTCTGTTTTATTTTTTAATTTTTAAATTTTTGGCGTGAAAATTTTCAACCACATCAAATGCTCCAATTGACTGCAACAAACAGTTCTTTCGATTTCTTTAAATTTGGAAATTTATAAGTTATATGTGAGATACTAATAAAAAAAAAACTCATTATATTCTGAAACTACGTAAAGCAAACAATAAGATCACACGATTTTTTTAATCCAAACTGTTTGAAAATAGGTTGTTGCCCAAAGGGGACGTCGTGATTTCTCAATAAATACGGGAAAATTTGATGAAAATTACCGATTTTTTGTGGAAAGCTTCTAAATACCCTCATCAAAGATTACATGGAACTATGGAAGCTCGAAGCGATTCGATGAAGTGTCTGCTTGTTATCTTAGAAAACTGGCCTGGGATGAATGTTAATCCCCCCCCCTTACACACACGAGGGTTATTGGTTATCGATGAAGCTGGGACTAATTTCAAGAGAGAGGTAAGATGCTAAAAGCGTGGTTTCATGTCTCAAAATAATGCAGACGCGTAGTGTGTAGTTTGGCAACTTTGAATTTTGCCCATTTAAACCCATTTAAAAAGTCGAATGCGAAGGGGTTCACCGAACATCCAATATTTAGATCTTTTCCATGAGTTTAAATGGACGAACTGGAGCGTTGCCAGATTGCATTGCTCAAGAGCAGAATGGAAGTTTGCTCCTTTCTGCATCAAAGCCATCCAAAGAACTAACGATCCAAAAGTAAAATCTATCCACTCCCAACATGATAAAAAGCGTTATGGTCTTTCAGGGAAATAATATTTATCCCCCTCATCCGGCATGAGATGCATGTCAAACAGATTGTGGAGATGACAATATGACAAGCCGCGTGAAACGATATCTATACCTGCATCAGTTAGAAATCCAGATACAACCAGATTTAGAGATTCATAGTTACCATACTTACCAACAGACTGCAGGAGAGGTCTCACTGGTTAATTGACGGTTTCCCGCAGATAGTAACTGTATATTTTCAATCATATAATTAATTTGTTTGTGTATTTATAACGTTACTGGTTCAGTGATGACACGCAGGGCGCACAAAGTGTGTTTCTATCACCGCATACGCGGTCCTGAAGTTAAAAGTTCTATGTATCTTACTACATCTGCGGAGCGTCCGTAAGTGCGAAAACTTACTTCCAGCAGAGATTAGAGGCTCTCGTATATTCACCAACGGAGCTATCTAGAGGGGCGACTACATATTATTAGTCTTATCCCAAAGTGAGGCAGCATGCCGCATGGGCCATCTAATTCTGCATTGTTTGCCTCATTTTTTTTTTTAACCTAAAATCAAAAAGTGTGATTAATTCAATGGAAACTGGTTTTAGACGAAAGTGCAGGTGTTTTAGAGTAGCTACCTGGAGTCCTGGACACAAAATTCCAATACATTTATCCAGGTGAGGAAATTTTGCTTGTTTCTGTCCTGTGTCCTGTCATGCAAATCCTTCCAAAAGAAATTATAGGTGTATATATATAGCAATGTCTGTGTCCGTATATCCAGTCGAAAACACTTGCACTTTCTTTTAAAACCATCCCAAATGGATCCGTCGCATTTTTTTTTTAAATATTTAAGGTTAAAAGCTATGAGACAAACAACCTAAACCCGTGTGAAAACGTCCATAAGAGATTTCCATGCCTCCGTGCTGCCTCGAAAGAGCGTCCCACAAATCATCGCTGTATCGGTATGGCTCGTTGATACGATACTCACTAAAAATATACGAAATCAAGTTGAAGATACAACATTCGACATTATCCCCCTCCCTCAAATGATCCCTCTTCCCCCCTCTCCACCCTTTCCTCCCTCCTTCCCTCCTCCTTCCCTCTCCCCAATTCCCCCTCCCCCTCTTGCCGAGCATCGAAACTTATATTCTCAGTTATTAGACCCATATTTAGCTGTACCTACGTGTGAATAAACACATTAGGTATACTTACAACTCTACTTATGAGCACACTCAAATTACTCGATCATTAAGAGAAGGATTATTGCCTCGTAAACAATTTATTACTATTATCGTTTTGCTCCTATTCGAACATATACAAAAGTATCGGTTTCGTATTAGATTTTCACTATATAGCTCAGATTCTAAGGGTCGATTATTTCCGGTTAGTTTCTACGGAAGAAATATTGATACTTCGAATTACGTCTACAATATGTTTGGTCCTTTCCTATTTAAATCTGTACAAAATAATCGGGTATTTTGAAGAATTTTGATCAAGCTTCAGGTGTTGACCAAAATGGTTGATAATTTTTTCTCAAATTTTAAATCTTTCAAACTTTGCCTTAAAAGAAAAAGACCGCAATGTATATTTTTGTTTTGGGACTTTGATTGACGGGCCAATTTTTAAAAAAGGACAAAAAAAAGTGGGACAACATTTTAAAAGGACGAAAATTTATGGGAAAAATTAGCTTAGGATGATAAAATATGGAAGAAAAATAAGATGGACGAAAAAAAACGGGACTTAATCTACTGAAACCCTGTGAACAGGTATACTCGGTGGCAATGGCGGGTCACGGCTCGAACTTTGATCGACGTATACCCAAGTTCGCTCTCAAGAGGAATGATCCCTGATCCATGATCCCTTTCGCGCGATTGAAGAGGGATTGGGACTTGCCAAGCACACTCGCACAATAAACTTCACCATTGAAGGGATACACCGGATACACGCCGTATGGCCATACAGGGTTTGTACCAAAGTCAAAAGCTATAGAGCTGTGAAGCGTATAATATCGCGGTGGAGCACGGACTCCTCTCTGTATCCCCTGGGGCATAAGAAATTAGGCCAATCTCGTTAATCATTAAGCATTTCGAAACGAACAGTGGATTGGGGGACGAGGTTGAGGGGGGGGAGGGAGTGAAGATTGGAGAGAGGGGGGGGGGCAGAAGCGACTGAGACTGAGCCCCCCAATAAGCGCACCCACTGAGCCTGCTGAGCGGCAAACGGGCCTTGCAGAAATTCTTTCCCGCTTGCACCAGTGATAAGGCTTTCACAAAACCAATATACGATACATACATGAAAGCCTCATGGGCGGAGCAAGCAATTTGGCAACTATGAATTCGTCCCATTTGAACATATGAGAAACAATCGATTCTTGAGGGGGCCATGGCCCTGTTAGTAATCGATTGTTTCTCATGGATTCAAATGAGAATAATACACAGTTGCCAGATTGCTGGATCCGCCTTTGGAAAGCCTTCTCTTCAGAGCTGCCGATTTGCGTAAAATCTTGCAAACTTTTGCATCACGGAATTGACGAGTTGATTCTTGCATAAAAACCTGTAAAAATGACGACGAGTACTTACACTAAAAAATAACGAAATTCATTCTCAAAATTGGGCTTTATGAAGGTTCAACGCAGGTATCGTTGGAGATTCCCATCTAAATAATTCATTGCTACTTATCTCTGTGGTTCCGTAAAGAAAGTGAAAAATTAGACAGTATCTCCCATGATACCTGCGTTGAACCGCCATTACGATCTTGTCGTTAAAGCAGTTATGTGAGTTTATTACTGAATTTTAAACTTTCTTATTGTGCTTTTCGTGATTTCCGCTGGTTTTTTACATCGGATTGGACTATTCATTTAACCACAGCAAAAGTTTGAAAGAGTCCCATATTAATCGCATTTTCAATTCACCGATGATTCCATCACCGGTTGAGAACAGATTACTCAGCTCAGTTCAATGTATGATTGAAATGCACGAAAATACTCTGATCTGTAATATTTTCTACATCGATGGAATCTTCGTTAATTAATTAAAATATCCACACGTTTTTTGAAGTCATCGACGACTCCGCCGGTTGAGAAAAGATTACAGATGCGAGCATTTTCGTGCATTACGATCATACACTGAACTGAACTGGGTAATCTTTTCTCAACTGGTGAAATCATCGGAGAATTGAACAAGGTGCGATTAATTATACGCAAAATGGCAGCTTTGCTATTATATTTCTAGGTCTCTGATGCAGCGTCCATCCCTGTCAAATTTTTTTACTGCATGTATGAAGTACTTATTGAAGTGTTCAGAAGTGGTGTTCCTACAGAAGTAACTGCAGTAAAATCTACTCCATAATCTTTGAGAAATGGAGCAGTTGCAAACTTTTTCCACAGGCTTATTAATAGTCAATTCGGACGTGACACCCTGCAAAATTGACGATAAACGCTCTAAAAAAAATCACGAAATCCATTCCCAAACTCATAAAATGCTTTCAAACGCGAGATTTTAATGGCGGTTTAATTGCGTCATCCGTGTTTATCGATTTTGGGTGAAGTAAAGTATCGCATCTTGAATCGATGGTTTTATTGCAATAGCGTTAAATGAAGATAATAAATCCGATGTTGCCGAATTGCACAACTTGCCACTTGCTCACCTTTAATGCACTAAGTATATAAAATCTTGAATAAATATCAATTATAATTTATGTATGTTTCGGAAACTCGCAATTTTCCAGCAGTGGGAACCACCTTGAGCACACTTTTATTTCGCTAATTGATTGTCCGTTCTCTTTATTAATTTTTAATCTTCAATTCTTTATTTTATCGCACGAGGGCAGTAAGTCAAGGACCCCAATTTGTTAGGTGCTTGTCTCCCACCGAGAACTCGAGTCATATAAATGTATTAGTTTCTTCAAAACTAACCTCGTTGCTTGTGAAAAGCTAGATTAGAAGACGTCTCTACCGTCCTTCAGCTTAGCCACGCTTTTTCACGATTCCTCGATCTTAGTCACGCTTCGTCACGCTTCGTCACTTTTCGTAACTCTTAGTCACGCTTAGTCACACTTTGTCACGCTAAGCGTGACTAAGAGTGATTAAGCTTGACTAAGCGTGCCGAAGCGTGACTAAGCATAGAGAAATGTGGAGAAATGTTGAGAGTGCGTGACTGAGCGTGACTAAGCGTGGCGAAGCGTGCAACGAAGAGTGAGGAATCGTGAAAATGATTAAGCTGAGGGACGGTAGAGACGTCTTCTAATCCAGTTTTTTGCAATTTTGACCGTTTTTCGAAAAAATTAGTTGTTCAAAAAGTTTTGAAAAATCGAAAATGTTTGACCATCCAAAAATTATTTTGCTGACAAATATTTTTTGAGAACGTATTTTTTCCCTTAAAACGCTCGTTTAGTAGAAAATTTTGCACTCAGCGTTTTTGAAATGTGGTTCATTTTAAGTGGCGCTATGATTTTTTGAAAATGGGTGGATATCAAACTTAGAACTTCGATATATTGAACTCGAAAAAATTCATCGAACTTAGGTTACGTCAAAATGCTTAAAATGTTTAGCTGTTTTTGAATATACAATAGAAAAAATGGGGACTCCATTTGAAATATTCGATTAGCCCCACTGAACCGTCGCGTCGTTATCTGTTTAGTCGTCGCCAGCTTCAATTATTATTTTAAGACAGACAAGAGCTCCTTTGACTGAAACATTGTATCGGGAGTACCTACCGATACTAAAATTTATGCACTTGAGAGCTAGTTACGTTAACGCATTCGAAAGTTTAGTTCGACAGTGGACCAGTGCAGTGGTGGACTGGCGGATTTGCCGGCATTTCAAACCCTTTCCATACGTTCCTGGGAACGTGAAAATCATAAGAGTCAATGAGTAGAGCTCTACTCTTTTGTGTGGAGCCTTCGATGTCGTCGACTCTCGCTCACGTCCGTGAAAGCCTAAAATCAACGATCAATCAGAACTCGTTGAGGTCGTATCGGTCGTATCGGTACTCCCTATAAAATTTATCCGTCAAGGTACTATATTAGACAGACGTCATGAGGAAACGTTGCCTCCGCGTGCCTGCGGAGTGCGGATGCCGAAAAAGTGAGCTCAAATGCACTCAGAGCACTTCGTAAATTGAAGCACCGAGTGCAGCAATAATATGCCCAAGTGCTATTTACTGACGGAGATGAAGAAATTGGTGAATCATAGAACAGAGCCACTCTGTCTGAAACGGACGAATCTGAAAGTGAACGCGTAAATGAGGGGAAAGCCCCGAAACCAGCTCAAACACCCCCCCCCCCCTCCATCTAGAAAGTCAAGACGAGCCGGGATACTCGTGACTCAAAAGATATACTAACATTGATATACCACTTTAATTTACCTACTCGACCGTCTGATCCGTTCAGCGCATTCAATTTTGATATTTTTGAAATAATGCGGTCTGAAGCTTTTTCGTTGTAAAGACGAACTTTAATTTTGTATTAAGGTATTTGATCAATAACGCTCGGGTTGTAAACAAAAGAAGCCGAAAAACCGTGATTTTGGAAAATGGTGGCCTTTCCACCCGTTTGACTCGAACACAAAGTTCAGATTCGAATTCAGCGACCCGAAATACAGAAGAATCGACTATCAGTCCTAAGTCTCGAAAATTTGCAAGCTAGGGTCCATATTGGGTCCGGTTGCATGGATTATTTTTAAAATACTGTAAAAAAAAGTATTTCTAAATATTTTCATGACAGGAAAACGTAATTCACATAACATTATTTTGATAGTATTTTTAAAATATTTTGTTTAAAATTTCACGTGTGTTTACTGTGATTTGACTTAATTATACAAACAACGGTATGACCATATTTAAATTTGCGGCACTTGTGCACAATTTTTAGGGGAATTGACTTTAGCTTCTTCCTCTTTAAGAGAGGGGGGAGAGAGAGAGATAGAAATAGAGAGAAAGAGAGAGAGAGAGAGAGAGAGAGAGAGAGAGAGAGAGAGAGAGAGAGGAGAGAGAGAGAGAGAGAGGAGAGAGAGAGAGAGAGAGAGAGAGAGAGAGAGAGAGAGAGAGAGAGGAGAGAGAGGAGGAGAGGAGGAGAGAGAGAGAGGAGAGAGAGGAGAGAGAGAGAGGAGAGAGGAGAGAGAGGAGGAGAGAGAGGAGAGAGAGACAGAGAGAGACCGAAAAGTTGTAGTAAGTTGGTAAGTGGCTCAAAGCGACGGAAGATTAAACTTAAAACACTGACGCGTTCGTGATCACCGTTTCTTCTGGCGCCCACCAGCTGCGCCGCGCCGCTCACATGACGCGCTTAGTGTGCCGCGTGCGTGCGTACCTAACTAAATCGAGCAAAGGCGATAGATATAGTTTGCTCAAAGTTCCACAGCTCCAAATCATTGCTTGATAATTCCAAATCACATGCCGCCGCCGCCGCCGCTTCTCTCCGCACGTAACGCGCGAAAGGCACTCAAACTTCCGGTGCGGTGGCGGGAAATGAGGGGCGACGGTACCGAAGTGGGGGGGAAGGGGGAAGAGAGGGGGCGAGGGGGAGAGAGAGGGAGGGCATTTCCTGCAGAATGCATCGACGCGTCGCAAAGGCTTTTGTCGAAATCGTGTGTGGACAGAATCCGGCGAGAAGATTCTCTCTCTTCTGTCCTGTCTTCTCCCCCACCCCCTCCCCTCTCCCATACAACCCCCTTAATACGTGGATTAAAGGCAGAACTTCCAGCTTTATCCGCGTACCTTACCGACGGCGGTGGCCTAGCGCACAGTGGAGTGAGTCAATGGGAGAGGCTGGACATATGGCGTGTTGACTTTAAAATGCGTATACCATATTAGTTTACTGTTAATAAGCAACGTAAGAATTTGAAAGTGGTTTCATTGTATAATTTCTGACAAGAATCAGCCTTTATAGTTTGTTTTTTGATCGTTAAAACATTCAAATTTGCATTCTTTTTAGTTTGTTTTTTGATTGTTAAAACATTCAAATTTGTATTTTTTTAGTTTATTTTTAGATTGTTAAAACATTCAAATTTGCATTTTTTTAGTTTGCTTTTTTATTGTTAAAACTTATAACATTCAAATTTGCATTTTTTTAGTTTGTTTTTTGATTGGTAAAACATTCAAACTTGCATTTTTTTAGTTTGTTTTTTGATTGTTAAAACATTCAAATTTGCGTTTTTTTAGTTTGTTTTTTGATTGTTAAAACATTCAAATTTGCATTTTTTAGTTTGTTTTTTGATTGTTAAAACATTCAATTTTGCACTTTTTTAGTTTGTTTTTTGATTGTTAAAACATTCAAATTTGCGTTTTTTTAGTTTGTTTTTTGATTGTTAAAACGTTCTAATTTGCATTTTTTTAGTTTGTTTTTTGATTGTTAAAACGTTCAAATTTGCATTTCTTTAGTCTCACATTCCACGTCCTACCACTCCCGTTGACTCGCTCCACTGTGCGGTGTCAGTGATGAACTTTCGACGTTGCTCATCTATACCGCTCACACTCTCCCGCTCTCGCGAGCACCTCAACTTTTATCGCGATAAGCGCGGCTAATTTTAGAGCTTTACACCCCCCCCCTCCCTTCTCTTTACTCCCTCACATCACCACACTTTGATTTCGATTGATATGTCCCACGTACGAGCGGTGATTCAACCCGCCGCTGCGTTGCGTTGGCGTTGGTTGGGTTCGCGACGTGATGCAATAAATGTTGCGGGTTTTCCGAAGAGCAGTTTTACACTTTCCGAAGAAGCTTTCGTCTTCGGCAAGCGCGCGGTCGGACGCTCGATTTGCAACTTCACGTACCCGCCTCTTATTGTGCGTAAGTTGCAAGAAACGCTATCTAGTCGAAATGAAAGCACTGTATTCGTTGATCCGAGTGTTGAAAAACGAGTGTTCATCTCATTTTCGAAAATATGTGTAACATTTGTGTTGGTTTGCGTTGGTTGGTTCTATGGTTTGTTTGGGCAGTTTGAAATTGTTTTTTAGTTTGGTTTGTATGATATACTTGGCCTGCAGGTCTGTGGCGGCTCGTGATATTTGGCAACCATGCAAGTTTTCCATTTAAACGTAGGTAAAATAATCGATTCTTGCGGAGGCTGGCAGCCTCCGGGAGAATCGATTGTTTTACATTGGTTAAATAGGAGGAGGACACGGTTGCCAAATTTCACGAGCCGCCACATCTGCAGGTTGCAGGCTGATTATGAACGGTGAATGCTATCGAGTAGATAGTCGAGTACTTATTATTATTCTTATGGGGTGGTGTCATTACGATAGGTTTCATTCTGATTGAAGCGCCGTTCCATCTCGGCGGAAATTCTCCGATAGCTCAGGAGTCATCGACACATTCTCGGAGGGATGGGATTGTTTCAACCAGAATGAAACCTGTCATGAAAAATAAGTAATGTGAAATTTGAAGCCGTTGTTGTCTTGAGTAACACCTCGTTTTGTTGAAGCAGCGAAGATTTGTGGCCATGCGTTTTCAGAGGGAGGTCTTTTTCATCTCTATATAGTTTACGTCATGCTTTTGAATCGAATAATATACTGGCATGCTCATAGCTAGCCGTTGCCAGGATATTGTCCTTCTCTCTCTTTGCCCATCTGGAGGCATGTGTTAGAAAAGGATGAATATAGGGGCTGTCACGTGACTTCAACCCCTGTTTCTGTCTTTTTCTAACACATCCAGTCAAACGGGCAAAGAGAGAGGGAAAACTAATTCATGGACTCGGCTATGTTCATGCTATCCTGACAATAACGGCAGCAGCAGCAATAAAAACACACCGCAAGTAATTAGATCAACTGCTTTTTTTTCTGCGGCGAGAGAACAATACGTCTTCTGATTAGAATGGGTCTGATCAGTAGCGTCGCGTGCAATTTGGTAACCATGTGTTCTATCCATTTAAACTCATGTACAAGATCGAATTCAGGGGGTGCACAGTGCACAAGGAAAATTCGATGTTTTTAATGAGTTTTAATGGAGTAGTTGCATTGTTGTCGCAGATGGCACGCGACGCCACTGGGTCTGATGCAAACTTTTGCTATAACGATTAAGAGTGTATAATCTAATGTAAAATCGCCTGAAAAGTCTATTGGTGGCATCAGAAAGTCATAAAATACAATAATAAACTTATACAAGAGGCGTTCAATGAAATCCAATATGGCGGATAAATATCGAGCAATCTGTATGCATGCACCGTGGTCCGTGAACATCCAAGGATGGCCAACTTTGACAACCTCACTGGAGGTAGAGGTTATATGTGTTTGTTTACGTTGTGATTGGTTGTGATCGATATTGTGAGGTTGGCTATCCTTGGATGTTCGTGGTGCATGCGTACAAATAGCTCAGCTCGATATTTATCCGCCATCTTGGATTTCATTGAACGCCTCTTGTGAGTTTATTATTGCATTTTATGACTTTCTGATTCCACCAATGGACTTTGCAGGCGATTTTACTTCAGATTCTACACTCATAATCGTTGCAAAAAAATTTTGCGATAGAGACCCATTATAACTTTTGTTGTGAAAGAAAGAATGTTGGAAGAAGAGGGGTACGTCAGAGCTACTGTTTTGCGTATAATCGCATTTTTCAATTCACCGATGATTCCACTGGTTGAGAAAAGATCTCACAGTTCAGTTCATTGTATGACTGAAATGTACGAAAATACCATGGTGGCTACCGCCACTTATAATATAATCGGTAATCTTTCCTCAAATCGGTGGAAAAACTCCGTTAATTAATGAAAATATCCACACATTTTTTTAAAGTCATCAAAGACTCCACCAGTTGGCAAAAGATTAAAGATGCGAGCATTCATTTCCGTGCATTACAGTCATACACAGAACTGAACAGCGTAATCTTTTCTGGGCCGGTGGAATCATCGGTGAATTGAAAAATGCTAATAATTACCTACACGCAAAACAGCAGCTCTGCGTAAAACTCACTTCGCGAGAAACCTGGGCAGCAAATTTCAATCGGTATTAATTTAATTTCAAATCAAGCCAGTGCTATTTACTCCTCAATTTTCTGACGAATATGAGAGAGACAAATTCGCGATCATAACTCATAAACTGGTCGAAGCTTTGTTAGTTCATTACCTTGACACCGCACTGCCCTCTCTTCCCCTCTCTTCCCCTCTCTTCCCCTCTCCCCAACTCCTTTCTCTCTCCTCCCCCCTCACCTTCATCTCATTCTACCTCCCCTTCTTATGATCAAAGCTAAATATAATCATGGAGATAAGAGTTCCAAAGATAAGTAGATCGAACAATAACATGTGTTCTTTTCTGACATCATTACAAAAAAAATTCCAAGTCGGTGTACTTACTTACGGTACCGGGTATTTTAAGCCGACGAACGATCGATATAAATCCACGAAGACTGCGTGTCACAATTATCATGAAGAATGAATGAATCAGTGTTGCCACATTTGGCGGGAAATTTAAAAAATTTACATCGAGTTAAATGGGGAAAATTGGAGGAAACTCCCACAGATTGGCAGCGCTGAAATGAATGTCGATCGCGACGCGAGAGTAGGAGCATAACGATTTACGCGATGGCGGATCGTGCAATCTGGCAACAATGACAGGGTTTCCTCATCATTAGATCCTAAGTAAAAAAAATAATCGATTTTATCATATAAAGAGACACTTCACGTTGTCACTCCTAGAATCGACTATTTTACAGTGGTTCAAATGGGGGTACGAATCCAATCCATTATTGTCATCCTGTACTATAGCTGATGCCACTGTTCTTATATGAGGTCTACGGATCCGTTTTTCCAAGTAAGTTAGTACCTTCTTATAAACAGTGTGCCTCAGAAGTTAATTAGGTTAGTTACGACGAAGGAATTTGTCAAGACGGACGCCTTACGGCATGACGAGTTTAGAGTGTAGCATTGTAGCATCTCTCTCTCTCTCTCTCTCTCTCTCTCTCCTCTCTCTCTCTCTCTCCTCTCTCTCTCCTCCCTCTCCCTCTCACTCTCTCTCTCTCCCCCTCTCTCTCCCTCTCCCTCTCCCTCTCTCTCTCTCGCTCTCTCTCTCTCTCTCTCTCCTACTCTCTCTCTCCTCGTCTCTCTCTCTCTCTCTCTCTCTTCTCTCTCTCTCATCTTATCTCATCTCTCTCTCTCTCTCTCTCTCTCTCGTCTCTCTCTCTCTCTCTTTCTCTCTCTCTCTGCTCTCTCCTGCAAGGCACAAGGAGATCAAATTTGCTGAAGGTACCATACCTGCAAAGAAATGACCTCTGATCGAAAATGTTATAGTTCAAGAATTCTTCTTTTCGAGATTCTCGATTTTTAAAGCTTCATGCTTTTGCTCAGCTCGGAACACTAATACTTCTTTGCGGTTTTCTGAGCTTTAGCTCGAGAAACATTGAAAAGGACTTGAGAGCCATAGTAGCTCTTTACCAAATCGATATTCGATATTTTAGGTGCCAAAAAACGACATCCATATGGGGACTTGGTGCGATAGAGGGGTGAGATGGGGAGAGAGACGGATAAATGGATGGATGGATGGATGATGACAAGTTACAAATTGTAAACAACTAAAACAAGCGATCGAGCGGGGTACCCGATCTCCTCTCCCCGATTACCGCGATTGGCGATTGGCTATTGACGATTGCAACGGATAAAAAGGAGGATTCATCAGCATCCTCATGATGTCAGGCACGCGCCGCCAATCCACTTCCCTTCCACCGCCCTGTCCATCCATCCTACCCCTCCCCACCCCTCCCCACCCCACCCCTCCCCACCCCTCCCTACCCCTCCCCCGCACCGGTCGCCGATGTTTTCTCCCGATTTGTCCATCGGCTTCCAATCCGCATTGTTCTCCAGTTCATTTACACTCCGTGAGATATTATGTCTTGCTCTCTTTTTTTTTTTTTTTTGCCCACCACTCACGTGTGCTCACACTCATTGTGAGTGTATACACGCACTCACACGCACGCACGCACACACACACACGCTCACGCCTGTCAAACTCTGTCAGTGGGGATCACGCCATCATCAGATCGGCACGGCGCGGCACTCGGTGACCTTCACAACAAGCGAGGAAAAAAGAAAAAATACTCTGAACGAGCAAACAAACAAACAAACAGACAGACAGACAGACTGACTGACAAACAAACAAACAGACAAACAAGCAAACAAACATACAAATAAATAAACAAACAAACAAACAAACAAACAGACAGACAAATAGACAAAAAGACAAACAGAAAAACAGAAAAACAGACAATCAGACAATCAGACAGATGGACAGACGGACAGACGGACAGACGGACAGACGGACAGACGGACAAACAAACAAACAAACAAACAAACAAACAAACAACTAAACAGACCAACATAAAATTAGACAATAGATGATCACACTGAACGCGAACAAACAGACAGCAAACCATGAAAACTAACTAACAAGCCATTCTAAACGAAACAAACAAAACCAATCCAAACAGCATGCTGATCATTGAAGATCGTATCGCAATCGTACCGAGTCATTATCGAGTGCGTGTTATTCTTATGATGGGTTATTTAGTGTCATTCCGATAGAGACCCTTCAATCTCTATGATGTGTGTATGGCACAAAGATTACTTATATACTCCAGATATGGCACTAGCTATAAAATCTTGTTGAGCGCCTTCATTGCTAAAACACATACACAGTCCCACGGTTTGTTTACATTTCGGCAAGCGAGAGACGTCCGCGCGGGGTGGGACCAGTTGACTGGCCCAAGACCCCCACCCCGCCCACACGTCTCTCGCTTGCCGAAACGTAAACAAACCGTGGGCCAGTGTATGTGTTTTAGCTCGGTTTTAGAAATGAAGGCGCTCAACGAAATTTAACATTGGCAAGATAGCTAGTGCCATATCTGGAGTATAAGTAATCTTTGGTATGGCAGCACCAGGGGAGTCACCATCGGTGAATTTTCGCAGAGATGGAAGGGTTTCTATCGGAACAGGACCTTTTAGAATGGGGTATAGTGGAATGTATGATACCACCCA
The DNA here is from genome assembly GCA_011764245.1 of Trialeurodes vaporariorum. Taxonomy (NCBI): domain Eukaryota; kingdom Metazoa; phylum Arthropoda; class Insecta; order Hemiptera; family Aleyrodidae; genus Trialeurodes; species Trialeurodes vaporariorum. The sequence goes on along the minus strand of VMOF01000111.1, from coordinate 21,481,079 downwards.
TAAAGAATAGTTGTACTCGATCATCTTCTCGATAACATTACGACACGCTTGTTCATAATCAGCCGAACAATCGTATCGTAATCCCATCGAGTTTGCTTATTAAGTTTATAATATTTTACTTAGATTGTATTACCGATGTTGTCATATGCTACACGAATCGCCACTGCTTTATAAAAGGTAAATGTACTGTCCCAACTTTAGGCTCGTTTTACTGCTTTTTAAGTACTTCACAAAAATAATGCAGATTGTCAAGAAGTAGAAACTATAGTTGAATATCATTGTTCCATGGTTAAATATAAATTAAACTTTTATTGGACCATATTGGTAAAGAAAAAGCTCAACAATTTTCATGTATCGCGGGTTGCCTGGTTTGAGCATTATTCGTCGATTGTTGACGATTTTTGAGGCATTAAGAAAGAGGCCAAAAACACGTTTTTTTCTGAAATCAGGGAAGAGAACTTTGTTCACCTTTGTTTCACTCTAATTTTCTCACCTAGATGAAGTTGATTTTAAATTGTGTGTGCATACAGCCATTTCTAAAACACCAGCGCTTTAATTTAAAACCAATTTCCTCTAGATTAATTAGACTTTTTAATATAAGGTTAAAAAATATGAGGCATAAACAAATCACAAATCAGAATCAGATCGCCCAAGCTGCCTCACTTTAGGACAGTGGCGTCGCGTGCCATCTGGCAACAATGCAACTGCTCCATTTAAACTCATTAAATATATCGAATTTCCCTTGTGCACTGTGCACCCCCTAAATTCGATCTTTTACATAAGTTTAAATGGATAGAATACATTGTTGCCAAATTGCACGCGACGCCACTGCTTTGGGATAGGACTTATAAAACATGTATCAGCCTCTCTATTGCTGTACTTGGTAGATTTAACCAATGAGCTATAACTTTAGAGTGGCAGCGGGCTGGTCCACCTTGTGCCACACAGGGTAGAAGGAATCCCGGGAAAAAGCGGAATTTGGACGGCAGATTCCGAGTTTTGAGGTTAAATTTTGTAGGTCGTTCGGAATTTGGCGGGAATTTGGACGGCAGATTCGTAGGTCGTTTCCGGCGATGCCCGAGTTTGTTTACGAAACGACCGGAAACAACCTACAAAACTTAACCTCAAAATCGATTTTTACGGCAAGATGGCGGCGCCCTAGGTGACAACAATGAACCAGCGGAACGTTCCTTGATGTTCCACTCTAAAGTTATAGCTCATTGGATTTAACCTGTTTTAAATGTCCGATGATGAAAAGTTCCTTTTTTCCATTCTTTTGTTTCAGCGGAATTCCTAGGCGACATCGCTGTTCCTAACGTCAACGACGACATACAATTAGACTTTCAAAAGAACAGAAACAAGAGCTTACAGGCGGAGATAGAGAAATACAAGAAGGAAGTTTTGATGGAAGGGCTCCAAGTGGAGGAGGAGGGTTTGGCGTTCGTGCAAAGACAAAAGCAGCGGCATTTACACCAAAGATTAAAGAACGAGTCCGCGCTGCGGCTAGGTCTGAACAACACGTCAGAGACAACTGTCACCGGAGGAGGATTTCGGAATGGTTCGGCAGTAGTTGGGTCGGGGGCTGGGGTGATATCGTCAGGCCCCAGATTATACATCAAGGAGAGTATAATGGACTACAATCAATCGTACTACGATGTCGAGGATAGCAAGAAATTCCCAAGGAGGACCAGCCGAGCTGCTCCCTTTCGAAAGATCAGGCGAAAGCCGAGGCGACGTCTCAAGCCGGGAGTTCGACCCAAAAGAATGTAAGCCCATCCCTCAATCAGTATATTTTGTTTTTCAATGGTCTCTAAGTGCAAACCCCAAATATCACGGAGAAAAAAGACTGGTATAATTTACCATCATGATAGCTGATTTTGACCTTAGCAAGAAATGATGGTAAACACCAGAATGATGGACAAAGTCACCAGAGCACCAGAATGATGGACAAAGTCACCAGAGCACCAGAGCTCTGATGACTTTGTCCATCATTCTGGCGAAATTTACCATCATTTTTTGCTAAAGTCAAAATCAGCTATCATGATGGTAAATTGTACCAGTCTTTTTTCTCCGTGACATTATATCATATAGATGGAGTGTATCACAAGATTCTTGAGGCAAACTTGCGGTACTTCGCATAATTACCAAAAATGCTCATTAGTCATCAGCTCGCTCAATAGTTGCATCAAAACTTAAATGGGGCTCTTGCAAACTTTTGCTACATGGGATTGAAGAGTTGATTTCTGCAAAATAACCTGTACAAATGACGATGAGTACACTAAAAAATCACGAAATTCACTCTCAAAATCGGGCTTAATGGCGGAAAGACGCAGTTATCCTGGGAGATTCCTATCTTAATTGAAACATATCTCTGTGTTTTCTTAGAGAAAGTGACGTATTAGACAGGAATGTCCCATGATAACTGCGTTGAACCGTCATTACGAACTTGACGTTTTAGCAGTTATAATGTGAGTTTATTACTAAATTTTAGACTTTCTAAGTGCGATTTTCGTGATTTTCGCTGTTTTTTACAACAGATTGTACAATTCATTTGCCTACAGCAAAAGTTTGCAAGAGCTCCCATTGGTAATCTTGTTTGGTTAATCTTTGGTAAAACTGGTGACGAACCAGAGACAATATGTAACAGAGACCACTCACTAGGCTTGCGCGCTCGGTGGTTGACTTTTTTTCCCGGAACTCAACAGAACCCATTTCACTTGCCCAGTGGCGTCGCGTGCAATCTGGCAACGATGTATTTGGTCCATTCAAACCCATGAAAAGAGTCGAAACGTTGGGGATGCACAGTGCACTCCCTCGAATCGATATTTTACATGGGATCAAGTGGACGAATTGCTGCGTTGCCGGCTTGCACGCGACGCCACTGGACTCGCCTCAATTTCATAACTCGACTCTTTAACATCATGAGTCATCTCTTGTCTAAAACAGGAACTTATTGCCTGCCTCTCTATTCGTCCATTTAAAATGCGTTTGTTCGAAAAGGATGGGAAAAGGTACAAAAGTCACGAAACAGCTACTTCCATCCTTTTCTAACACACATTCCTTCTCGTGGACAAAGAGTGAGTGAGAGGGTCGGAAGAGGGTTGAATTATGGAGGGGGGACTCTTCGGAACTGAAAGCGCTGCTGAATAAAATGTCATCGTGATTTATCGAAGATACGGAATGTCTAATTTTAAGAGCAAAACTGCGAATCATCCTTTTGTGGCAATTTTGGGTTAATGTGATTGACTTGTACCTAAAGAAAGAGTATGTATAGCTTATGGTGTTGTCTAAATGCAGAAAATATGTTTACAGGAGAAATCGGCGAAAATCAAACAAACGCACATTTCTGCTATTTTCATTTAGACCCTTGTTAAATCAGTGATCAGTCACTGTCATAGCCGTAGCCAGAATACTTTCTCTCTCTCTCTTTCCCCATTTGAACGCATGCGTAAGAAAAGGACAGAAAGAGGGGCTGAAATCACGTGACAGCCCCTATATCTATTTTTTTCTAACACATGCGTTCAAATGGTCTAAGAGAGAGAAAAATAATATCCTGGCTACGGCTATATGGTCACTGTCGCTACATCATATCAACATCGAAAGCGTCTTATTGGCGGATCGAGAAATTGGTCTATTTCTCTCTCTCGCTTTCTCTTGCCATTTCAACACACGTACCGAAGAGATCAGTAAGAGCCATCGCGAGTTTATAGCCACTATCCCTATCTATTTTTACAAATGCGTTTCAAATGGAAGGAGAGAGAACGAGAAGAAGGGAGTAAGGGAAATTCTCAGGACCGTCTTTCATCATCTCCATGTGAGGAATTTACTTTCAATGTAATCATGTTTTTCGGAAATATGTCCTCCCGGAATCTAAGTACTTCTAATTTCGTCGTTTGTCGGAAATTTACAATCAAAAACCCTGGAATCCGCAGGTATCGTTTTTTTTTTTTTTTTTTTTTTTTTTTTTTTTTTTTTTTTTTTTTTTTGGGGGGGGGGGATTGCTGTCCACGATTCAGCAATTTTTTGCATAAGATTGAAAATCGAAATTTTTTTCAAAGAATCGATTGTCACTGGCGCAACCAGGATCTCTTCCATCTCTCTTATTTCCCATTTGAATGTATAAGTAGGAAAAGGACAGAAGTAGGGGGTTTTATCCCGTTGTCCATCCTTGTCTAACGTACGTTTTTTAATGGAGAAAAGAGAGAGATGAAGAAACTCTCGGTGCGCTACTGTCGATTGCCGAACATTAATATTTTGTTACGTGAGATTCAAGGGTCGGTTCCAAAGTGCAAATCTTCAAAAGTAACGATGGGAGCGCAATAATTTTACGAAATTTACTCCTAAACTCATAAAACGCTTTTAAACACGTGGATGCAACAACGAATTTGGGCTCTGCTGATAGGAGATTATTATATAAGATGTCTCAACTTCTTCTATGCTGGTGGAACCGTACACTGGAAAAACACTACGGTCTATGTAGGTTTACCGAGGCACTCCCGGTCTTGAAGCCCAGTACTTGCTACTTTCTGTGATGGAGTCCGTAATTACGGGTTGCACCGCCGAAAATTACGGGGGTCACAACCCTCCTATATAAACCCTCCTATATAGTTCCCAGGTAAACCTACATAGTCCACAATTTACGGTGTCCAATACCGTGTAGTTTTTTCAGTGAGTTACCTGGAAGTGAAAAAGTTAACTGACTCGCATTGCGCTTATACTCGCATATCCTCTGTCCTCTCAGGTTTCGTCGCTTGTCTAAAAAAGCATCGGAGCAGGTCCTGAAAGGAAAGAAGTCGGAGCCAAAAATCCTGGATCCGATCTGGGAGAGTCTTGAGAGGCTGACGCCGGCCTCGACCAGGCATTTGGGACGTCACACGAGAGCGGCGACCGCGAGGAAGGAGCGGATCTGGGACTACGGCGTCATCCCGTACGAGATCGACGGTAACTTCACCGGAGTCCACAAAGCCCTCTTCAAGCAAGCCATGCGTCATTGGGAGAACTTCACTTGCGTCAAATTCGTCGAGCGGAATCCCATCGAACACTCCAACTACATCGTCTTCACTGAGCGTCCTTGTGGGTAAATATGATTGAATCAGCTCTTTCTCTAAAACAGCATTTTTGTTTTTTTCCCCCACAGAAACGCCGCCTTTTTCTATTAGACTATTACCATAACGATTTTGCGAACGCATATGGGTGCCCGGGAAAAAAAAAAAAAAAAAAAAAAAAATACCAGAAGCCTGGCGATATGTGAACCGATGCAAAAGGACAGTACAATTACCAGAATTCTAGTGTTTGTACCATAGTTCTTGAAAATTTTGAGGAAATGAGGCTCTTACAATTTTTTGCTGTGAGCAATTGATTAAGTAGGACATTCTGATGTAAAAACCAGCGAAAATCGCGAAAATCACACTAAAAAAGTCCGACACGTACTCTGTGATAAACTCACAAAACTGCTACAACGGAAAGATCGTAATGGCGGTTCTACGCAGGTATCATGGGAGATTCTTGTCTCATTAGTCACCTTCTCTACGGAAACGCAGAGAAATGTCTCAAATTAGATCGGAATCTCCCATGATGATACCTCCGTCTCTCCGCCATTAAGCTTGATTCTGGGAGTGAATTTCGTGATTTTTTCGTAAGCTCATCATCATTTTTACTGGTTTTTATGCAAGAATGAAGTCTTCAATCCTCTATAGCAAAAGTTTGCAAAATTGCAGTTCTATAACCCTTTTACGGGATGTCGTACACATGTGTACCATATGTAACATGGGATTTAATGGAATTTAAATGGACATTTTGCAAAAAAATGAGTGACCCAACAAAAGTCTTAGAAAATGGGTCTGTTGCAAACTTTTGCTACAGCGCTATAGAATGTGCAATCTAATGTAAAATCGCCTGAAAAGTCCAATGATGGCATCAGAAAGCAATGAAATGCAACAATAAACTCACAAAATGCGTTTAATGAAATCCAAGATGGCGGCAAAATATCGAGCAATCTGTATGCATGCACCACGAACATCCAAGGATAGCCAACCTCACAATATCCATCACAACCAATCACAACGTAAATAAACACATAACCTCTACCTGCAGTGAGGTTGTCAAAGTTGGCAATCCTTGGATGATCACGGTGCATACATTCAGATTCCTCGATATTTTGCCGCCATCTTGGATTTCGATAAACGCCTCTTGTGAGTTTAATATTGTATTTATTGATTTTATGATGCCACCAATGGACTTTTCAGGCAATTTTACATTGGAGTAAACACTTTTTATCGCTGTAGCAAAAGTTTGCAACAGACCCATTGTCCGCTTTTGAACGATCTAAAAAAATCTCAATAAAACTAAAAACCCAAAATGCGTGCATGTTAGGAATAACCATATTCTGGTATTAACACCAGAATTTTCTGGTAAAAGTACTAGACTTTCTGAGTTTTACGTATCGTTATGCATCTGATAAGTACTATTACTAGAATTCAGGATTTTTTTTTCAATATGTGTCGCATACTTTTGCTACAGCGTTATGAAGGGTTAATTTTAGTGTAAAGCAGTAGCGTCATTTGCGGGGGGCAGGGGGGGGGCAACTGTCCCTCCCAAAGGGTCGGCCAAAAGTGAAAAAGTGACGACCTTATTATTTTGTTTTTTTTTTTTAGAAGAAAAAAGTTTTGTTTGGTGGTCATTAGCGATTTTTTGTTGGAATTTAGGGCCGTAAATATAGGGTATGCAGGGCTGTAGGGTGTCGAAAATAATATTGATGAGCAAAAAAAAAAAAAAAAAAAGAAGCATCACATTTTTGCCCTCCCCCAAGCCGAACCCGAAATGACGCCCCTGGGGTAAAGTCGCGTGAAAATCACATTCAGAGAGAATTAAAAAGTCTCAAAATCCATTCCGTAAAGTCGCGTGAAAATCACATTCAGAGAATAAAAAAGTTTCAAAATCCATTCATAAACCCACAAAAGACGTTTTAAAGAAAGCATAAGATGGCGGTCGAACGGGCGAATCAACGGTGCATGCATGCACCACGAGCCCCAAAAGATGGCCGATGACGGTAATTTATAATGTTAGAAAATACGGAACCACACGTCTTACTTCCTGATAGTGATTACATTTCGTGTCGTTCTGAGTGGTTTTTTTTTCCGGTAAAATTTACTCTCTAGGCTGTTGTGATTCCTATGGTGAATATACTACGTTCTGTGTCGATTTGCTGGGATTCTGGAAAGAAAACGCCAGGCAAGTAGGTGGGTCATAATCTCAAAACGGGCCAAATGGTGTCCCAACAAGATTAAATTTTTAAAAAAGATCAAATAAGTTGGATGTTCCGCTTTTTAAGTCGAAGGAACTTAGTTTTATGAGGAGCAATAGTAATAATTACTTTAAAAGTTATATAAATACTAATTTTAATTGTTTTATGGTTCAAAATGTCCGTCGGTTACGCGTCCCCCACACGAGTTTTTGGTATTTAATTTAAGGTTTTGACCATATTTTGAGGCTAAAATGAATTTTGAAGATAGTGGAAATGCTCAAAAAACTCCGTAGAACACGTGTAATTTATCATTTTTTACGAAATTACTTTTTTTCATGCCATAAATTGTGAAAAGTGGTTGTCCCCCGGTTCCGAAATGTCTGTCGGTTACGCACGGATTTTACTGTTTTACGACATTTTAAAAGTTTATTTAAAAAAGAAACTGGGTAACTTACGATTTTCTCAACCACACTTCAACATTCTAAACAGGAACTATCAACATCTGTGCAAATAGATTTTATTTGGTAACGATTTTCACCAACAAATCCGATCTCGTGATTTGCCTATGGTCCTAGTCAGTGGCATTTAAATATACGAAAAAGGTTGGCAATACAGTAAAGTTCCGCCCTGTAATTTTTAATTCAATTCAGCTACCGTAATTTGCTTTAAAAATCAACATCAGAGTTTATTGTAACAAGTAATATTGTTTTTATTAAGTACTTTTGAAAATGTCGGTTACGTAACCGACAGCGTAACCGACAATCGACAAGTTATTTACCGTTAGTTCATCATGCGTTTCCGGCTGTTTCCGCGGTACATGAGAAATATCGAAAATTCAGCGGAACCCTTCGGTAAAAAGTCTTTTCTGGTAGTACTGAAGGTAAAAAATTACTCATTGGGTTTAAATTTTGATTTGAAATTTTCACGGAGCATGCATGCTCAATTGGCCCGATTTGAAATTATGACCCAGGTACCTTTTTTGTCGAATGCCATCGTCGGCCATCTTTGCTGATCGTGGTGCATGCATGCAGGGTTGATTCTTTATTTCAACCGCCATCTTAGGCTTTCCTAAAAACGCTTTTTGAGGGTTTTCTGAGTGGATTTTGAGACTGTTTGATGCGCTCAATGTGATTTTCACACAATTTTACATCCGAATTAACCCTCCATAATGATATAGCAAAAGTATGCAACAGGACCCATTGCAAAAGTCGTGTCAAAACTTCGATTTACTAATAGGAATAACATGGGAATATAATGCGAATAATTTTAGTTAACTATTCATGGTTATTTCAAAAAATGATTTTTGCTCGTCACACTGCAGCTTCCCTGTCAAATAAGTCTGTTAAAATTACAAACTTTTTTTTTTAAACCACAAACTGTTTTGGTAAATTTATTAACACGTTTCTCAGCCATTTTAAATAAGCATTCTGTCGAAATTACATCACTTTTTTTTTAAGTTTTCCAAGAAAAGTAATGCATTAGAAAACTGAAAATATGTTGAAATTACCGGAAAGTGCTTGTGATTTTAAGAAAAAAGTTTGAGATCTTTTCACAAGAACAGTTTATTTCAACTGAATTATTTTTTCCAGTGTAACTTTATTAAGTGGTGCTATATCTATGTCTTTGAAACTTTCAACTACTCAAATTACTGTAGTTGTAAGTTTGACCCAAAATAGATTTACGGAACGGTGCGGGACAAAAGTGCATCTTCCTTTTCATCCTTTCTTTCGCTTTCTTAGAGAGGAGGGGAGGTTGAGTAAAAAAAAAAATTAATAAATAACAAAAAAAAATATGAATAAAGTTCTCTGCATAAGACGCCACAAGACTTTCGTTTTGGCGCTGTTACCTGAATATTAAAGTTACTCCACGTAAATATCCTTTTTATACTTCATAATTTCTCCGTTTTCAGCGTCGAAGCTAAGAATTTTGTAATTTTCCAGCTATATACCGAGGGTGCTTTTTGTGGATGAGCGATGCGGGTGGAGGGGAGGGGCATAGTGCTTATCCAACCCGTAAATTTGACGTTGTAGAGGGATACGAATTGAGGCGTTGAGTGGAAGAACGACACATCTACCATTTGAAAGGCATTGTAGAAGCGACGTTGTTAAAACCAAACACCTCGATTGCGTATAGTTCAACACTCCGAGCACGATTTCCATCCTTTCCGACGCACCTCAGCTAAGCACACCCATCTAATATCGCATCTGCGCACCTTTTCCTCACTCTCGCGAATTTTCGATACGTGCAAGTATGAAACGAAATTTGTCGAAATGAAACGACTGACGTGCAAGAGCAGGCAGCCCTAGCCGCCACCCGTCTCAAAGTGGGTAGAAATTCGAATTAGGCGGTTAAAAGTGGCGGCTCGTGTAAAGCAACCATTTTTATTTTCCCTTTAAACCTATGCAAAAGTATCGATATCTTGGGGGTGTACAATTGCATCTCCTGAAGATCGATTGTTTTAAGTAGGTTTAAATGGAGAAACTACGCTGTTGCCGCATTGCACGAGCCGCCACTGACGGTTCAAAATCAGCAAGTTGAAATCACTTTAAATAATTATCAATTTGAAGCTGATCTGATTTTAGCGCTGAAATCAATTCGTGTATATTTAACGGCGTTTTTCAATTCGACGACGATTCCACCGGTTGAGGAAAATTACACAATTATTCAGTTCAGTTTATATATGTGCTCAAAAACACTTTGATCTGTAATCTTTTCTCAATCTATGAAATCGCCGTTAAATTATTTAAATATTATTTGCAAGTTTTTCAAAAATAGTGATATGAGCACTTCGGTTGAGACAAAATTACTTATTAGAGTGTTTTGTGGTTTAATAATCATAAACTGAACTGAACTGTGTAATCTTTTCTCAATCGGTGGAATCATTGGTGAATTGAAAAATTTAATTGAATACACCCGAAACGGCAACTCTATATTTTAAAACCCTCTGCGTGTACATTCATCAGATAGACGCATATGTTAGAAGAGGTTCACTTGAGTAAAATGTTATTGTCTTTGTAGCTATCGAGCAAAAGATATTATATTATACAAACACGCAAATGTGGCAGACTTATGGCGGGAAAAATGGGTCTGGATTAGGGTACATAATGCGCCTGCAAGAATGAGAGGATACCACCTGTTAGCTCCGTGACACAGTGTAAATGTATAGATATAATATGTGCCGTGAAGACATCGGGTTGCATCTTCCCTGAAATCGAAGCCCATTTCTCTAAACATTTGGATATCTGTATGAATGTATAGTATAATATCTTTGATTTTAAGTGATAGGTACAGGCAATTTGAACTTTTTGATTTTTGACCGCCAAATTGGTCATTTCTGCTCTCTGAGCGCCATTCACCAAGACGTTTGAAGAATAAAATGAGGGCGCGCGGCTCGGCGGCTTCCTTCATTTATTTTGCGCTTGAGAGTTTCAATTCATTTTGAAGACGTGTCATACTGCATACTCGTACTTGTAGACTCGAGATTACGTTCTTAATGGTCCTTTAATTCTTATTCCAAAGATGCATAGTTTTCGGCCTCCCGGAAATGCACAAACCCGCCAGCTCTCTTTTATTGCGTCAATAATTCTTCTGAGCGCGAAGTGATTGCAATGTAAAATTTAATAAAAATAATATAATTTCAAATTCCATGGACTTGGACTTTGTGGCTCTCTGATGTGTCGAGTATAGCTGGTACCAGTGGCATCGCGTGCCATCTGGCAACAATGCAACTGCTCCATTTAAACTCATTAAATATATTGAATTTTCCTTGTGCACTGTGCACCCCCTGAATTCGATATTTGACATGAGTTCAAATGGATAGAATACATTGTTGTCAAATTGCACGCGACGCCACTGGCTGGTACTTAACCAATGTATGCCAATGGGGCAGTTGCAAGGGTCTGAAATGTTGTGTTTTTTATAAAGAAAATGAAAGTACTTTTCACCTTGATTTTGCCGCCCCCGGAGAGTGCCACCCGGGGCAAGAGTACCCCCCCTCCACCCCCCCCCCGGCACGCCCCTGGCTGAGAACAAAGATGCCTTTGGTTTCTAATTAAGTCCCATTGTTTCGGAGATGAGATGTTGGCCCCAAAATACATTGTTTTAAATGGGAATTTTCCCTGTATTGTGACGTCACTATGCACACGATTTTTTTTTTTTTTACAACTTTACATGAGTGTATCTCCAAAACCGAGACACTCGGGGAAAAAACCACCAACGGCACCATTGTTTTGAGCTCATCAAGTACCTACTATTATTTTCATCATAAAAAACACACGATTTCGGATTTTGGATTTTTTTTTTTATTTGGTTGGACCAAAAAACTTCAGATTTTTAATTTTTTCAAACTCAATGTTTAACCCCTGAAGTCTTTGAGACCCCTTCCACAAAAATGAAGGTTGATCAACTCTGATTTGGAACTGTCCATTTACGGTTGTAAAGCTCAACATATACTCGCTTGAATGTTAAAAAAAAAAAAAAAAAAAAAAAAAAAAAAAAAAAAAAGTTCTTTCTTATCTTTTCCGACTAGATGCTGCTCTTTTGTGGGTAAGAGAGGTAACGGAGCCCAAGCGATCTCAATAGGGAAAAACTGTGATAAGTTTGGTATCGTGGTCCACGAGCTGGGTCATGTCGTTGGATTCTGGCACGAGCACACTCGACCGGATAGAGACAGCAACGTGGTCATCATCCGAGACAATATCATTCCAGGTAAAACTTATCATCTCTTTATAACACGCAGAACACGCCAGTTCGCAGTTACGGTTCGTGTAATGTGGCAACAACAATCTTACTTCATTTAAATGTATGTAAAATAATCGCAGTGGCGAGGCTAGCGATTTGGCAACGTTCCTTTTCCCCCATCCAAACACATTAGAAAGGTCGAAATGCCTGGTCATCGCCGATTACTGGAGCGTTCGACTTTTTTGGTGAATTTAAATGGAGAAAATACATTGTCGCCAAATTTCACGCTTCGCCACTGAATAATCGATCCTCAGGACGTTCACCCCCGAGAAATCAATTCTTTTGCAAAATAAGGTTAAACGATGGCAATGCAATATTCGTTCAAAATATTGTGTCCGCATTTATTACTTTTGTCCAATTTGTCTAGTCCGATCATTTGTCGTCCACAATACGAAAACGTCCACGGTCCAACGTAATTTTAGGTCAATGGTTTTGTCCTTATATTCACGAATTTGGCAATATATTATCCTCCAATATATTATCGTCCAATTCAATGAAAAACTAACCAGAGATGCAAAAATAGAAAAAAGAAGATTGTCTTTGGTGATTATTTTTTTTCTCATCGATGGACATTCACTTTATTTTCGTTTTCAAGGAGAGGAGAGGTAATATCTATGTCTTTTATATCAATGAATGCAATTGCTCAAGTTTGTCCATGGCTTTGATGAAAAAATTGTCTTAATTCGGACGTATTCTGACTTTGGCCAAAGAATTAATTGGCTCATTTTACTTTATGTATTCCGACTGTATTTTTCGGATAAAATTGACTTGTGGAAAAACTGACAATTGACCATGTGGACCAAAAGTCATTTTGGACCAAGTGTGATTTTGGACAAAAACGAATTGACAAACCGTCTGGCCACCGTTTATATAGCAAAAACCAAGGGTATTGCACAAGCCGGTATACTGTAACGCGTCTTCCTCTCACCCATTAAAATTCAAAGAAAATTTGTAAATTTCCTATAAAATTTAGCAACGTTGATTAGCACGCATGAGTTCACCGCCTGCTTTCGAATTTCGATACTTTGTCCAGTTTGCACATTTTCATCCTATCATTATGGCCTTAAAATCTACATTCCAAATTATTGATATTTAAAGCAACGTTTCGCCGAGTGCATTCAATTCTTGGCATAGCCAAAAATAACACTTCAGAGTAGAAATATTTAAATACCCTATAGTAAAAGTGTTCCATTAAGTTCCATGATCAAAATTCCGTGGGTCATTCTTTTCGTGAACCAAAATTATTTTCCCTTAAAATTATACGGAATTCTGTGTATAGGTCGTTCATTGAATTCCATGAGATTTTCTAAGTAATTTCGTACAATTTCATGAAAGGACCACGAAATTTTGGTCATGGAACACTTTCACGAAAAAATTCACTCATATTTTTTTGAGAGAGCGAGTGTTGATTTATCATTGCAACTTTTAACTTGTAACTATTCGTATAAGACTAAAGAGTGAAAGAGTCGGAAACTTTCTCCACAATACTTCACCAGCACGGAAAAAAAGACTGCTAGAATTTACCATCTGCAATATGCATAGCTGATTTTGGCGTCTGTTTGAAAGTGTATGGTAAATTTCACCATAGTATGGTTTGTATACCTACCTTGTGGTAAACTTATAGTTAACCTGTTGTAACATTTTATACCATCATCTAGTAAACTTTACCGTACATGCTAAAAGCATACTATCCAAAATCAGCTAAATGCAAATAGTAAATTCTATCAGTATTTTTTTCTTCTGTGTTAATTAACGAAATTGCTGGAAAGTAGAATATGATTGTATTAAAGAATCAACAATTTTACGTCAATTAACTGCGAGATAGTTTTCGGAACACGAGTAGAAAGTAGGGTACAAGTAATATAAGGGTGATTTAAAGGACAAATTATGCGTGCATGTTTGTAAGTTTGTAAAAGAGAGAGAGAGAGAGAGAGAGAGAGAGAGAGGGGGGGGAGAGAGAGAGACACCTCTTTGCTTTTATGAGGGGGTGAGGGAGGGGTGAGAGGGGGAGAGTGGTTGCCTCATACTTTTGCTTTTGGGAACCAAGGCAACTTGACATGCGGAGAGAGGTGTCAAGCAGTGCGGAGAATAAGTTTGATGCGAATGCGAAGTACGGTTATACCTATACACGTTTTGTGAGAAGATTCCTTTGTAAATTAATTTCGCCGAGTTGCGCTTTTCCGCGCGGAGTGTGTCATGTCTCTGAACGTGAAAACGTGTTGCAAGTAATTCTGAGAGCGTGCCCTACCCCCCAAAGCCACCCCCGCCTCCCACCACCCGGCCGGAGAGCGGGAGGGTTAAATTATTTACAACGATCTGTAACGCAGAGCACTTTTCAGCAATGCTGCCATAATTTGCGATTAAAACATTCACACTTCACACCATGGAGCGGATACATATCTGTCTCTCTCTCCTTCTATTTGAACACATATGTATATTAGAAAAAGATAGCAAATGAGGCCATCACGTGACTTTAGCTCCCTATCTCCATCCTTTTCTAACGCGCGCTTTTAAATAGAAGGAAATAGAGAGAGATAAATTCCTGTATCCGCCCATCCTTTACACTGAATCGAATGGGGGAGAAATTTGCATATTTTCCACTAAAATCGGCAGCATCGTGCTTCCTAGCGTGGAACTTACTTTCGACTGCGAACTGAAGTCATGTTCGTGTTTAGGACAGGAGTACAACTTCAACAAGCTGACAGGCGAGGAAGTGAACTCGTTGGGACTTCCTTACGACTATGATTCCATCATGCACTACGCCAGGAATACATTCTCCAAGGTAAGCACGCTGAAATTATTTTTCTCCTGAGGCTACAACCCCTTCCCCTCCACTTTCTTCCCCCCTTCCATGCGGTACATCCCAAAGACATCTGAAGATAAGAAGGCAGGGCACAAGCTCAAAAAGTGTATAAGCAGCAGTCAACACGGGTAGAGCTCGTTTCAGAAGTGTAGGCGGACCTAAATAATAATCTTTGGCGACTTTTTAAATTTAATTCCTTTTAAAAAAACCAAACTTGCCTCTGACTTTGTTCTTTTGCATTTAAAGTGTTCCTCGTTGAAAAGTGAACACTCAATTTCATTTTCATTCATTTTCATCGAGTAATATCAGAAATAATGTTGGCAAATTCCAAAGATTATCTGTCTAGGTCCGCCAACACTTCTGAAACTACCTCTAGTGACGAAGTGAGGATAGAAAAAAGCAGTGGCGGCTCTTGCTATTTGGCAACCATTTTTTTTTTTTTTGTGTGTTCCCCAAAAGCTCATTTTTTAACGGAAAAGGCTATTAAATAAGAAAATTAACGCGAATTATGAATTCTAAGCTCTCAAAAATGCTTAATTATGCCTGGTTCCTTGACTCATTAAAACTGCCGAAATCAACAATATATGACAGATGAAACGATGCATTTGGAGGTTAAAATCATCCACTTTTTTTATCATTGTTCTTATGGAATCGGCGGGAATTAGAATTAGGGTGATTTTAACCTCCAAATGAATTGCATTTGTAATATCTTGTTGATTTTGGCAGTTTTAGTCTTGGAGCCAGGCATAACTAAGCTTTTTCAATATCGCAAAAAGGTCGCATTAATTTTTTTTATTCAATAGCCTTTTCTATTCAAAAATGCTCTGATGGGGAAAACACATTCAAACAGAGTTTGTTTGGAACCAGGGGTCCTCGGCGACGTCAATCGATACATTATATCGCTCTGCGGAAACAGTCTATTAGTCAGGGATTCAGCGAATCCTCTGAAGATCGATTATTTTACGTAGGTTTAAATGGAGAGAATCCGCTGCTGCCATATATTGCACGAGCCGCCAATCAGTGGCGTCGCGTTCCATCTGGCAACAATGCAACTGCTCCATTTAAACTCATTAAATATATCGAATTTTCCTCGTGCACTGTGAACCCCCTGAATTCGATCTTTTACATGAGTTTAAATTGATAGAATACATTGTTGCCAAATTGCACGCGACGCCACTGCCGCCAATGGAAAAAGGGTATGATATGGTCGGTTGGAAAAATTGAAACATCGAGAGGAAACGGCTTACTATGAAAAAGGAGTTGTAATCAAGTATAAAGGGACGAATGATGATCCCTAAAAAAATTGGGCCCCCTCTTTCGACCACCCTGGACCTTCGTCCTTCCTGCCAAGACACTGTATTTTCGCTCTCACTATGAGCTCAATGAAGTTTCAAATGGGTCTCAATAGGTTCAAAATAGCTCTATCCAGTATCCCTACTTTAAGAACTAAACTTTTGGTGCAATCTGGGAAAAAAAGTTGGTATTTTTTAAATCGATTTTCCCAGAATTTTTGGGCAAAAACGGCAAAATTCAAAAAGATCACAGTTTTAAGGGTGAAAGGTGGCAGTTAAATCTAAATTGACCAAGTTTTGTTCGGGGACTCAACGGAACAACAGCCAACTGTCGCCTTTTATTGAATGATGCGTGATTCTTACTCAAACCGTACTTTATGTAGAAAATTAGAAACACACAGAGGAAAGTCTCAAATCAGATAGAAATATCTCATTGTCTCATGATACCATCAGCAACATAGCTCCACCATTCCGCCTTAAATTTTAAAGAAACTTTGTGAGCCTGTGAGTGAATTTCGTATTTTTTTTAAATCCATACATTACCGCAGGTTCAAGTTACGTGAAGAAATCAAAGTTATAACTCGCTGAAATTCAGCGGATAGTTAAATATTCGTACTCCACGGTGTTCATTTTGCCTATCCCGGTAATTGAAGGCGCTATTGATAAAACATTATTTTGCAAGTTATACCGATTTAGAGTAGCTTTTACTGTCAATGAGAAATCGAGGAACGAAATTAAATAACTCGGGAGTGGTATATTGAAAGAATTAATGTGCTCATCGTCATTTTATATCGATTTTACCGAAGAATGAACTATTCAATCGCTTACAGCAAAAGTTAGCAAGATCCCCATATTTTTACTTTCTCACATTTAAATGAGTTGGAAATTGAGAAAGTATTGCAATGGCGCCGCTGTCTGTTTGTCTGCATCTCTTCATATAGCTTCTGTAACACAAAAACGAAATAAACCTTGGATTAAAAAAACAATTCTCTCAGTGTAGCTGATTTTGGAGTCTGCTATCAAGTAAGGTAAATTTCACCAGATTACGGTAAAATGTACCAACATGTAAGTTACCTTAATTTACCACAAGGTACGTTGCATTTACCATATGTTATGGTGAAATTTACCATACTTACTAGCAGATGCAAGAATCAGCTATGTATGCAGATGGTAAATTCTACCAGTCTTTTTTTTCCGTGTACTGTAAAATTAACCCGCAGAATATTACAGAGGGGGGGGGGGGTTCTAGGGGGAGGGATCCCTCAGAATAATTTTGATGTGAGAAAGGGCTCGTGAGGTATGCCCTACAGTTTATTTAGGATGATTGTCTGAATATAATGGCAACACTTCCAACAACTGTGGATTACGAGCATCGTTGCCAGATTTTCTTATAAATTATTAAACACATTTAGTCAAATGGAGAAGAAATTTGTTTATTATGAGAAAAATGGCACCACTGAGTACGAGGATAATATTGCTCTCGCCGGATTATTCGGACGATATAGGGACGGGAGTGGGACGTCAGTACAGGGAACTGAACTACGGGCGCAGGGATCTATTGGCCGCACGTTTTTGTTGTTGTCCCTTGGCCTCTTTCGCCGAGCTGAGCTCTGCGGCCACCGTTCATTTCAAGTTCATTTTTTTTTTTTTTTTTTACAAGACACACGTGTGCCATCATTCGAACATCCGGAACTTATAGACGCGCACCGACAACGATAAGCCAGTGATGCCAACATTCCTATAGAATAAATTGGTATCGGAGGTGAATCCATACTGCAACCATACTGACTCGATGAAAACGGAAAAGACCTGTTTACTGTTTAGTGATGACGTCACGATCGAAATTGGATCCAAACAAATGCACCATCTTTCTCACTCTCGTAGATTTCATCCAATAAATATCAGGGGGGTGATCACGGAGGATCGAATCGTTTTGGTACCGTTATCGTTATCGTTCACATATAACCTTATGGGTGACTCAACGGATCGACTCGTTTTGAGCCCCTCGTAACGATTAAAACGGACGAAAGGAAGTGATGAGTCGGAGGCTGTCGTAATCTCAATCGTTTGAAGTAGGAAGAGGTGAGGAGGGGATCACCTGCGCGATCGAGTTGCGCAGAAGCAAGCCCATTTGATTTAATGCAAACGATAACGATAACGATACCAAAACGATCCGATCCTCCGTGATCACCCCTCAGATCCAAACTGTAGAATGCAAATTCATGCTTGTAAACAACAAGTTTTCTCAAATTTTATTTCAACTGTAGATTCCACGCATGTGCCTTAAAGTATATTTTCATGATATTTATAGGCCACCCGTCAAGCACTAATGTATACGGTATCAACAATTTTGTAATGCTACATAATATTGTTTTATATTTTACGTTTTATCCGTTTATTATTCTCATAACAATCACGAGCTTTGCCCCAAGGCCGTGATTACAGATGCTTGGGAACGACACCCGTACCCTCCCCTCTCATTTCATGCCAATCACTAAATTCATGTAAATATAGTTAAGCTAGGTAGTAATAACAAGGATTAATTCGGTCAAGAAATCACTTTTGAAATAAAAATTTGAAAAAAAGAAAAAAAATCGGCCACGACCCAGTGGCGCCAACTCAGCGTTGACTTGCGGGAGGGTGGGAGAGGCAAATTCAGGGAAAAGTGACGATTTGTTTTTTTTTTTTTTTTTTTTTCGTCCCTTGGTTTTCGGATTCGGGACTGCAAAAGGCCACAAAGGAACGCTGGAGAAGGGGGCAATTGCCCCCCCCCCCATTGGTGCCACTGCCACAACATTGATTCTTTCTTGCGTTAAATTTGGCAGCCATGAACCGAGCATGATGTCACTAATACTAAATATTGCCCCGTCGGAAGGGGCCGCGGCCTCTTCAAAAGCGGATCCAGATGAATTCGTAATTTCTCTCTTTCCGCCCATTTGAACGCACGTGTTAGAAGAAGACGGAGATAGGGGCCGAAGTCACGCGATGGCCCCAACTTTCTATCCTTCTTAAACACATGAGTTCAAAAAGGCTAAGATGGAGAGAAAGAGAGAAATAGGCAACTTACTGGATCCACCTCTGGGCCTCTTCAGTTTTGACAAGGTTTCGTTAATCCTTTTGAATGTCTTCGAAGGGATCGGCCGAGGATCTTTGCTCTGAGTGTCCTTTTACTTTTCGATTCTTCAATAATATCTCCTCGCGCATCCCAGCAGTGTATGCTAATAGAGGCCCGCGTGGCCGTTTGGCCGTGTGGCTTATATTTTTGCTCCTCACCTCCTCTCGATTCTTTGAAAAGAAGGAAGAATAGCTAGAGGGCCCCGGGAATACGTACCCGTACCTCCCATTCCCCAAAAAAATACTATGGAAATTTAAGGAAAAAATGAGCGGAGATTCAAGAATTATACATACTTACATCATCAAAAAGTAGCCAAAAATCAGAAAGTAAATTTCTCATCAATTTATCATTTTTCAAATTTCAACACCAATTTAAATCGCAAATAACACTTTTAACAAGTAATTTAAACCTAGAAATGTTGCTGGTTCTGGATAGTCTTCAAGTAAAACAGCTTTATTTAAACCTAGGAGTGTTGCTGGATAGTCTTAAATGGGGCAGTTGCAAGGGTCTGAAATTTGGTGTTTTTTATGAATAAAATTACAGTACTTGATGAGCTGAAAACAATGGTGCCGTTGGTTTTTTCATAAGTGTCCCAATTTTGGAGATACACACGCGTGTAAAATTGGAAAAAATCGTGTGCGTACAGACGTCTCTACGCGGAATTCCCATTTAAAACAATGCATTTTGGGCCAAAATCTCATCTTTGAAACAATGGGACTTAAATAGAACCCAAAGGCATATTTTGTGCTCAGCTCAACAAGTACTTTCATTTTCTTTTTAAAAAACTTATCATACTACTCCATTTAAACGCATTAAATATATCGAATTTTCTTTGTGCACTGTGCACCCCCTGAATTCGATATTTTACATGAGTTTAAATGGATAGAATACATTGTTGCCAAATTGCATACGACGCCACTGCTTGCAACTGCCCCATTAAGCTTGACCTCTTTGTTCGATCATAAGTTACGAAGACCCACCGATGTTCACTCGCTTACATTAAGCGGGTAGTTAAATATTCCTACACAGCTGTACTGATTTTGCATATGCAAATTATTGAAGGCGCTTGAGGAAAAATTATTTTTAAAATATTAACAATTTGGACTTTGGAGTCGCAATCATCGTGAATAAAAACGGAAATTGTGTGAGATAGATCTAGTATCATAGAAATTGATATAATCGGGCATGGTATAGAAAGGGTTAAAAGATCGGAAACGATGATTTTTTTTTAAGTTTTTTTTCCCACTAATTTGTTGCCATTTTTTTTTCTCTCTCTCTATCTCAGACCTCAGTGCGCCGCCGGTTGGAGTCACCGCGATCCCAAAAATAATCTAAAATTACTCGCAAAACCTATTGCCATCGCTTGGGGTGATAGCTTAAACCGCGGAAATTCAAATTTCAAAAGGAAGCGTTTCGTTCTCCGTCGCATTGGTCGGGTTCAAAAACGGAGAAGTGAATTGGTCGAGATACGCTGCCACAAGACCGCGTCGCGTCGCACAACCGGTTAAAATAATGGATTCATCGCACAAATGATTACAACTCAACTATAGCTTAGAAGACCAAAAACTAAAAGTTCAAAAGTTCAAAAATCTCATAGGATTGATTTTGCCTACCACATTCACAATGGGGCTATTGCACACTTTTGCTATAAGCGATTTAATAGTCGATTATGGCGTAAAAACCTCAACAAATAACGACGGCGGCACTAAATATTTCAAAAATCCACTCCTAAACTCAATAAACGTAGTTATTTGCGCGAGCGTAATGGTGGCCGAAGGCACTAACAATGGGAGATTCCTATCTTAATTTCGTCACTCTTTCTATGCTGACAAGGATGATTCACAGAGTAATTAGTCATCAGAGTGATGATCCACATCCGATGAATGGTACCGCAACACCAAGTGACACCGGTGTCAAATGAAAGTAGTCTCTTATTGGTCACTTCTTCATGGAGTTTCAGAATTGTTAGATGGGAATCTCCCATTGTTAGTGCCTTCGGCCACCATTACGCTCCCGCAAATAACTGCGTTTATTGAGTTTAGCAGTGGATTCTGGAAGTTTTTAGTGCCGCCATCGTTATTTTTTGAGGTTTTTACGCCATAATCGACTATTTAAATCGCTTATAGCAAAAGTGTGCAATAGCCCCATTGTCTAACAATAAACTCCAACTGAAAAACAATAGACTCTTTTAGTAGGGCGATTATATCGTTTCGATTGTCGTCCTCTGGTTCCGTACAAATTCTGACTCAATGTATTTATTACCCCATAAGCGTTTTTGAGCGGGAGTTTAAGCTATTGAATCAAACATTCGTTAGTTCAATCTTTTTGCGCATATGAATTCTTAAATGGGGCAGTTGCAAAGGTCTTAATTGTTGTGTTCTTCATAAAGAAAATAAAAGTACATGATTAGCTGAGAACAAAGATTCCTTTGGTTTCTAATTAAGCCCCATTGTTCCGGAGATGGGATTTTGGCCCAAAATATATTGTTTTAAATGGATATTCCGCGTAGTGGCGTCACTACGCCCACGATTTTTTACAACTTTACATGTGTGTATCTCCAAAACTGAGACACTTCGAAAAAAACCAAAGGCACCATTGTTCTCAGCTCATCAAGCACTATCATTTTCTTTATAAAAAACACAACATTTCAGACCCTTGCAACTGCCCCATTTTTGTTGCTGTTGTGTGTTTGGCTGGTCTGTTTCGTTTGTTTTATCTAATCGGTGTTGCAATGTTCGTTAGTCAATCCCTCTCTTCCAACTTGCGGAAGGAGTGTGTACTCCTCGTCTAAATTTTATTTTTATTTATTATTTTTTGCCGATTGAAAATGGTTCGATGCAGCGCACGGTAAACGTCTTGAAGAATTTTATTCGTGTTGGCCTGGTTCCCAATTTAATCTTTTACTCGTATTATGAATTCCATGAAAAAAATACCTCCCAAAATGGCTGCCGAGATAATAATTGTCTTGTTTACCTAGTATACTTTTGCAGTATAGGCGTCTGTTGGCTGTTGTTTTGATGAGTGCCGTCTAAAATTGAGCTGGAAAATTGGACAAATTTGCGCAGGGTCTCTATTTGTCTCTGAATCAACTTCAAAATTTGTTGCGGCCAAATCGATAATTTTGGCCAACTGTGCGCCGACCAGTTCAGCGCTCGCGACTTCCACGCTTCTGCCACCGCGCGCTGCGCCGGAAACCTGTCGATTTTCATCCCTCATTAAGAGGTTAGGGAGGAGAGGGATGAATGAGAGAGAGAGAGAGGGGGGGAGAGGAAAATGGGGAGGAGGTAGAACGAGGGAAAGAGAGAGATAGAGAGTGAGCGCGGGGAACCGCCACGTTTGTTGACCTCGCGCCGAATGCAATGCAATGCCTCTTTGAACAATTTCCACTCGCATCATGCCTCATTAGAGTTCCACCCTTTGATTTTCCCGTTGAGTTCTGCCCTTTTTTTCACCCTCCTACTCTTCTCGCGCCCACCGTGCAAGTGCTGATTACATGATCAAAATGAATTTGATGGAGCTCAAATTAGAGAGTTGTTTGAGAAGTCAGAACTGGCTATTTTTTATTTTTATTATTATTCTTTTTTTTTTTTCTTTTTTAATTTAAAGGGAATCTAATGCACCCGTAGCCCTGAAATTTTCAGGACTGATCATGCTCGTTTTTAGCTTATCTCATTACAGTGGTGGTCAAAACAGTCAAAATGTCACAATAAAAAATGAGAGGGTTTTGAAATAAAATGACTTCGTCGTGTTTTCTGATTAATTGTTATTTTATTTTCATTAATAATGTTATTTTTGCGCGCAGGGGAATTACTTAGACACTATTCAACCCATGGACAGCAGTCAAGGCTTTAAGAAACGACCCGAGATCGGTCAAAGGATTCGTCTCAGTGAAGGAGATATTGCTCAAACTAATTTACTATACAAATGCAACCGTGAGTTTTTCTCCATCTTTTTCTAGCGTTTGTACTTTTCACTCTTCTAATTGATGCTTAAATAAGAATAGCCTGAATCCTTGAATGTTTTGCAAAGTGTTAAAATTTACCTACAAGGTGCCACTGAAATCAAGGTGTGCTTTAGGATAGATAAAATTTCTATTGAGAAGATGATTGTGTCTGCAGTCGGCGCACTATGGTCTGAGATTGTCAAAACATGGCCAAAAATCAGAAAGTAAATTTCTTACCAATTTATCATTTATGAACTTTCAAAACCAATTTTAATCACAGAAAACACTTTTAATTAAAAATTTAAACCTGCAAATGTCATTGGAAAGTTTTAAATTAAGCTTGTAAGGCTGAAAACGATTATTGCAGCTTTCAAGTGCTATAACCCTTACCACAGAGAAGTGGTGCACAGCACATGCGTACCATTTTATTTAACATATAATTCAATAGAATTTAAATAGACATCTTGTAAAAATTGTGTGACTCATCAAAATTCTTAGAAAGTTGTCCTCTTTTGAACGGTCTAAAAAAATCTCAAAAAAAGTCAAGTCCCAAAATGCGTGAATGAAAGGGTTAAAGGACAGAGCAGAATGCCTCTTTAAAAGTGCGTCTTGAAAAATCGAAAAATCTATTGAAAACAGTGAAAGACTTTTAATAGTAAGAATATCGACCGGGGTACTTTCTTTTGCCATGATACCTACACCACTGGCGCACCCATGATCTCTTCCATCTCTCTCATTTCCCATTTGAATGTATAAGTAGGAAAAGAACAGAAAGAGGGGGTTTTATCCCGTTGTCCATCCTTGTCTAACATACGTTTTTTAATGGAGAAAGAGAGAGATGAAGAAACTCTCGGTGCGCTACACTGACCTACACCAAATGTTTTGAACGATGCGAGCGTCGAAAATATGCGTTTAATTAAAATATCCTCTTTGAATATCAACAGGATGCGGTCGGACCCTGCAAGAAAATACCGGTAACTTTTCTTCGCCGAATTATCCCAGAGCGGCTGAGGACGTCGGCTCGGGCGCTGTGCCGGAACGTTGTGAATGGAGGATAACCGCCACCCACGGCGAAAGGATCGTCCTGAACGTCACCGACTTGGATGTATTCAAATCGGAGTCCTGTCGCAGTGACTACTTGGAAATTCGCGACGGCTATTGGCATAAATCCCCAGTTCTCGGTCAGTAAAAATAATTAAAGGAATTTTCGAAACTATATCATGTGGTTCAAATTAGGCTGTGCGTTCGATCGAAATTTCGGTCGCTTCAATTGATCGAACGCTCGAAAGTTCACAAAATTCTCAATTGATCGAAACATTTTGAAATATTTTACCTACACTGTATTATTGATCAAGGAATCAAAATTTGAGAAAGTTATAACCCCGTTTCGATGAATTGAAGATTCAAAATTTTTGAAATTTCAATCGATCAAACCCTCGAAATGTTGACATTTTCGAGAAATTTCGTTCCATCAATCGTACAGGTCTAGTTCAAATGATCAATACAAATATGTTTCGATAGCCACGAAAATAATGTATCAAACCAAAAACTTTTTCAAGGACGGAGGGTGAATTCTAAAGAAACGCATACATAATCGGATAATATGCATGTAAAACATCCACCATGTGTATAATGCATAGTATGCAATAGGCTCTTCTTAAACATAATATTCAATTGTGTTAATAATGTTATTATTGTTCTTGTGACTTAAGTAGGAGATTTAAATGAAAAATCACATTTTAGTCGCCACTTTCATCGATAATAATTCAAGTCAACTCCTATAATGGAGTGAATAATGAGATGAGATGTAATCCAGGTACTCCAAATATACAGCGCAACCAAACAATGTTGAGCAACTTCATTTTGGGTCGAAGCAGCAAGCCTTTCAACCTAATATACCTATGTCTAATTATACATATTAAATAAGGTTTCAGAAGACATATGTTGTGCTTTAGGTATTTTTGATCCTGAGTGCAAAATTGACCACAGTTTTTTATCACTATCAATTTCATCTTCAAATCGTCCACTCATGAATTTGTCCCTCCCCCTTATTCGTTCAACGAAATACTGTTGTTAGGTACTCTTTATTTTCCATTGTACCGATTGTCAATTAATGCCAAGATGGCAGGCAGTAAGTGAACCACTTCCATGCCACCAGCGGATCCAAGAAATTGTCCTTCTCTCTCTCTCTCTCTCTCTCTCTCTCTCTCTCTCTCTCTCTCTCTCTCTCTCTCTCTCTCTCTCTCTCTCTCTCTCTCTCTCTCTCTCTCTCTCTCTCTCTCTCTCTCTCTCTCTCTCTCTCTCTCTCTCTCTCTCTCTCTCTTTAACAATTTGAATGCATGTGTTAGAAAAGGACAGAAGAGGGGGCGAAAATCACGTGACTGCCTCTAATCTGTCCTTTTCTAACACACGCGTTCTAATGAGAGAAGAGAGAAAAAGGAATACAGATTCCTGGATTCGCCAGTGTTCCATGCGCCACTTGCGCACTCTTTCCTGACTGGGATGAACAACCATTTAAACACTGATCCGTCAGTTAAGAAAAAGATTGACTAATCGGGATTTATGAACGGTTTTAGTCAAACCAATATTGAGACAGTTTAGGCTTTAAGGAATACTGATTGTGAGAAATAGGCTCTAATTTAGAGCTTTTTAGTTTTTACGTCATATTATTCTTTCAGGAAGATTTTGCGGGAATGGAAAAATACATGGACCCATCAAGTCTAACAGCAGTCGAATGCTCATTACCTACGTGACTTCTTCGAAGCAAGCTGGACATACTGGGTTTGCAGCGTCATATGAAGGTACCTATTTATTCATATCATCTTAAATTAGAGGGATTTATATGCATAAGATAACGCAAGAAATCAAAGGATGCGAACCGTTCCGGAATTTAGAACCGGTTCCAAATCATCTGACAAATTTAGAGCCGGTCCCGGTTCCAGCATGGGTCTGAGACCGGTTCCGGTTCTAGAATCGGTTCCAGAATCGGGTTCCGTTTCCTGGTTCTTTTTTTCTTTATTTTTCCCCAGTGTACTGCTTTCAAGCAGGAAAAAACTTTACGGCTTTTGAAGTGAATAAGATTTGTTGTTTTATATCATTCTGCATAAAGATAATAGGGGAAAAGTTTTGATTCTTGCAATTTGAAGATAAAGTTCAGGCGAAAATTCTTACTTCAAACTCTATCCCAAGCATGTTTCGAAAATTCTTTTTGAAAAAGTAAAGTTTATGGAAATGAAAAATCATGCAAAACGGCTATTTCGGATCACGGTAAACTTAAGAGCGAGCTCAAAGTAAATAGAGTTGCAGGAACCGATTCCATTTGCAGTTCTCAGACTTTAAATTCGGGTTTCAGTTCGGGTTCCGGTTCTGACGTGACTAAAGATTAAGGTTCCGGTTTTGGTTCCAAATCCGTCAAAAAGAAGGGTTAATTCTCCCGGTTCGCGGGTTCCGGTTCCGGTTCGCATCCCTGCGAGAAATATAGCGAAAACAAATCAAAGTAACTCATAAAAACGAAAAACTTCAGACAGAAACAAAGGATCTGATTTCAACGGATTCTCTTCTTGATTTCAAGATAATCGAACTTATAAATCAAGAAGTGAGAAGGGGGCGGGGCGCGACACTTGCCCCCAAGATTTGATTTACCTACTGCTACTTTTTTTTTTTTCGCATGCTCATCAGACACCTCAGTTTGTGGAATTATCCATTTTAATACTGATGTGTGAAAGTGTGATACTCTTAGTCTTCTAATCAGAAGCTCTCTAGAGGTAGACAGTTACTTAATTTTTAGTTTCTCTTGCGTAGAGAGGGAGCAAAAGAGTCCCGTAGAATTCCAGATTTTAGCCGGGTCCTTGCGAAAAATAATTTCTTCGTAACCCTTTTTTTATTAAAAAGTCGATAGCTGTAAAAAGTTAATCGTGAAATTTTTCAGCTGTCTGTGGTGGAGACATCTTTGTCGACGATACCGGTCACTTGGAGTCCCCTCATTATCCCGAGGACTATCAACCAAACAAGGAATGTACCTGGAGACTCACTGCCCCCTCCGAGTTTCAAGTTGCCCTGAAGTTTCAGTCTTTCGATGTAAGTTTCGAAGAATGATAAAAAATCTTTCAGGACTTAAAAACAAATAAAAAAAAAAACCCCGAGTGGAAAAACTTAATCCTCTAAGGAAGAACGCCACTCTTACGTTTATATAGGGAAGGTAGTTAACTGTTCGTACTCGAGGGAGTTGGAATTGCCTATACGGTACGTTGAAGGCGCCCGAAGAAATCTTATCTTGTAAATGTTTTCATCGAGAATCGCCTTTATCTGGAATGAAGACTGAAACAATGTGAAATAAACTGAAGGAGTAAAATGAGTATACTCGGGCTTGGCCCGTAAAGGGTTAAATTTTGGGGAAAATTAATTAAATTTTCAAACTCAAGCCTAAATAACCAAAAATCAACCACAATCAGTTTTTCCAACAACACAGATTACAAAATAATACAAGAAAATGTACGCATCTAAACAAAACTTTCAAATGTTTGTAATTTCTGCTGGTGTTTACTTAAACGTGGTGGCTCCGTCTACATAGTTGTTTGTCGGTGATAATAGAATCTATAGTGTAGCGCGCGGGTTGTTCGGAGTAAAATTGATTTCCTCAGTTAATGAGTGGATTTTGAAAGTTTTTAATGTGCGCATCGTTATTTTCGCCGAATTTTACATTAGAATCAATGTGTCACGTTGATGTAGCAAAAGTACGCATTAGACCCGGCCATTGCGTTTTCCTCAAAACTATAAATTTCGTCAATCGCCCTTTTACCGGAAGACTACCCAAGTACGTTTATTAATCGTATTGTATATAACTTGTTTAATCGTCGTATCAGGTAGAGAATCACGACAACTGCGTTTACGACTATGTGGAAATCCGGGATGGCCACGATAAGGACTCTCCGCTTCTTGGAGTGTTTTGCGGCTACAAGCTTCCACCGGATATCATTTCAACCAGCAACAAGCTCTCCATCAAGTTTGTCTCCGATGGATCCGTTCAAAAACCCGGCTTTTACGTCACTTTTTTGAAAGGTAAGTACTTTCTTTGAACATGTAACCCGCCTTTCAGGATCGAGTGAGGTTGGTAACTTTTGCTACACTGTTGTGTTGATGCAGGGCTCATCGAATCTCACGAAACATGTAACGAAAAACTCTGTGAGTACCTACGCTAAAAAAAAAAAAAAAAAAAAAAAAAAAAAAAAAAAAACCGCTGCACTTTACTTCCAAAAAGAGATAGATCGACTTATTGCCTCACCATTTTTGTTTTTGTTTTTTTTTGTTTTGTTGTTTTTTTTTTTTTTTTAAGAATAGCCTAACCTAACCTAACCGGTTAGAAACGGTTTTTACAAAACCATTGAATTGAATGCAAAAGGGGAATACCTCTGACAAAGATCCTAGACTCACACGCTCGACCTAACCTAGCGCCTGCTCCCAAATGTGCCTGGAATAAATGGATTCGTTGTGAGCTAACTGTTCCTACACGATGGTACAGTTTTTGCATATTCCATAAATTGAAGGCTCGTGACGATTACAAGTGACGAAGACAAATATGTCCTGTATTCCAATTTCCAGACAAGGCACTCGCTAAAATATTGTTGAGCGCCTTCATTGCTGAAAGGCATACATTGGCCCACGGTTTTTCACTTTCCAAAGAGTAAAACTCGCGAGGGCCAGTCGTGATGGTCGTGGGCTAGCAAACTGGCCCAACTGTCCACGAGTTTTTTACTCACCAAAACGTAAACAACCCGTGAGCCAGTGTATGACTTTTAGCAATGAAGGCGCCCAACAAAATTTAACGCTGGCAAGATAGCTGGTGCCATATCTGGAGTGAAGGTAAACTTTGGACGAAACCTCTAGACTCATAGCAGTCACAACCTTGGTTAAAAGTCTAACCTAGCACAGTAGTACCTGCTCCCAGAAGTGCCAGTGCCAGGAATAAATGGATTCGCTGTGAGATAACTGTTCCTACACGATGGTACTGTTTTTGCATAACCAGAGAATTGAAGGCGAACTAGTATTAGATCTGACGAAGCTCCTAGACTCGAACTCACAGCCTCAGCCTAACCTAGCACCCAAAAGTTCCAGGAATAAATTAAGTAGTTGTGACTGTTGTGAGATAACTGTTCCTGTACGATCGTACGGTTTTTGCATAACCAGTGAATTGAAGGCGAAAGAGGGTTATCTCTGACGAAGCCCCTACACCTGGGACCAAATAATGTTGGGTCCCGAGCGTAACTTACGCACGGTCACATGACCGCGCGTAAGCTCTCTGATTGGTCGAAATCGCACGCAAGATGCACCCAATTCAATGCTCGGGACCTAACATTATTTGGTCCCAGAACTCACAGCCTCGATCTAACATAGATCCTGCTCCCGAAAGTGCCAGGAATAAATGGAGTCGTTGAGAGATAATTGTTCCTACACTATGGTACTGTTTTTGCATAACCAAGGAATTGAAGGCGAAAGAGGGTTAGCTCTGACACTGCCACATGACTCAAAGCCTCGATCTAACACAGCTTCTTCTCCTGAGAGTGCCAGTGCCAGAAATAAAAGAAATTAATGTGAGATAACTGTTCCTACACGATGGTACTGGTTTTGCATAACCAGTGAATTGAAGGCGAAAGAGGATTAGCTCTGACGAGGACCCTAGACTCGAACTCACAACCTCGGCCTAACCTAGCACCTGCACCGAACAGTGCCAGGAATAAATGGAGTCGTTGTGAGATAACTGTTCCTACACGATGGTACGGTTTTTGCATAACCTGAGAATTGAAGGAGTAAGAAAGGATTACCTTTGTCGAATCCACTAAATGAGTTACAGCTTCGGTGGCCGAAGACTGTCTGAAAATTGAAAAACCCTATCTCCAAACTAAAAACACTATCTCTAAACTAAAAACACTATCTCCGAAATAAAAACACTCAGATATTTTACATAAAGTGACCGAAAACTAACACCTTTTGCAGGGGAAACATCCGGCGAAAAGTTGTTTTGGACAAACTCGGACATGATGGATAGAGCGCGAGCGAGGATCAGGGGTCTCCTGTTTTGGCATCACCCTTCCTCGTTGAGCCTGCGACTCTATTGTATACTGTTTGACTGTAACGCAATTTAGTTACGAATCTCGTGAGAAGAACATTAGATATAAGCAGAGAATACTGCAATCAGAATGGAAACTTCGGTTTATTTTGAAGAGGCATTATTTTCTGGTTTGCCATTTTGAGAAGTCCTAAACTATCTTCATGCGAAGCTATGAAAAAGATAGAGGCAGAGATACGTCCGCCATTTTGAAAAGGAAACGAAAAAATACCGAAACATGTTTATATTGGCTTAATCTTTGGTTAAAGTTTTTGATGTGGATGTACTGACGCAAAATTTTGATAATTTTTCAGAGTCTGACGAATGCACCCAACCTGATCATGGATGTGAGCACCACTGCGTGAATACTCTCGGAGGATACGAATGTTCCTGCATGATCGGTTATGAACTCCATTCGGACAATAAACACTGCGAAGGTGGAGATTGAACAAAGCAATTCAGCAGTTTAGTTAGTTGACGCTAAAATTACAGCATTTCATTCCTGAATATGTTACGTTTCCAAAAAAAAAAAAAAAAAAAAAAAAAAAAAAAAAAAAAAAAAAAAAAAAAAAAAAAAAAAAAAAAAAAAAGATAAACTTTACGGTGGTTTGAATACTTACCTGCCAAATCACTGAACAAACTCAAATCAACTTTACATGAAAATTTGTCAAATAAGATTTTTAAAATTCTCTGAAATTTAATAAAGTTGACAACAGAAAAAAAGAAAGTTGTGAAAAGAAAAGAAAACAGTTGAAACAGAGAAAAGTTGAGACAGTAAATCATTTCGAAATTTGTTTTGAACAGAAGTGCAAGTTTTTTAGAGTGGCTATCTGAGACACAGAAACCGATATACCTAACTGTTTCTTTTGGAAGAATTCACGCACCATAAAGAAACTGACATATGACAGCAACTAACATAATTTTCTTACCTGGATAGTCGTATTGGAATTTTGTGTACGGATAGCCACTCTACAACACTTTCACTTTCGTTTAAAACCAATTTCCACTGAATTAATTACAATTTTTGATTTAAGGTTTGAAAAAAAAAAAAAAAATGAGGCAAACATACCAGAATTAGATCGTCCATCGATCATCGTACAAAGTGCGTGTATAAGGCTAAGGGGCTTTATCCCCCTCCCACTTTTTTGAGGACATGAGGCTGACATTTTTTGTGAAGGCAAAAAAGAAACAAAAAACAAAAAAACCAATTCTTCATTGACGAAGTCGTTTTATTCATATATGAAATTGTAAGTTCGAATGAAAAATAAAATTACTGTAACTGAAAAGTAAGAAGGGGAGAAAAAAATAAAATAAAAAATAAAGCCCCCCCCCCATTTTACGACTCCAAGCGCCGCACTATGGTCTAAGATCGTCCAAACAGTGGTGGCTAGTGCTATTTGGCAACACTGTCTTTGCTCCATTTAATTGTATGCAAAACAATCGTTTGCTGGTGAAGCTGCTTCACTTTCGAATCGATTGTTTTACAAAAATCAAATAGAGGGATGACATTGTTGCCAAATCGCACAAGCCGCCACTGCGTCCAATAGTGACCGAAAATCAGCAAGTACAATTCTTACCAATCTATCATTTATAAACTGTCAAAACCAATTTTAATCACAGGGAACAATTTTTACAAGTAATTTAAACCTAGAAATGTCAAAGTTATTTTTCTTTTATTTGTGTCCACTTTTTTTTTCGATCTCAGACATTAGTGCGCCGCCCATGTCACTTTTAGATAGGACACATAACAAGTTATAGACGCTCTACAGGTAAAGCTTATTGTTCTTATGATTAGTGTATTATATCATTAAGTAAGCCTAGAAAACGACATAATGTGTCCGAGACGTATTCGCCGTCTACCAGTGTCTAATTTTACTCATTTTTAGCGCTTCAGCATAATTTTCTGCCTACAATTTCAATTCATCATCTCGTGATAATATATTTTGAGACGCTTATTTCAAAAAAAACTATCATTCTTCATTAAACTGTCGTAGATATTAAGTATGTAAATTCCATTTTTCGCATTTTTTGCGACAAATTCGAAACTATGGAAAAGTACGAGTTTTGAGTAAAAACTAAGACCGCGTGGTCCGCGTGTTTAAAACCAGCAAGTCAAACACATAAAAATGGTAGCGGAGAGGATGGACAGAGGTATCTTTCCATGAGAAACCCTGGTTTTACGGTCATGATGGTCGGACACATTATGTCGTTAACCCTTTGTGTCATAGTTGTTAGACTGGGTCACTACATATTAAAAGGGTATTTCTGGGCATCTGTCATGGTAGTTAGGCATAATAACCACATAATATGATTAAGGGATGGGTGTACCGACGTAAAAAAAATAAAAATGGTTGGCCTATGGTACCTTGCAAACCTGATTTTTTAACCTCATTTCGCTGTTTACTTCCATACCTCTCTGTGGGGAAATATGAAAAATAAAAATAAAATAAAAAAAATAATGGAAACCAAGAAAGTACCTGTGTCATAGTGATTATTACGTCTAAACACGTTGCCTCTCTATGAAGGGGAGATGGAAAAATTCTGGAAAAACTGGAGGGCATGTATATTGGCCCTAAGGACTTAGGGAAATCAATTTTTTCAATTTTGTTTTTCATTTTTGAGAAAGCGTGACACAAAGGGTTAAGGCATAAAAATCTGTATCAATTCGAAATTAGGCTAGAACCTAACCGTTGGTTATTAACTGATGACAGATGCTTGCGGTGGTATTTTCGAGAGTCAGAACGGGACGATAACGAGCCCTTCGTTCCCGGAGCTTTATCCAGGGAGCAAGCGATGCGTTTGGGAGATAATGGCTCGACGCCAGTACAGGATCACCCTAAACTTCACTCATTTCGACCTGGAGGGAAACAATGTTCATCAGCAGGAATGCGAGTACGATAGTGTTGACGTCAGGAGCATCCTCGCCAACGGAGATACTCACAAGCATGGAAACTACTGCGGCTCAAGGCTCCCGCCGCCCATCACCTCCGAAACGAATCACTTGAGGATCGAATTCACTTCGGACAACTCCGTACAAAAGACAGGATTCGCCGCCATTTATTTCACTGGTGAGTAGTCTTAGTCTATAGACTCTTTTACAGTGGCGTCATATGAGGGGGGCAGGGTGGGCAATTGCCCCCCCCCCCCCAGGATTCGAGTCAGGCTCAAAAAAACGGGAACGAAGCATATTGATGAGCAAAAAAAAAAAAAAAAAAAAATCATCAGAATTTTGCCCCCCCCCCCTTAAGCCGCCTCTATGGCTCTAAAAAAATTATATTGATGGGAAAAAAAAAAAGTCATCAGATTTTTGCCCCCACCCCCCCCAAGCCGGCTCTATAGCTCTAAAATTACATTGATGAGAAAAACAAAAAAAAAAAAAGTCATCAGATTTTTGCCCCCCCCCCCAGCCGAACTCGAAATGACGCCCCTGCTCTTTTAAGTAGTAATGAGCGGGAAGTTCATAGGAATCTGATTAGCTGAGATACACTCAGTGGCATAGCCGTAGCCAGGATATTGTCTGTCTCTCTCTAAGCCCATTTAAACGCATGTGTCAGAAAAGGATGGATATAGGGGCTGTCACGTGACTTCAGCCCCTCTTTCTGTCCTTTTCTAACACATGCGTTTAAATGGGCTTAGAGAGAGAAAGACAATATCCTGGCTACGGCTATGCTCAGTGGCGTCGCTATACTTTTGTATTTGGGGAGGGGCAGCGGCGTACGCAGGATATTTCTTGGGAGGGGCTCGCAAATTGATAAGCGTTTGACAGAAAATTATTCCCCCTTCCCCTCCACCCCCAAAAATCGGAGGTCTGGGGGGGGGCTTCAGCCCCCTTAGCCCCCCCCCCCTGCGTACGCCACTGGGGAGGGGTGAGGGCAAAATGTGAGATTCCCATCAGTGAAGGTGTAGGAGGATTCCATCCCCTGAAAATGTTGAAAATGTAGGTCTATTATCGAGGTTTATTTTACTTGCGGCTCTTTTGCAGATAAGGACGAGTGTGCCGTGAACAACGGTGGGTGTCAGCACGAGTGTCGGAACACGGTCGGCTCGTACTCTTGCTCGTGTCATAACGGGTTCACGCTCCACGACAATGGTCACGATTGCAAGGAGGGCGAATGCAAGTACGAGATCACAGCGCCTCAGGGCAAAATCACCAGCCCCAACTACCCTGATAACTACCCGAATAAGAAGGACTGCGTCTGGCACTTCACCACCACGCCTGGACATCGCATCAAATTGGTGAGTCAATAAGAAGAATTCGCCTTTTCTAGTTTTCTCCACCAGGAGTATCGCAACACACTCAATGTTCAAAAAGTACCAGGACCAAGTTTCAACAAACTATACCATTTGAGAGGATATTTCCGATATTTTTGGTAGTTTTTCATTGAAGCCGATCTCGTATTTTATCTTTAGAAAGAAGTAGGTAAGTAACTTATATCGGACAATTAAGTGCGCTTCGTTTTCCGCAGCGAGAACATGTAAGCTAAAAACTCCGTATAAGAGGCCAACTTTTTTTTATTCTTCAAACTGTCATAACTTCGTCAATTTGTTACCAATAGTGCTCTTCTTGAGCTCAATCCATAGGAAACGATTTGATCTTTCAAGCGTGACCAAGGTCAGATCGCTAGCTAGTTGCTAGTTGGCTTTGGAAGTTATAGCATCAGTCCCGGTACTTTTTGAACATAGGTACTACGTAAATCGCCTTCATTTCTTGAAGTATGCAATTTTATCGCACGAATTCACTGCTGACCGCGTACACTGAAAATTGAAGGCTTCTAAACTGAATGACGGCAATGACAGAGCTCTACGCACGCTTGCGATTCGATTGAACTATGATGAGAACATATTTATGTTGTTCCGGGGGGGGGGGGGGGGTCCAGCTGTCATAATGCCCGGATTTGGCGCAGTATTTGAAAGTGCGCCATTAATTTATACATGCAGGTAATGACTTCTGAAACGTAACACACCTTTGAACTATTTAAATTTTGGTCTTGACATAGTTTTTAGGTGCTGTCGCGTAGCAAAAGCACCTTATTTCGAACTTCGAGACGAAAGGAAGAAGACGAAAGCTGCGAACTTCGGAAACTCCCAAGACGGGCTCCTTCGATTTTATAGACTCTCTGAGGGAGTGTGCCCCCCCCCCCCCTTCGCTCCTCTCCCAAAATGACAACGATCTTGAAATGGCCTCTGATTCATCTAAGCTTGCGTGAAGGCTTTACTTTCCCTTCTTTCTCTTTTTCTTTTGCCGTTCCCCCCTCTTTCTTCCTCTCGGTTTTTTTTCTGTCCAAAGCGGGAGGCGCATGCCGCTGCGCCGCGCCCCTCCGGATCCACCCATGGGCTTATGTGGTTGAAAGATTGTACCTTTTTAAGTATTTTGTCAAACAAACAGAAAATAAGAATTGATCGTTTGCTTCTTTATTTACATTAGGTATTCGAGGAGTTTGAAGTGGAGTCGCAACCTGAATGCATCTACGACCATATTGCTCTCTACGATGGTGATTCCACGGACGCGACATCTCTGGGCCGATTTTGCGGTAACAAAATACCGCACCCGATAATTGCTTCGACCAACCAACTCTACATGGTCTTCAAGTCGGATTCTACAGCGCACAGGAAGGGATTCCTGGCTCATCATACAACAGGTTCGCGAAAAAGCTGGTCAGAAAAATTAATGACTGCATTCATACATACCTATATGTAACAAGTGTACAGTACGTTAACGTATATGCAGTGGCGGTGCATGCAATCTGGCAATGTTGCATTCAATCTATTAAAAGTCAAGAAAAAGGTCGAAATATTAGGGGTGCAAATTGAACTCCCTCGAATCGATATTTTACATGGGTTCAAATAGACGAAATGCAATATTGCCAGATTGCAAACGGTGCCATTGCGTATATGTATGAGTAGGTATATACGTGTGAATAATAATTGCTCAGTTCTAACTGTAGGTTTACCTTCAGACACCATTTTATCGTGGTTATTTTTCGTTAGGTTTTGAAAGGGTTTTTTTTTGGTCCACAGAAAAAAAGGCCGATTGGTTATGGTCATCAGATATTATGGGATAAAAATAATGATAGTATGAAAAGGAACACTGAAAGAGAGCAATGGTACAGCAACCTGTTCTCCCCCCCCCCCCCCCCCGTGTTTTGGTTCTAATTTTTGTCCTAAAATACATGTTATTTTACGAGAAAACTCAACAATTTTTGGGAGCGGAATGGCTTAAAATTGCATTCTAGAAGGGGAAAATTGTCATAACTTTCTGGAGGAGGACCAGACCCCCCCT
Organism: Trialeurodes vaporariorum; assembly: GCA_011764245.1. Classification (NCBI taxonomy): domain Eukaryota; kingdom Metazoa; phylum Arthropoda; class Insecta; order Hemiptera; family Aleyrodidae; genus Trialeurodes; species Trialeurodes vaporariorum. The sequence continues at coordinate 21,444,561 of VMOF01000111.1, read as the reverse complement.
AGGGACCCCGTATTTTAAGTTTGCACCTGGGCCTCGAGCGACCTCACTACGGCCCTGCCAATAGCATCACATAGACACTCTTAAATATCGGTTTAACGATGGTGTAAATGACGGGCCCCCTCGGTAGTTAAAATTTGAAGGGATTTGAGTCACCCGGTTGTACCAGCTGTGGACTTTGAATATTCTCTTACATTTGAAACTCTGATAATTTTGCAGTGTGCGGAGGGCACTTGACTGCGACCAAAACTGTGAAACATCTGTACTCTCACTCGAAATATGGAGACCATAACTACGAGAATTGGGCTGAATGCGATTGGGTGATTGAGTCACCACCCGGCCAAAAAATTCAATTCACTTTCTTGACATTTGCGTTGGAAGATGAGCAGAACTGCGCCTTTGATTACGTAGAAATAATAAGTGGGATGGAGGCTAGCGGTTCTTCTTATGGTAGATTTTGCGGTGACTCGGTAAATATTCCTCATATTAGTTTTAGTTAAATTTTACAGTCAGCAATTTTAAAGTTTCCTTTTTCCTTTTAACACCCCGTATATGTACTATGACCTTCAAAAGAAAGTCCTCTCATCAAAATGATCCTTGATTATGTTGTCTATTATTTTTCAAACAGTTTTATATTTTTTCAGGTATACTTTTAAGGGGCACTGCTTTTAGACTCTGAAATACTCTAATAAATATTAGACTCCGCTTAATTAATAATGTTTGAAAATTTCAAAAGTGTTTAAAACTGGTCGAGGAATGGAAGAGTGAAAATTTGTACCAGGAATTCAGGGCTGCCGTTTTGTGTATAATCAATGCTGTTTTTCTATTCACCGATGATTCCACCGGTTGAGAAAAGATTACACAGTTCAGTTCAGTGTATGACTGTATTGCACGAATATACTCTGATCTGTAATTTTTCCTTAATCGGTGGTAACTCCGTTGATTAATTAAAATATCCGCAAGTTTTTTAAAGTCATCGACGACTCCACCCGTTGAGAAAAGATTACAGATGCGAGTATTTTAGTTTACTACAGTCATGCACTGAACAGAACTGTGTAATCTTTTCTCAACCAGTGGAATCATCCGTGAAATGAAAAATAGCATTAATTATACGCAAAATGACAGCCCTGACCAGGATACTTTCTTTCGAAAGTCATAGTACTTCAATATAAGTGCAAGTATTCCGTCTAAGAACTGGAAACTAAGTGGTTGGACAAGAGCAACTAGCCCTGTTTAGATGAACTGCGATAGTAATGAAAAAACTTTAATAATACAAACACAAATATTTGTACTAAAAACCAGAAACTGGTCTAATTTTCTTTGAAAACCTATGAGAGCAATTTAAAAGTTCCTGAAAACCTGTAACAGTAAAAAACTCCAATAAATCCATCTGTTGCCAACTTTTCATGATACTTTTTTCATTTTCAGAACCCAACGGACATTCGATCAGTGAACGAAGCGTTACTAGTGAGATTCAAAACGGACGATACAGGAGAAGATAAAGGCTTTTCCGCATCGTACGTTGCAGTGGATCCTATTACAAGTGAAGAATACGGATCCGCAGAGAACGAGAGCATATAAGTTACACTGCCAATATTGATGTTTTGACTGGTTTATTATGTCCTTTTTTTTTCTATACATTCAGAACTGCACTCAAATCCAAGGGGTGCATGTAAGATGTATATATTCATGTAAAAATTGTCGAGTTGACTGCAGCGAGGTTTTCACCATGGGCAAATCCAAGACTATATCTTACTCCCTCTTTGCCTATTTGAATAGGTGTATTAGAAAAGGACAGATGAGGGGCAGTCACGTGACTTTTGCCCAACAAGCTATACATTTATTTATAATGGTAGTTTAATGAGTAACTTGCGTAACCACCATGGAGGATTTTTAGGTTCAAGGTTTAAGGTGTAATTTTGTCCATTCATTCCCATGTACTTTGGTGCGGCGCACAGTGGATCAAAGCGTGCTCCAATCCACTGAGCGCCGCTCCCAAATACATGGGAATAAATGGACAAAATTACGCCTTAAACCTTTAACCTGAAAATCCTCCATGGTAGTTACACAGGTTACCCATTAGACTACCACTCTGGATGAATGTATAGCTTGCTCCTTCCACTCCCTCCTTCTATCCTTTTCTAAAACACATGCGTTCAAATGATAAAAGAGAAAGACGGTCAAAGTCTTAGATCCACTTATGGTTTCCGCACAGATGTCTATGAGCACTATTATGCCATGAATAGGATTTTTACGCCTCAACGACATAGTGTGTCCGACCATCATTAACGTAAAACCAGGTTTTCTCATCAAAAGATAACTCTTTCTCTCCTCACCACACGAGATTCCATGTATTTTGACCAGCTGATTTCAAATCGGCCTTAGTTTTTACTCAAAACTCATACTTTTTCCATATGTTCGAATTTTTGGCGAGAAAGGCGTAAATTGGAAATTACGTAAAATCTAAGCCAATTTAATGAAAATGGATAGCATTTTTGAAATCAGCATCTCAAAATACAAACAATGGTGATGATGGGGTGAAATTGCAGGCGGAGAAAATTAACACTGATGGATAGTAAATGTCGTGGACAACATTACGTTGTTTTGGATGCTTACGTCATGAATAGCCTCCGCCTTCAGTGAGACGGCTGAATTCTGCAATACTTTCAATAGCAGAAAGAATGATCTTGAAAAGAGATCTAAAAATCTTGCATTTTCATAATCCTCTCTCTCATTTCAAAACTTAAGTTTGAAGGTGTTTGACAACCAATTTGTCTGACATGATGGAAATGAAAAAAATTTCAGATCCCTACAAAGAGAATAGCCGTTAGGTTGATACTTGTTTGTTTGGGACTCACCGGCTGCAATGATAAACAGTCGCCTCAGTTCTGAGTTGAGTTCTTAGCTCAACAAAAGGCTGTGATTGGTTAACTGTCCCGGAAACGAAAACAGCTTTTGCTTGGCAAATTAATACCGTCTCTACTGGGCAAATGCAAACCACGTGCTCATCAATCAACAGAAGGCAACTGTTGGCTGTTGTTTCGATGAGTCCTGACCAAACTTGAGCTGGAAAAGTGGACACCTGTCACAAGCTTTGTGTTGGGTCTCTGTTTGTCTCTGAATTTGACATAAATCGAACAGTAGCGCTCCGAGGGTAGAAATCGGCACTAAACGCTGAAAATCACCTTAAGTTAAAGATTACCGCTCTGATAAAAACTAATGAAGCTCAAATGACAAAAACGGAGTATTTCATTTTTTTCTTTGCTGGAGTAGATGGGAGACCATGTTACCAAAAAATCAATAACTATAAGCGTTATTATGCTCTTCCACATTTTTCAGGCAAAAATTGCCATTCCTTGGTCTTAATGTGATTAATTGCAATATCTATGTAAGTCAGCCGTAGAACAATAGGATTGCAGATAGACTGTACTTCTTTAATATCCTTTATGTCTTATTAATGAAGACTAAGCTAATACTTCATATCAGGTACATCTTTGCCTATTACCTATTCATGTTGATTTAAATAAGCAATGACACTTATTTCATAATTAAAGCAAAAAACATACTGAGATAAATTAATAAAAAATCAATCTATCTAAAAAGATGTAAGTCGTACATGGCTTTTTGGGGGGCTTGGGGCCCCAAATAATCTGAGGAAGAGGTTTGAAATTGTTTTTAATTGTTAGCAATAAATCAGAATATATATTAACTATTATCATACTTCAGATACAAGCAGTGGCAGGGGGGAGCTAAGGAGGCTAAGCTCCCCCCAGACCTCCGATTTTTAGGGGCAGAGGGGAAGGGAATAATTTTCAGACAAACGCTCATCAGTGCAAGCTCCTACCGAAAAAAATCCTGCGTATGCCACTGGATACAAATACCGATTTTAAACTCTTGCACACATGTGTATAAGTTTTAAGCCCTTAGTTTAGTTAATTGACTGATATCCAAAAAAAAAACCCAAAAAGGCATTACCTTCCAGCCCCCCCCCCCCCTCCAACTTTGACCCCCAAAAGCCGCCGGTGATGTACTATCAAATGCAAAAGTTTGGACAGTCAAGAATTCAAGATAGTTGCAAATCCTTGTGTAATTAAAGTAAACTTCTGTGCTCTGTGTGCATTCTTGACTGTCAAAACTTTTGGGAATGCTAAAACTCAAGCATTTAGAGTATCGGCTTGACGGGTTACAACCTGTTACAAGCTACTAAACACACAAAAACACACATGTGTGAGTGTGTTTTTCATTGAATACTGAGGATGGCCGCTCGCTTGAAATGCTGACCTGAAAATTTCGATCCCAGAAAATGAAGTTCTACTTCCCCCACCAGGGTCACATAATCATTCTCTTCATTACGGCTGTTAGTGACATTTAGCACTGCAATAAAAATTTTCATAATTTAAAACTTACTATTTTTGCTCTGAAAGGAGCTATTAACGGAAACTAGAGGCTCAGATTTTTGAGGCAAATTCGTGAATGGTGGTCCAGCACACCGTAACTTGAGGGAAATAGTCGATTATACTGGAGCTCAAAGCTAAGACAGGGTAAAGGACTTTAAATTGTTTTCAAAAATGCTGATTTCTCTCAGCGAGCCACGATGAAACTTGATGGAACTCAGCACCTTTTGATTGGAAACAACCGACTCCATGAAAGTGCTCCAGCAGAATGACAGACTGCACCGACAAGCTGTTCCTCCAGTTACGGTTACTTGCGATGATTTCCACTAAATAGCATTACTTGTCACTTTCCAAAATGTTTCTTTTTTGGGAAATGCAAATGGAATAACAGATGATTATACTAATTTGCAGTTTTTTTCATATCTCATCAATTTTTTGAGCCATGAATCATCAAAATAAGATGGGGAATATAGTTGCAATTTTGAGAACAGATTTCAGCTATCTTTTCAATGAGTGCGTGAGTTAGACAGAGTATAAGAAGGGCTAATTGGAAAATGGGCACATCAAGAATATTTTGAAAGTTTTAAGTTAACACCGGAAATGAACTCTACTAGGCAAGAGGCATCCATGAGAGAAAATTTTCGGTCCGACACCCCCCCCCCCCTCCATATCGGTGAAAAGGGGGCATCAGCGTGGGGCGCTCCCTCTACCCCTTATATATTTTCTCATTTTTATTACAGATTCAAAAATAACACAAAATTCTAAGACTTGAAGCGCAAACCGCATGTCAATATCAATTTTCGTATTCAATACATCAAATCTCAAAGTTCGATTTTGGTCAATTTTCAAAAAATCATAACTCCTCCAAAAAAGGTTGGAGTTAAAAAAACTAAGAGCCCAAAGTACTCAACAAAACAAGTACTTTTCAGATAAAAATACATTGATCGACTAAAATTTACTTATTTATTACCATTTATTTATTTATTTCTTCAATAAGAAATACAAAACCGAAATCCATTCTCAAAACCACGACTTTATTTCTCAACCTATCTAGATGAAAACTTTAGGAACACCGCAACATTCTGCTAATAGCATAACCATCTCATAAGTGGTCTCAAGCCTCCGTCACCATTTACACAACTGCCTTGGAAATCGCTGCTTCCAATTTTAGTGAATACAACTATAATTTATGTTTTCTGTATTTTGTGGCTTTACTTTCTGTGATCTCAGTTCCTGAGTTGTCGTAAGTTTGATCGGTAGTGATTGCAAAGTAAATCTGGTTACTTGCACTTTTAACGAAGGAATTCACCAAGCACAAACTGAGATAGAGAATAGTCTCAGCACTTGATTGAGTTTTGCACAGGTACTTACACAACTTATGAACTCACAAGCATGGGTTGCAAAGATATCTTTAAAAATTTAATCTTACTGTTTCTTTATATATTTGTATTTATGTATACTTAATTAAAAATATGAGGTAATAAATTATGTTTCTATGTTTAACCGCTGTCTTTTGTCCATTGATTAACTTTAAGTGAGGTATAGGTATTAACACTTGTGTGTCAAAAGTATTTTACTCTTTCTGATAACTAAGGAGGGGAGGGAGTGAATTTTCATTCCAACTTACTTTTGGCTTATTTTTAATATTTTTCAAAATTGTAAAAACCATCTTGTCTAGCATTCTCTGAGAAATAATAGTACATACGTCTATTTTTTTCAATTTTTTTCAATTTTAAATGTTTTGCATGGAAATTTTCAAAAAAGGACCAAGTTCAAATATTCCAAAAAAACTTGAACAAAAGTTTCTTTGATTTTTTAGATTTTGAAACCTATCCGAAAGATAATCCCAAAATAATAAAAAGAGCAATTTTCTTACATGCAAACTGGTTGAAAGTACATTGATCCTTCGGAGAGGCTAAATTTTCACTCCATAGACTTCCTTACCCACTAAAACAGAAAAATTTGATGAAAATTTGCAATTTTTTGTAAAAAGCATTGAAATATCCTCATCAAGGATATGATGGGAATGTTTTAATGAAATGTTTGGTCTGCTTTCTATCTTTAAGAAACTGGTCTGAGGAGAAAATTCACCCCTCTCCCCCCCCCCCCCCCCCCCCCCCCCCCCCCCAAGGGCTCACAAGGCGAAAGAAAATTGGTGAAAGTTCTAGAGACAGTCAACTTTTTTTTAAGGAGATAGACAGATAGACGTACAAAATATATAACACTGCCTCCACAGAGGTTTGACGTAAACAGAGCCCTGGGAAAAATTCCAAGTGTTGAGACTCACCAAAATCTTGGATTTTCTTATTTTGACACACGGCTGCATATTTTTCATCGTCTGAATACTTGGCTTCAACAGAATTAGGTAAATTTTCTTAAATTTGATAACATTGAACTATGAACGTGGGTAGATTCAAGATTGAAACATACAAGAGACATGTCAGAGTACGCATAAATAAAATTGTAATGTTATGGCAGGATAAAAAATAGAGAGGAACAATATGAAAAAAAAATAAAAAATATAGAAAAATGGAGATGTACTACAATAAACCTAAATAATATTATACAGTATTAAAAACATAGATCACTGATAAAATTACATATCTACTCATATTTTTGACACTTTTTACTAACACAGTAGGTATAATCAATTGACTGAATTCTGGGTGAGATTCTGAAAAAATATTCACTTCCTGAACCTATTCTTGAAACGATGACTGATTAAAATGTTGCTACACGACTTAGGAGGTCCATATTTTTAACTAGTTAATGTAGGAGTAAGGCTTGTTTTAACCATAGAAATCTGAATACAGTTTCAATTAGAAAAAATCTGTCAAAATTTTGAGGAAGAACCGTCAGAATACAGATGTTAATTAATAGGATTCAATTTTAGAAAGTAAGCAACTTAAAACTATTCGTAAACATGATACAGTATTAAATTTAAAATTTATCCTAACTAAATGCTATTTAACAGATATGGTCAAGATTACAACAAAACTGTACAAAACAGAGGGTAAAATTTCAGATAACAAACAACTATGAATCACTTGCAAATTTAAGAATGACGATGATGAAAACTCAAATGGTTTGTTGGTTTTTGTGGCTCTGTTGAACTTCTGACAAAAGCATGCAAAAAAAGTTTACACCCTGAGTTGGAGCAGAATATAAGACCTGTTTTTTACAGCTCGAAAAAGTTTGATTGGAGTAAAAAAAAAATAGACGGAAATAAAAATAAAAATGAAAACAGCAAAAATTACTCTACAGTGCTTTTCGTGATTTACATAAGTAAGTGTTTCTGAAACGAGTTTCATCATCACCGTAAAAAACAATAAAAGACAGACTAAAAAAGTAACAAACAAAAATGTTAAAATCATGATGCATTTTCACGAAAAATAATTCAACATCAAAGGAAGAATAATGATGAATGGTTGAACGGTCCCGCTAAATTGCAGCCGTTTCCAGAAAAAGGTCCCAAAAAACAAAAGGTGCGCTCTTCAGACATAAGTCTCTATCCAAAAACAATGCTGATTTTTTAGGAAATGCACATCCGTTGTTTTATGGGCTCTTTCCTGGAAATGGCCTCAGTCTTTTCTTGATTGGCTTATTCGCTTTATGTTTCTTTCTTTCTTTGAATTTTTAATGCTTCTTAATAAAAATGCAATAAGACTTTAAACCTTTGATTTGTAAGTTTTTAGACTTCATCTTTCTTATTTTTAAGGTGCTTCTTCAGCGTTTAATGCTGATTCCTGCCACCAGAGAGCTACCGTTTGATTAATGTCAAATTACAGGCCAAAAGTAATTTATATTTAAGAAAATGGAGTGTCAGTTACTAGATAATCATCTGAAGAACGTCTCCGCAAAATATCTCGTCCATAACTGCAAAAATAAGGCTAAGAGAACCAAAAAATTGAATATCGCAAATCGATTTTATTTATCGAAATACGATACTACATTTTTTGGTACTTTTAGACTTATTTTTTAAGTTATTGACGAGATATTTTGCAGAGACGTTCTACAGATGATTATCCAGTAACTGACACTCCGTTCTCTTAATTAAAAATTACTTTCGGCCAGTAATGTTACATTAATCAAACGGTTGTGCTCTGTCGGCAGAAATCAGCATTAAATGCTGAAGAATCACCTTAACGCTGATGATGAAACTTTCTTAAGAAATCCATGCGTGAATTAAAATTCTAAACATCATAACGACGTGTGCAAGAGCATTTTTTGTATTTTTGTTTACATTTTTATTTCTATCCATTAAAGTAAAGCCTTGTAGTATGTTACAACGAGATTATTACCAAAACAAAAAAATAGAAAAATGGATGGTTAAAACTTTATAACAAACAGAGAGCATCTAAAGAGAGACAAACTAATTCCCGCAGAAAACAAAGAGCACAAATAATTTGTTATTTCTGAAATGGTTTGCCTTCCTTAATTTAAAAAAGAAACCCCTTCCGCTTTAAGAATAAAAAAAAGAACATGGCAGAAATGTTATCATGAAGGCAAAAAACGGACAGAATTTTATCACATATTTCGATCAAACTTCAATTTCAGTGCCCTTCATTTTTCTGGGTATCTTTGTTCTTGGTAAAATTAATTAAGAAGTCAACTTTGAATAGATTTAAATGATGGTCGACAAACATAGGAGGCCATCAGGGCCAGCCAAGAAAACAGGATAAAAATTTCAAAAGTTTCAAAACTCACGGCCAGAAGAGGTTGGCAAACCTTGGCGTTGCAAGGCCCATTATAATACTCGACAACAGATTGACGCTATGGTTATCTAGTAGTCTCCTTCCACTTATGTGAACAATGTCCTTCCCTGGATGTTCAACGACAACACCAGTCTTTTTGTTTAAACCTGAAATAATAACAAATAGAATCAAATAAAATAAAATACAGAGAAAACCGTTTGTCTTGGACACGGCATAATTCAAAAAACCACCTACCTCATATTTTTTGTCTATAAGAATAATAGAAAAAACTCTCGCATAACTCAGAAAACTGCCTATCTCGGAAGAATTCTCCAAACCCATTGCATTAAAAATCCCATACGCCTCGGATCTTTCTCGAAACTTTTTTCTTTTTCTTCCATTTCTCCCTCCATTTTACCTCCCGAGCATGCTTAGCAGGTCTCGTTTAGTTTCTTAATCATTGATCAACTGTATCGTGAGCGGCACTTCGTGACACACCCGTCAGACCGTCGACCGTGCTATGAAATTACAATCTGTAAAACTTCGGTCAAGTTTGTAGGTTTAGAGAGAATTTAAGAACAGAAAAAAAGGATCATTGTACGAAATATAAACAAATTTATTAAGAATTTATTTCTTTGAATCTTCATTGGCAGTGAAGAGTGCCGCCCCCCCACCCCATCGCGAAGTCGCACAAAAATTTTGTCAGGGCTCGGTTCACACATTGCTATAATCGTCTATCTGATAGCAAATCTTACAGGTTGCGGGAGTGCGCGGGGTAGCTGTTGGCGAGATAAGCGCGATTCCCAGGCCTGCAGTCTGCAGCGGCAGACGTGTGCTCACCCTCAGGCAGTGCAATCCGTGGCATGGCATTAGCGCTGGCGCGCCGCCTTCTCATAGTGTCACGTTGGACTGCAAGGACTAAAGAATGCTGCAGCTTGACGGGCTGGTGAGCAATTACGGGAGTTTTAAACCCCACGCAAGTAGATACTTACTCTCACTCATACTCGCTGTCCGACGTTTTTGGAGTCAAGGCGTAACATTTATTTGGTCCCACATCTTCAGATCATTCAACAATCATGCCGATAAATAGTTCCTGCACTTCATCATAATGAAGCGTGTGTGTCTTGTACTTTTTTTGCAAACGTTTGCGTAACACCGCTTGACTAATTACATTCCAAGTTTCAATTAAATTTCAGTGGCACCATTTCATCGATTTTCAGGGGGAGGGGCAAAGCGATGACTTTCTTTTTTGTTTTTATTGAGGAAGGAGGATGGCAGCCCCCCCCCCCCTCAATGGCACCACTTTCAAACTTGATAGTAAAATGGTAAGCGGTTTCTGATAAAAAAAAAATATACATGAATAGAGGGCGATATTTTTATCGCGAGATGGTACGAAAATCAAACAAAATTATCGCAATTTAGGAAATCAGGAGTGAAAAACCATTTCTCTCCGAAAACCTATTCTTGGATTTTTTGGCTGGTCCCAAACCAATCCGAGATATGCAGTTTTCACTGTAAAATAAAATGGAATAGAATAGAATATACCTAGGCTGTCCCAAACGTATTGCACATTTTTTTCATGAGGGTGAACAGTGTCACTGTCAAACCTTTGTGTTTCAATGGAGATGTTGGACAAACATTCCTGAAACCAGGAAAACTAACCTGAGTACTGTAAAGTGGCACCAAGAAATGAATCGACTAAACTCCCAACGAAGCCACCGAAAACTCCAGCAAGAATCAAAGGCCACTGCGGAGGATTACGTTCAATTGTAACTGAGTCTAGGATATAAATGAGACATAAGTAATGTACGAGACCAATTATGGCACCGCCTGCAGCACTTGCCAAGAGACCTGGCCATGAGACGCCGCCATTTGTACCTGAGGGATGGAAAAAGGAAGATGTTATCAAAGTCAGGTTGAGAAGGGTGCTTTAACATTATTTTGTTTTTGATTTTTTTAATTTCTTTCTAATTTTTTCATTGTTTACTTGTCAAAATTTAACTGATACATGTAATAGAAATTGGTAGGGTGAAGTCCTCCTTTGTCAGAACTCGTAATGCTCCAAAGAATCAGGAACATGGATGTGAGAAAAAGAAACCAAAAGAAGATAGACTCGTTCTTTAAAGGAACACTCGTTAAAAAGTAAATTTATATTTTTGAAAAAATAAAAATCAATTTCAACAAAATTCTTGGAGTACCTCTAGTGATAAAAATAAACTTTCTGCAACTTGGATTTTTTTTTTTTTTTTTAAATACGAAAATTGGGTTTTTCAAGGTTTTTGTCGAGCTATTTTTGAAGTACAAGTTTTCAGGGTCAACAGAAAAAAAATAGCACATCCGTTCAGAAGGTGTTGGGTGTAAAAGACCTGAGTCTGGCTGACTAGGGTTAAAGTTGAATGCTAACTTTTTTCAAGTTAGGTTATCATGAAAAAAGCATGAATACAATGAAAATCAAATACAGTGTAACTTTGATTATCCAGACAGGTCAGGACTGGGCACCGTTCGGATACCGAAATATCCGGATAATCAAACTCCAGGGATCAGATGATGTGAAAAATGTGCTCCTAATTAGCAAAATATGCGCACTACTAGGGTTGTATTAACTAGAACATACATTTGTACATACAACAGAACGTACTTACAATAGACCTTGCCTATTAGGTACCTTAATTATTTCCTTTAAAGAATAAGTCTATCTTCTTTTGGATGAATAAATCGTTACTTTTTCTCGCAGCCATGTTCCTGATTTTTCTGAGCATTAAGAGTTCTTGTGGCGTGCTTTCTTCTTGTTGCTTAAACCACAACATTGAAATCTGGATCTAGATAAAATAAGTACGACCGATTGAGACATATTTCCCTATCATGCTCCTGTTAGATTTTTCCCGGTTTCTCTTGTTCCAGTTTTGGAAACCGTTTTTGAATCCTATCCGGATAATCAAGTGTCCGGATAATTGAGATTACACTGTAGTCTTATTAAATACCAGCCAAACTAAAAATCAAGACCTAACTAAACAAAGAGTCAATGAGTTACCTTTTGGTACCCTTTTCCGCGTTGTGATTAGAAATGGTTGACTTGAACCTAATACTGGACCAAGTTCAGATGCCCAGGTGTCTCCATTACTGCATGCTATGGCACCTAAGAGGAGAAATAAAACAACAACGATGAAAATTATTTAAATTATTTTGAATGCTATAAAAATAACAGCCACATTCATTACCTTACTTTTTTAATTCACTGAAGTTGCGCCGGAGTAGCTTCAATGTAGTGTAAAGAGAGCATTACAGAATTCTCCAAGAGTATTACACTGGTGTAGAAAAGATTATGAATAACAATTATTTCCAACAAATACAGTTATACTACAACACAGGCTACTATAAGCTTTTACTCTAAGAAATTAGAGTTTGGGGCAGCTTCGGAACTGCACCAGTTTAGTGTTCAGAGCTTCGTAGTCTGAATTCAGAGCTTTGGTGCCGCATCGGTGAATAAAACATCGCACAGGTGCACACACTGCTTCTCCAAATCATGGATTTACAACTGCAATAGATCATGAATTATTAACAAGCTGCAAATGACTATGGTGAAATCTCAAATTATCAGATTTTCAAAGATTGGCAGAAAAATCCAGGAGATCCAAAATGCTTGTTTCAAGCATCCAAATCAAAGAATTTGAGAAACTATACATCTAATGGGGGGTTTTTTGGGGGGATTTTCTAGGTTCCTATTGCGTAAAATTGTTCAATGAATTAACTACACATTGACACTGCTCTAAGTCCGATCATTTTTTTTTCTTTAGAAAGTAATGAAGTATGCTTTGTTGGTGATAAATACATAAAAAAAAAAGGTTGAAAAATTTTGAAGCTAATAAATATGTAACAAATGAGAAAATATCTGAGCGAAACTGTGTTTTGGTAGTCATGTCTTCAATTTTGCGAAGAAGTAAATTTTTCTGACGAAATTCCTCATCAAAAATGTATACTTCGATTACAAGATACACCGCAAACATGGACTATACGTTCACTGATGAGAAAAATCGTTGAGATTTTGCCTCGTGAAACCGAAACACTGAAATTGCATCAATCAACGTATGGATCAGCTTGGATGATGTTCCCTTATGCTCCCAGTTGAGTTTAAAAAAATAAGTCAGCCACCGCGTGCACAGCTAGTGCTTGGTTTCTAAAATATATTATCGCAGGCGAGTACCAATTAAGTCCACTTGTTTTATCAAAATTGAGTTAGTCCTGATTAAACTAATACGACAAGAAAAAGAAGAGTAATTGTTGCAGATAAAGTTGCTATGCATACCTCATCTAGAAAGGATTTCTAAACAAGGCTCACCTTACCGAGAATACCTAAGGACAGCCACGAAGCCCGATAATCTTGTGAAAAATTTATGGGTCTTTCCCCGCAGCCAGAATCGAGGATGTAAAATAGCGCTAACTGTACTGCCATCCCACTGTTGCACAGTACTTGGACCCAATTACGTTGTCCACCTGCAAAGGTGAGTAAATTCAAACAATAAATTTATTTATTTTATTTATTTATTTAATTATTTATTTATTTCAATTTCCATTTCCATTCCAATTGATTTATTCCAAAATCACAGAACATATGAAAATTCAGACCTTACGCCAGAGTTGGGCAACCGAATAATCAGAAATAATGAAATGACTCCGGCAACACTGAAAACTGGGTTTGCTACCTGAGCTGAGGAAAGGGAAACACATGGAAGGTATAGGTCAATTGTAGAAATGTCGTCGAATGATTCGATTGACTTGGCGTTGCCTGACATCACCGAATAATCTCTGAATAATTTTTGCCCAACTCTGCCTTACGCTTTCATTTGAATGATTACATAGGACTTTCAACATATATAATAAATAACAAGCTCAGAAAAACCCAAATGAAAATAAAAACAGAAGTTCCAGAGATAAACATTCCCAGTAGATTGTCTGAATTTTCTAATTTTCTGGCTTAAAAGGCTAATTTGAGGTATAGGTAGGTTCCCTATACCTGGTAGCTTCGTAATGTGGGAATGTCTCTTAAGAGGTTATGTTAGAACCAGCTGGAAATAATTGTTGACATGAGGTGCCTGTCTTTATCCTTCATTCTCTCTGCTTTGAGAGCATCAAATTCACCACATTTTGCATTAAAAGCACCTGTACAGTACTTAAATTGCACCACAAATAACAGCACAAGCAAAATGAGCTCCAGATTCTAATTATTCCTGGATGAAAAGGAAAAGTGTTTGTTACTGGACTGATGTCTAATACCGGTGCAATCACCTTAAATACTGTTTTTGAGGCATTCAAGCTTAAAATCGAAAAAAGCTTCAAAAACAAACCTACCTCGTTCATGTCGCATTTGCTTGGGAATAAAGCATGACCAAACCCTTCCGATAAACAAACAGAGACCGACTAGCACTTGCCCAGCTTGCCCCAGATGCTTGAAGATGTGTTTAGGCCATGGGGGGAGATGGAGTGTAAAAACTCTGATCAAAGTCAGTGAAGAGGGAGAGGGGAGAAAGAAATCAAAAAACAGCAAATATCGAATCAGGAGGCCACTGGCACGGACCGTTTATCTAGAAGGTCAGGTTACCCTCGTTCAAAGAACAAATATACCGTTTAAACTTGAATACCTCAAAAACAGTACGTAAATGTTTTAAGCTTAAAAGAAATTCATGTATAAGATTACATTTAGATGAAATATAGAGTGATAGCAGACTTGCCTTCCTTGAAATCTTCTTCAAATTTTTCTTTCTGCTTACTTCGAAATTTGGTTGCTCTGGATGAGGTGATGAAAAAAGTTAGTAAACAGCCAATGAAAGCCCAACTACTTAAAGTTAAGATAAATCCAATAAAAAGTCCTGAAAAATTAAAAGTAATGATGCAAAAAAAAAGGAATAAATCACAGAGATTTACACAGTCTGGCAATCAGTTCTGTCAGTCGAGACACCATCACTCTTTTACATTTTCACGCAATAACAACCAAGATATATATATATATTCTTATATATTCCTCTATATTCTTGAAATACATGAAAAAACCTATGAAATGGAGACTGTGAAATTTTAAAATTCTGCCTTTTAAAATCCTTTAAATTAGGCATTCAAATTACGACACTGCACGACTTTTTCAAGATAGCGCACGCAGGGAAAAATTAGACGTTTGACTTTTTCAAAAGCAGTATAGAAATGAGTACCGATGATGTCAAGTGAGAAAATCTGTCTTGTACTTAATATTTTTACAAAAAGAGATGTAAACTCACAAGAACATCACTCAAAACGCCCGCCTTGGGCTTGGATGCAGCGGCTCAAACGATCCGGCCACTCATCAGTCATTTCTCTCACAGTTTGCGCCCCAACTCATTTTTTTATTTGGATCACACCCATCAAAAATATGAAGTTAACGCACTTTATGGACTTCAACTCAGCACTGAAATGATTTGAGAACTATGAGCATGCTTCAGGAGGATACTCTTAAAATTTCAAGCTTAAACACTCAAAAATAAAGCAGGGATTTTGGAAATAAGAAAATTCCCATAAGCCTCAATGAGTGTGAGAGAGGCAGATAGACATAGCATCACTCGCACTCACTGAGCTTAAGGCAAAATGTATATCCTAAATTACGGCTTTACAGGGCTACAGAATCTTTCACGACCTCTGTATACTCCTGCAATCCACACATTTTTTTACCGCACAGACTCTGATTTGCCACACTTTTTGCAAAAAGGTAAACTTAACGTAGTTGATAAAATTTTACCTTGAAAAAGAAAAAATTGCCATACATAAGTTGCCACAGCGTATCGGCGTATTTTGCCACAGCAATCTTGCGATCCCGGGATCGGAAATATTCTGCAGGCCTGCGGGTTTAATTCTCAACCAATTTTGTTCCTTTCAAACTCCAAAAATCCATAAAAAAATTACACAGAAGCCAACCCTCTTGGATTTTGCATTTGTATTTTGTTTTCAATTTAAAATACAAAATCACGACTTTTTCGGAAAGTTATTCACTATCCATCGGATTAAAATCTGGAAAAGTTTTGCCGAGAATCACCTTAAATGAAGGTTGACAAAGTTAAAAATAGAGGTTGCTTTTGGCTTTTTACCTAGAAAGGCTCCACTTTTGTTCAGACTTTTTTTCTTCAAAGCCCAAGCTGCCATAATTAGAGGAATGAGGGTTGCCGCTAGCCATCGGACTGGAGGTATGACTTCTGAAAAAAAAGAAAGGGGGAAAAAAACTGAATTGAAGAAATGTTGTCAAAGACCGTTAGACTGAGAATTCAAGATTTCTCAAGTTAGGGCTCATCAGTTCTATTAAAGTAAGATGTTTTTAAAAAAGGAAGGGTCTAAGATTGATGTGTCTTAACTGGAGGAATCTTGAGTCCTGAAGGCGTAATCTTCTGGAGGCAAGGCATTTTCGCCCTTCCAATATTAGAGAAGGGGGGAGGGGAACAAAGTATTGCTTCTTTATGAATTTTACTTAAATTATATATTTTTTTTAACAACACTCTAATGATCTAAATTGTATTTGATGTGTACCACAGCCTTACAGGCTTCATGTGTTCATCAATCATTTTATTTTCTAAATTAGAGCAGTAAGTACCTGCAAAAGAAACCTTACTACTCTCTTGATGAATTTCTAACTTGATTCATAAGAATATTAATTGTTGTTCATACTATTGGAATGTAAGTATTATTTGTATTTTGACATATACCATGGTCACTAAATTGCGACCTTAATGTATTAATATATAAATTATTATTATTATTAATTATATGTGTATGTCTTAAAATAAATAAATAAATAAAACCAAGTCCTTAAAGAGAGCCTTTCATTTAGTAATCTCACTTTCCAGAACAGATTCAATTTTGAGAGCCACTGAAGAAGGGAACTTGATTTGCATTATTATCAAGAGGTCAAGACAGATCAACAACATAGCACCGCAAATTCAGATTAATTTACAGTTCATGAGTGCAACGAGATAAATACATCAAAGCAATCTGACTGCATACTGCAGTCCATTAATAGAAGTGAGAAATGCAGGCATGAAAGAATTTCAATCACAAGTTACATTGTACCATCTAAAGCACTTAATTTCCTCTTTCTTTATCCACTCAGGGTATGACCCTAGCAGGGTCAGATTGTGCCCCAAAAAGTTACCTGGAAAAACGAGTTAGGACCAGCCCCAGTGGGGGGTCGGGGGGACACACCCCAGTTGACAAAGGATCTAGGAGGCCTCTTGAGGGGACAAATTTAGAATTTTAAACCCATTTAAATGCAACAATTTTTTTTAGCTTCTTCAGCACAAACATTACGCAATAATGTAAAGCTAAAATTCAGCCAAAAATTAGGATAGGTCACTTAAAATTTTAAAATTGAGACCTAAAATTTGTAAAGTGAAGGTAAGTAAACAAGAACTCACTTGAGTTCGAAATTAACTTAGTAGGTAAGCAGGTAGTTTCCCGTACTAGTGTTTGATTCTTTGATTGTATACATCACGTATAGAAGATCCCCGAATGAGACAGCGTTTTTGTGATCTTTATACCTCCTTCTTACAGGCGACTCTATCAAAAACTATCGTTGGTTTGGAATGTAAGCTCACATTTTCTAGAAGAGCGAAAGCAATTGCCTTCACAAAAGCTCACTAAGATGTTAGTGAATTTTTGAATGATTTCTGACAGGTACTATAACGTTTGTAATGTTCCATGTACCAAATTTCAAATACAAATATATACTAATATAAATTGTATAGGAGCACCGCGAAAGACTAATGGGCTTGCTCTTGCAGGAGGGGGAGAGCAGATCTATTGTCCTCGCATTTCAGAATTGATTCACAGAAGAATGCTGGGGTTGGATCAAATTCATTGGACAAAAATTTTGATTATTACTTCTAATTGCTATAAAAAAAATTTAAATTCTATCAAGAGTTGAAAAGTGAGGAATTGAGCATTGGTTGATTTCAACACTGAATTGACCAGTCTTGTGTGATTCCACAAAGTTACAGACATTCTGTTTATCGAAAGAAGATGAATGACACAACCTTGAAATCTCCTTGAGAGTAGGACAGCAAATTTTGTCATAAGTAGAGGTATGTGAGGGTAGACACAGCTTGAGTGACAGGTTATGACAAGGAGCATTCAGCTACCAAAAACGCATCGCAACTCACCAGGGAGCAGTTGATTAGCAAAGAATTAAGACTCGATACTAACCAATGGTTTACCATTGTAGTTTGATACATTTCAGAAGTAGGCACTGCTCCTTGGCAGGACTCGAAACTCTAAATAAGTTTACTGTAGACCACTTGAGGACATATTAACAGCCATCATCCACAAGAATACTACGAATGGGGATCTTGCAAACTTTTGCTATTTGGGATAGAAGAGTTGATTTTTGCATAAAAACCTGTAAAAATTATGACGAGTACACTAAAAAATCACGAAAGTCACTCTCAGAATCTGGCTTAATGGCGGAGAGACGCAGATATCATGGGAGATTCCTATCTAAGTTAAGACATATCTCTGCGTTTCCGTAGAGAAAATGACCAGTGGGGTAGCGTGAAATTTGGCAATGTTGTAATGTGTAAAAATAAACCCGTGTAAAAGGCCCAATGCAAAGGTGTTTACCGAACACTCAATAGTTCGATCTTTTTAATGCATATAAATGGACACATTACAACATTGCCAAATTGCACCCTACGCCACTGAAAATGACATAATAGACAGGAATCTCTCATGATACCTGCGTTGAACCACCATTACGTTGCCGTTACAGCAGTGATGTGAGTTTACTACTGAATTTTTGACTTCCTTAGTGATTTTTGTGATTTCCGCTGATTTTTACAACAGATAGAACTAATCATTTGCTCACATCAAAATAAATGAAAAACTAGTAGAGTAAAATACCATTTGTTCCTTCATCATCAGAAATAAAAGAGAAAGCTAGGTTGCCGGCCCACATGAGCATAGACAATGGCACAGCAATGAGAGTCAAAATTACTGGTAATATCCCCGCCATTTCTGAAAAAAATCACACCATATAAAATTTTTAAAGTTCAACGTTGAAAAGTTTGAAGACACAGCTAAAAATTACTGGTACTGATTGAGAGTGTTATTAGACATGTGGCTATTTGAGCTCCAGGCGGCCCACCTTGGCTCAATTACAGGCCCTACGGCTTTTTTGCTGTTTTCTGAACTTCAATGATACCCCATTCTTCATTATTTTTATTACATTCATTTTTACGGCTTAGTCTGCAGTTTTATAACTTTATCACAGCTTTAAAGCCACCTTTGAAGTTTCAATACGATTTTTTATTTGGACAGCTTTTGGAGGAGAGAGAAAAATGCAGCTTCGTGTAAGGTAGGAAAAGGCTTTCCATTTTTCCCATTAGGTAACACTGCTAGTACTTAAAATGGGAATATTTGGACACAACAAAAGGTGAAAATGAAGAAGCATTTATACCAGGGAAAAATGAATGTAAAGAAGACCTGGGTACTCAGCGCAAGAACTTGAAACGTAAGTATCACTACATACTAGAATAAAAAGAAGAAAATTGAAAAAAGTAAAATAAATAAGCACTTGAATTTGTTATTTATCTTCCTTTTAAATACATCTGAACAATCTGAAGTCTCAAAAAGGCAGAAGCTTCTTAAAGCTCCTTTTTAACCTAGCAGAAAAGTGGTTTAATTTGAAGCTTACAGTACTAAGTAAGCTAATGCTGTTTTGATCAACGCCACAGTAACTAGCAGCAATCTTACAAAGCTTCAAATCCTGGATCTCAATAGTTTGTCAGATAGTTGAATAGGTTAAACAAACAAATGAGACAGCCATTCTGCCGTAAGATACCGACAGCTATCGGCTTATGAAATAGACTTGAAGACCAAGATTTGGTTCCTTCGTATCCAGTTGACAATCTAGATGGCGGTAAATCCCGAACAAAGTCAAAACCCTATTAGATCAAAAGACTGACAGCAAGTTGGTGGAGAAATCTCAGTTCTACCCACTATCAACGGATAAGAGCAACAACTTGGAGACTCTCTGTTCTGAGTCGGAGCTTACAAATTTAAAGCTGTGAAGGATTTATATCCATCTAGAACCTCGAAAAATAATTTGAAATTGGAAACGGTTGTGATTGAATGATGAATTAATGGGTGGACGAGAGATTATAAACTTAAAACCATGCTATGATGTTTACAACAACGGAGAGTCAGAGACAGAGAGTGGAACATTGTCAACAGATAAATTAAACTAACCTGTGATGGAGGGCGAAAAATCAGAGAACCGAGAGAGTATGCTCCTTGACGAATTAAAATAAAGACAAAAGAGGTAAAATTGCTAATTATACGGTATTGTTAGGTAAAATTTTGTAGAGGAATTCAGAAACTTCCTGTTTCGGTAAATTGATAACAGAAAAAGACCCCATGTTCCGCAAGTGCAAATCGGCAACATGCGTGCATTGCAAAGATTACAGATAGTTTTCATTGTGACAGAAAAATCCCGCTAGAGAGCAGGATAGTTTTTGTTTTTGTTTTTTACAGCTTATCGTAAACCCACGTAAAACGTGAGAAATTGGAGGTCAAATTAGAAAAATTCGTGATTTTAAGAGAACCTCTACGCAAATTTCAACGATTGAAATCGTATTGAAGCGAAGTAGAACTCTTTATTTCGCAGTGAGTTGGCTGGCGTAAACAGGTGCATTCTGTCTTTCCCTCCTCTTCCTCAGGTCCTGTGGATCGGTCCTCAATGAGTAATCTTTGCCCACCTGATCTTTGCCTTTCAAAAAAGAAAAAAAACAAAAAAACAAAATTGTTGATGTTAATTTTGTAAACATGGCGACTTATAAGAAAATTTGTGTTTTTGATTGATAACTCGCGTTTTCGTGTGTTGTAGACGCTTTGATCTTTTGTTCCTTCCCTTCCTTTTTGTTCGTCAAAATGATTTAAAACACTGCACTGGCAAGACTTTTCTGCTCGCGTCAATGATTAGCACGTTTCGCGATTTTTTCAAGAAGAGGAGGGTGTGTGTTTATCATGTTATCAAGACTTTGAGCCCTGCAATCAATAGTGATTTGAACCTGCAATTTTGAAAAAGGAAACAAATGAGGCATTCGTCGCAGTTTGCTTATAACTTTTCGTTCGTCGCTCAGTCTGTTGTTGTTATTTTCCCCTTCAATCAATGCTCAAGTTGTTCTTTGAAGTAACTGCAATGAATTAACTTCTGACTGCCCCTGTTGAGTTCAAGTGTCGCTCCATCCAATTTGCAAAATGTTGGTTTGGCAAAATCCAGAATGGTTTCATAACAGCAAACTCTCGCACAATGCTAAAAAGCATATCATCCTGCTGACAACCTAAAGAAATATCAAGATATGGTCCTTTCTTAATTGCAGGGTAGAGGCCAAACCTCACCATGAATATCATGAGGAAGCTACGAAGTGGAGGCGGTTTAGCCAACAACCCCTCCACTGGTCAGCAAGATGACGGGAATTCAAATTCTGCTCAGCACACAGCTCTAGGATTAATGCATTTGAAGAAGTTATTCTCTGAATATACTCATCCTCCCCATCAGCTCACCGATAAAGAGAAGGAAGAGAAGCTATATAACATGCTTCCGTTATTTTGCAAAGTAAGTTGGATTCCTCTCCTTGTTTCATCTTAATGAAACTCTAAAAATTTTAGGCTCTTTTACCCAAAAGTATCTGGAACTTTCTGTCCAATTATTTTTGTCCTAAATTTTAACTTCGGACAGGCCTCTACCAATTTCTTACGCCCTGAAATAATCAAGCAATAAGTTATCTTTTGATAAGGTATCCAAGAAGACCCTAAGATAAGAGCTAAAGAAGGATTAGACTTGAGACAAAACTCCGCCAATTTCTTATGCCTGTAAATAATCAAGCAACAAAGTTTCTATTTATAAGGCATCCTAGAAGATCCCAAGATGAGAGCATACAAAGCAACTGAGTGGTAGAGATTTTGCCTGGCCTATATCAAAAAAATGCAAGTTCATTTCATGATTTTAAATGATGGGGTCCTCTGCAAAAGGTTTTTTTTTTCAACTTTGAGCCCCCGTAACTCCTGTTCCATTGGAGGTACGGAGCTGAAATTCAAGGAATAGTCTAATTGAAACTGGTCTTGAATGAAAGTGCAAGTTTTTTTATAGCTGCCATGTGGACACAGAATTTTAATACAATTATCTTGGAGAGAAAATTTTGCTAGTATTCCTTTTTTAATATTCCTGCTAGTTTTCGCTAATCCTTCAAAGAAGAAGACTTAGCAATATCGATTTCTGTGTTCAGATAGATTCCTGCTCTAAAACACTTGCACCTTCATTTCAAACTAATTTCCAACGGATTTGTTACAACTTTGAATTTAAGGTCAAAAATCAAGAGGGAAACTGAACACAGGTGTAAAATGTCCAAACAAAATCTCCTATATGGCCGCCTTGGTGGTGTTTTCTAAATTAAGTCCCAGAAAACACCTCTATGGTTATAGCTTGTCGGTAAAGTTGATACCACTCTATTCTCTCATAAATCATAGCATTCATACAAGAGAATACTCTGAGCCCTTAGGACAGTCAGCAACTTCAAGCAAGATTCTCTCAAAATCAGAATTTCGGATGTCCATGTATCACTCTTGCTCAGAATGGGTCATTCATTGTTGACACTTTTACCATGGTCATAACCATTTCATCATCCGGATTCCAGGTCTTTGGCAATACTTCCTCATCAGACATGACTGATAAATTCCGAGATATCATATCCTTTTGTGGGCATGTCTCTCGTTTAATGGTGTCAGAAATTCGTCGCAGAGCTTCAAATCAGTCCACTGAAACAGCCAGTTGTGCAATAGCAAAGTTTTTAGAGATCGAAAACTCAGAAGAATCAAGTAATGGCTGGATGCTTCTTTCAACTTTGAACTTGCTGGCTGCAGGCAATGCTTCATTGATTCAGGTGATTTTCCAGAGCTTTCATCATTTTTCCACCCCCACTTTTCGGCACTGTCTCCGATCAGCACAAGCACAACTTTTGAAGTCAAAGTTTGCCATTGATTGTTTTAGTAGAGCGATATATTGTATCGATTGCCATCCGAGGGCCTCTATAGCTCCACACAAACTCTGATTTAATGAATTTTTCCCGTAAGCACATTTTTAAATGGAAATTTATGCTACTAAATCAAACGCTTAATGTGACCTTTTTGCGACTATGAATTCTACGTCCTCAAAAATGCTTAATAATGCCTGGTTCCATGACTAAAACTGCCAAAATCAACTAGATGCAGTTGGAGGTTGGAATCACCCAAATGTTATTATTGTTGTTGTGAAATTGGGGGGATTTCGGGTGATTCTAACCTTCAAATGCAACGTTCCATCTGTAATGTCCTCTTGAAATCAAAATTGACAGTTTTAGTCAAGGAGCCAGGTGTATCTCAGCATTTTCAAGGACGTAGAATTCATAATTATGAATACGATTAACGATTATGAATACGATTAACGATTATGAATACTTAGTACGATTAATCCCAAAAAGGTTGCATTAATTTCTTGATTTTATAGTTAAAATTTCCGTTCATAAATCTGCTCATTGGGAAATTACATTGAATCAGAATTTGTTTGGAGCCAGACGTCCTCGCATGGCAATCGATACAATATATTGCTCTTCTAAATCAGTCTATTCAGGGACTTTTCGCGATGTGGGTCAAGGGGATTAATATCTTCTCCAATTTGCCAAGAACCATCAAAGATCAACAATTGAAAAAGAGCGTTACATCCTCTATTTTCTGTTATGTACAGTTAGAGACAAAAAGAATGTCAGTCGACTCCTTGAGGTAGGCCACCTGCAATGCTTGAATTCATTGAGATAAGTACTGCGGGTGGCCTTTTTAAGGAGATGTCTAACATTCCTTAAGTCCCCAACTGCACAATGTACATGCTGCATGTTTAAATGATGAATAAAGGATTGATGTTTACATCACTAATTTTTTTTGTATCCTGATTTATACGGTTCAGAATGAATTTTACAAGGCTGTGATCATTTTGGATTATGAATCCATCTTTAGGCCTTTATTTGCGATGTTTTATGTATCTTGGTGCATCATAATCGAACACGATCGTCATTAATTCTTATTTTTATTTTAATTTAATTTCAGTTCTACTGTTTGTTTCTATTTCTATTTCTATTTTTATTGTGTGAGAGATATATATTACATCAAAAATTAAGGCCTGCCCATGGATTTATAATGCAAAATGATCAAAACCATGTAATTTCACCCTTTGAATTAATTAAAGTGAGCATTGTATTTACCATACAATGAAACCTTATGAAGAAAACCATTCAACTTAATACAAAGATTATTATTCTTACCATGTCTGCTTTCTCACTCGTTTAGTGAGGCGTTTGTAACATGTCGGTAGCCAATTGTGGATCTTTATTGACGAAAACCAGACTCTATAAGTTTTGCTCATTTAACCATCTCAAAATCCATTACTGAATGAACATGGTCAAGATATTGAGGTATCTTGTTACTTTTGTTTTTAAGTGTTATGTAGTTTTATTTCCTCTCTATTCCTCTGCCACAAGTTTTCTGTCTCATGTCAATTTCCGTTTTCTGACTTTCCGATTTTATAACGGTAGATATTTCTCTCTTTCAACAGGTCATGACATCGGTAGCTTTACCATCCACTCTCGTGAAATGTTTGTATTTATTTTTTGATCTGCCTGAAATGGAGCCAAACTGTGATGTGCGAGAAAACGACTCAGAGTTTACTTCCAAAGAAAGGAGGATCCTACTGCAAAAAATCTTTGTGCAGGTATGTAACGTAACTTTTTCTATCCTCACCTATATGCTCTCTTTTTGAGAACGACTCTTTCCCCACTCTATCTGGCAGCGTCCTGTCAACTTTTGGATTCTCATTTTTCGATCGATTCATCTGTTTTTATTTATTTATTTACAGTTCATTTGTTAGAAGTCAAAACAATTGAGCTTAAACTACACGTCAAAGGAAAGTATTACAGAAATTAATACATTGAGGCTGTTGCACACTTTTGCTACAAGCGATTTAATTGTTGATTCCGGTGTAAAAACCTCCTAAAATAACGATGGCAGCACTAAAAACTTCCATAATCCACTCCTAAACTCCACAAACGCTTTTATTTGCACGAGCGTAATAGTAGCTAAGTGCAGTAATAATGGGAGATTCCCATCTAACAATACTGCAACTCCATCAAGAAGTGACCAATAAGAGACAACTTTCATTTGGCACCGGTGTCACTAAATGTCACGGTACCATTCATCGGATGTGGATCACTACTCTGATGAGTGATGACTAATTACTCTGTGAATCATCCTTGTCAGCATAGAGAGAGTGACGAAATTAATATAGGAATCTCTCATTATTACTGCCGTATGCTATCATTACACCTTCGCAAATAAAAGCGTTTATTGAGTTTAGGAATGGATTTTGGAAGTTATTAGTGCTGCCATCGTTATTTTTGGAGGTTTTTACACCAGGAACTACTATTAAATTGCTCTTAGCAAAAGTGTGCAATAGGAAGAAATTTCAGTAATGCAATGAAAAGCTTTCTAGAAACAGTTACCTATTTCAGCTTTGAGAGTAAATTTTGAGTTTCATTGTGAAATGCTTTCTTTTTTAATTCTCGAGAGAGAGTGTCAACAGGTGAGGAAATTGTGTTGCTCTTGATTTAGCCAATCAGGGTAAAAA
This sequence comes from Trialeurodes vaporariorum, assembly GCA_011764245.1. NCBI lineage: Eukaryota > Metazoa > Arthropoda > Insecta > Hemiptera > Aleyrodidae > Trialeurodes > Trialeurodes vaporariorum. Next base: position 21,418,765 of record VMOF01000111.1, on the reverse strand, counting down.
TGGAAACGAATTGGAAGGTTTCAAACGAAGCTGTTTGAATTTTGGTAAAAGTTTGTACAAACATCCTACAACTTGTCTGTGTTGTAAAATAACTCCTTCTAATTTAATTTTTGATGTGACAATTTGTGTTCTCAAAATTTCCTTTAATTTTTAGGTCCTGGTTCGGCTTTGTAGCCATGCAGCTCCTGCTGAAGAGCTGTCTCGTAAAGATGATCTGATGCTCCTATTCTCTGCCATAACCAGCAGTTGCCCCTCTTTCAATGTGCTTTGGCGGAAATCTGCTGCAGAAGTTTTAATGACAATATCACGACATGGTCTCACTCAACCTGTCGTTGCCTATATTCATAGTAAGTCACTCATTTCATTACTTAAGGTGATTTCAGGGCTGATAAGTTCAAATTGTGGATACCATGTTGTGCGGCTTTAAAAGTCAACAGTTTTTGGCTAAAATTGATGAATTTACCTGAAAAGCACAAATTGGAGGAATGTCGGCATCTGCGAGCATAACTTTAGGAAGATACCCTGAAAGTTTCAAGCTGAAATTCTGGAATAAAGCCCGGATTTAGGAAGTACAAAAATTCCCATGAGCCTCAACTAGTGCGAGTGAAACAGATACACATAGTACCACTCACATTCATTTGCACATAGACACTAAGCTTATGGCAAATTGAATTTTTTGCCGCCTGTACAGTTGCCGCATCTACGCGGAACGTAGCAACGGTGACTCTATCTATCCGGAAAAGTATGAATTATATGATGGAGGCGCTGGCAACGCTATTTGCATCACGCACCTCAGGATTCAAAAGAACTGCGCAGTGAAAAGCCTAAACGCATTTTACTCGATTTCATGTGCAGTGGAGGTACGGCGTTCTTCCTTAGCCCGGGAGTGCAGCACTGTGAATAAACAATAAGTCCCAATATTTTGCAATCACCCTGCCTATTTACTTCTTCTTTTTAAATCTTAACTTGTTTTATTCTCTATTGCAGGTAAAGGATGTATGGCTCTCTGCATTGAAAATATGCAACGTGGTCAAGATCTAACTCCTCTAGATATAGTTGAAATGTTTGTAACTGTTTTCTGTTTCCTGAAAGATTCCTCCGAAGTGTCCCAAACGCTCTTAGATGATTTTAAGGTTGCTCACGGCTACTCCTTTCTCTCTGATTTTCTCTTTAAGTAAGTCACTATTATTTTTTATTTATTCAGAATTTGGTACATTGAACAAACAAGTTGTTATGGTACAGGTCAATATTTATAGTATATAACTTAAAATACTCAGTAAAATTTGTTAGTATATAACTTAGGTAAGTAAGTACAGAGTTGGACTTACGATCAACATCACAATGCATCATTTAGATCTCATTCACGGAGTAATAAGCCTTATCAATTAATCATTTTTTTTATAGTGTAGAGGAATGGACCAGGGCATTCCAAATTTTTGATGGTCTTTGGGAGCTTGTTAAAGGTTTTGCCTCCCAATTCTGCATGGTGGGAACTAACACCATCAGTGGCTATTGAAGTGAGCTGGACATTATTGGAGCCTCTGGTGTTATAATGATGTTTTAATTTTCAATGGACAAGATTTCGTTCTGTATTCTTCTTGGCTTCAATAGCTGTAAAAACCCAATGGTCTTGCATTTCATGAATGTAAAGGTCAAACTAAATCCTTGGTGGGAATGATATGCAGCTTTTAAGCTTGATACGTACGGTTGTCCTTTCTACTAGTATTAAACGTTAGCTATTTCAGCTTTTGCCATCATCAGGTTAACCCCTGTGTGCTTAAGGGGAGGGGTTGGGGCGAATTTTCACCTCTGGCTAGTTTTTTGAAAATACAAAGCTAAAATTTCAACAAATTGCTTTTAGCCTCCATGCATTCAGCGATGAAAATTTGCGAGTATTGGTAGAAAGCTTCTAAACACACTCAGTAAGAAATGCACGGAATCTTGAAGTGATTTGTTGAAATTTTTTTTACAAGTTTTTATATCTTAAAAAATACTGGCCGGGGGTGAAATCCCCTCCCCTTTCTTGGTTGATGATTAATATATTCAATTTCATCAGTGCAATGACATTTTTTGTTTAGAATCAAATGAAAAATAACAAATTATGATTTAAGAATTTTCCTTCTGGAGCAAATTTTTGTAATATCAGGGCAGACTTCATTTTCTGCGGTATTAATCTCCTTACTTGTGCGATTCCCATTTCGTTTCATTTTTAATTATTATATTTTTCTTGCTTTAGTTTGGAGGGTGGAACTGAGGCGCAAGAAGTCATCCGCAATGTGGTTCTTATGATTGCATCCCTCGCAACTTGCGGTCACACGGAGCTGAAACCAAGTCAAGCGAGTGCTGGTTCACTTTTTCAGATCCTTGGATTCACCGTTCCACAGCCTACTGGACGAGGTTCGGTCAATTTCACTACATATAAGTCAAGTAAAACTAATCTAATGATAGAGTATCAGTATTACCCATCAAAGTAGTGATGCGGTTTTTTATTCTCCGGAGCGCGCACCAGTGCAGCTCCAGTGCACCGGAGCGCACTGAAGTGTTTTTTTAGTAGCGATGCGATGCGCCTGGAGCTGCTCCAGTGCAAGCTCCAGTGTATCGGAGTTGAAGACTGATGCATTGTAGCTGGAGCTTTGGAGCTTCTGCACGTGACAGGTGCTGCACCAGACAGCTTCGCAGCAGCTCCAAAAGCTCCGGGTTATTGCACCGGTGCGGATTCTGGAGAATAAAAAAACGCTTCATACTATGACCTGCAAAAGAAAGTACCCAGGTCGAAATTTTAACTCTTAAATTTTGGTAACCTTTAAAAAATTTGCGGCTTTCCAGCATTTAAGGCAATGGTTCTCAACTTGTGGTCTGCAGACTGGTCTCCGGTGGTTAGAGAAGGTCCATCCAAAATTCTCCGGATTTTCTTGTTTTCCGTGTGAAAATGCCTAATTTTTCAATTTTTTTTTTTTCTATTTTGAGATTGAAAGAAAGAAGCATTTCCGTTGCTATGGACAGAAATTTCAACCCACGGGATTCTTTGAGCGACTTAGATTGGGTAACAAAAGCGGCATATTTGGCAGACATCTTTTTGCATTTAAATGAGCTGAACTTGAAACTTCAAGGACTGATCAAAAACATTTTCTTTGTCCAAAAAAATTGAAGGGATGATAAAAAAAAATTGCGAAATTGGCACAAACGTGGCTCCTAACAGTGACTAGTAAAAAAAAACAAAGAAAAAAAAAAGGATGCCAATTTTTCGATGATGGTCTGCGGCCTCTTCACTTGGTGGCTAGGTCGCAGCCAAAATGAGTTGGGAATTGCTGATATAAGGACTGAGCAGAATGCCTATTTTAGAGTGCGTTATGAAAAAGTGAAAATTCTATTGAAAACAACTGAAAAATTGAACAAAAATAATTTTGACAAGGGTATTTTCCTTTACAAGTCATAGTACAAACTTATTCTATTATCATTTTTTTATGGAGCCAAGGGGAGAGGTAAGTGAATAAATTAAACTCAAGAATTTTCACTTTATTTTATGTTTTTATCCTGCATGTCCTCAATATCATTTTGATACATGATACTTAGAGTTTCTTAACAGTTTTAGCCAGCTGCATCCATAAAGTTGGCAAGAGAGATTGATCAAAAAGCTGCTTGGATAACTCAATGAGCTGGTCCTCTACCAATGCAGGACTGTTTTGAGAACCCCCTGACGAGGCTTTGCAAACCACAGTTTGGGAACCGCTGATCAAAGCTGATAAATGGGTTTCTTCCTAACTTCTTTCCATTCAGATTTATGATTCTGTTCTTTTTCTTTTTTCCAGGAAAAATTTTTCCAACTACTAGAATTTATCGTCTTTCAATTAAATTTTGTTCCTTGCAAAGAGTTGATCTCTCTCTCTATTCTGCTGAAGGGTCAGAACTCCATTAGTTGCAGTATTATATGTATGAAAACGCTTTTAAATATTTTGAAACATAACACCATTTTCAAAGACGTTTATAGAGAGGTGGGCATCTTGGAAGTATTTGTGACTTGTTTACAACGCTATGGAGAGTTATTGAAAGAAAAGCAAGCTGCCATCGACGAAGGCAAAGGTAAGATGTTGTTTGACATTTTTCAAAAGGCAAATATTTCGATTTTAATGAGGACTGAGAAATTTTCATCTTAACTGTCTCTGCTTATGTCGCTTCCTCTCTTCTCAGACCAAAATATTGTTTTCTTTTTGATGCACTGGGTGTCTACTGTCAGGTAAAATCTGGAAAATTAGGGAATGTTAGGGAGTTCAAAACTACTAGGAACAATCAAGGAACTGTCAGGGGATTCGGTTCAAAAATCTGGAAATTATGATTTTCTCTCACAAGCTCTGTTTTTTCACGGCGGTTTTAGTCTCATGCTTCTGGTATTCTTTGCTGTTATTCTTGAGTATGTTTTCTGATGGCTTGTTTGCCGTGCCTAAAATATTTTTTTTACTGCAGTTTTTTGATAGATCTGCGACTCTTCTATTTCTCAAAAATCTAGGGAATAGTCTTGAATGGGGCAGTTGCAAGGGTCTGAAATGTTGTGTTTTTTATGAAGAAAATGAAGTACTTAATGAGTTGAGAACAAAGATGCATTTGGTTTCTAATTAAGTCCCATTGTTCTAGAGATAAGATTTTGGCCCAAAATACATTATTTTAAAAGGGAAATTCCCCTTATAAGGGCGTCACTATGCACACAATTTTTTACAACTTTACACAAGATTATCTCCAAAACCAGGACACTCAGGAAAAAACCAAAGGCACCATTGCTCTCAGCTTGTTAAGTACTATCATTTTCTTCATTAAAAACACAAAATGTCAGACCCTTGCAAACTGCCCCATTGTGTGAAGAAATCAAAACATTGTCAAGGAATTTAAAAATTAGAAGTTAGTGAATTTTAAAAATGAACTTTGCAAGAAACCCTGATGTAGCCAACTCCCTGAAGTACAAATTTTGCTTTTCAAGCAATGATTTTAAAATTTAGGCCTTTTGAAGCTCCGGTTTTTCAAAATCCTTGAAATTGTTGTTACTCGTAGCCACAAGGAACATTTTATGCGGTGAAACTTCTCGAATTTTGCTGTTTTAGAAAATAAGCAACACTGTAAAACCCCCTTCCCAATCCTTTACCTAAAAACCAAAAAACCATTGTATCTGGAACGTATTGTGGCAATAGATGTGATGCGCCTGTTAAAAGTTCTGTTAAAATGAATCTCCATCGTTTAGTGCTGATTTCTGCCACCAAAGCACTACCGTTTGATTAATGTCAAATTACAGGCCGAAAGTACTTCATATTTAAGAAAACGGTGTGTCAGGTACTACAGTCTGTTCGTTCTAACTTGAGTCCTGAGCGGGTGATAAATGAATTTCGGAAAATAAAGGATGGCAACACTTCAATAGGTTGTCATAGCCCAAGAGTCGGGCAGCAACCCTGTAACCTCGGCTGAATGACGAGTGTTAGCACTCCTACGTTGCCACAGAAGGCAAATCTACCTGAATCTCCAGGTCTCAAGTTAGAACGAATATACTATAGATAATCATCTGAAGAATGTCTCTGCAGAAAATTTGGTCAATAACTTCAAAAATAAGGTTGAAAGTACCAAAAAATGAATTATCACTTTTCGATACATGAATTGATTTGCAATATTCCATCTTTTGGTACTTTTAGCCTCATTTTTGAGGTTATTGACAAGATATTTTGTTGAGACATTCTTCAGATGATTATCCAGTACCGTTTTCTGAAGTATAAATTACTTTTGGCCTGTAATTTGACATTGATTGAACGTAGCACTCTGGTGGTAGAAATCAGCACTAAATGTTGAAAAATCACCTTATACGTGTATCCCAAACATTTTTGATGAACATCGCGCTTGATCTGAAGAAGACCGTTTTTGAATAACCCCCTTTATTTTGCTTTATTTCAGAGTATGTGATTCCTGCAGATTCGGTAACTCTGGGTAACCTGGTTCTGGAATCATTAACTGTTTTACTGAATAGCAACGTTCAAAATGCGAATGTGTTCCGAGAGTGTGGAGGAGCCAAGACTGTTCATAGTCTCATTCAATACAACGACTGCAGGCAGCAAACTTTAGGTAAAATGTGAATTTTGGTTCTACACACTATTTTCAGTAAAAAAAAAAAAAAATCATTTGATTCTACTAAATCTTGGCAAAAATGTTTCAGTGGGTATCTTTTTGTACCTACATACATTTCAAATTAGTAGGTTCCTCCAAAATTTCTGAATACACGGCCAATTTTTGATCTATTGATATTTCCCGGGTTTTTTTTTTGTTTGTTTTGTTTTTTTTTTTTTACTGTTTGTATAGAAAAACTATGCAAAAATAGAGAGTGGAGTAATATTTCATTTAGGAATAGAGAGAAAAAACAAAACTACATTTACCGTATTTACCCACAGACGCGCCCTCGCGTATAGTGCGCACCCTAAATTTTGGAGCTAAAAAAAAAAAACCATAACCCACGTATAGTGCGCACTAATACAGCCCACCAGAGCAATAAATCAAACACCTGTCAATCAAAACATAACCCTAATTTGCGTAACAATACGAATAGATGGCAGATAAGATAGGTAACCCTCCCCTCTCTGATAAGAAACCGGTTGACCTCGACTTCCGCAACCCGTGACTTGTGGCGCGTGCAAGCGTTTGCAGGCAGAGCAAGCATCATAATGCACGGCACCCTGTTATCTCTGTTGTAGCCACGCCTACACCCTCACGACGCGCCACCCGTCTCGGGCGAGGGGAAGACATTCTGATTTCGTACGGGCCTACGGGGAGCGGAAATAAACAAAACAAGTTGTATACGCGCTTGCGCGCATTTGAAACGCAATCTTGTGATCTAGTTCCCGATAAGAAACTAGTTTTTCGTCGCGATAACGGGAGTGCTACGCTATAGTTGAACAGAGGGAAGCATTGGTGTTTGTATTCATGCGTCACCGACTGTTTACGGGGCTGATTTCGCGAAGACCCAGTGTATAGTGCGCACCCCGATTTTTCGGCAAAAAATTGATGTTTAGGTGCGCACTATCTGTGGGCAAATACGGTATTTTGAACACTTTATTTCCTGGAGTGCTATAGGTACTTCCTTCCCAATTTTGAGAGTCCCTGGCAGGTCACCGTTACTCTCCTCTTTCCCATCCTTTGTTTAGAGAATACTTTGATTGTCTTTCCTACCCCTTCTTTTTTTATGCAGTCCAGTCGTTCGCCATGAAATATCAGCTCATCGAACCACTGAGTTTGGGCGGCTGGACTTAACTACAACTACCTACTATTTTTTCTGTAAGTTGATGAATGAATAGGGTATTAAGTTGAATGAATAGGGTATTAAGTTGATGAATGAATAGGGTATTAAGTTGATGAATGAATAGGGTATTAAATGAAGTTCTCAAATTTCAATAAGATTTGGCATACTTGTTTATCCAGGCTGACCTAATGGCTGCAAAATTTGAATTTTGCACCTTTAAAACATATCAGATGGCGGCAATTTTAGCTCTAAAAGGGAAGTGTCAAAGTTTTGATTGTTTGATAGTTTTGAAGTTTTCATTACAAGAAAATTTTTACCGAACGGTGGGTAAAACTTTCTTCCTTTTTTAAAGCCAAAGGTTTGGATTCGGTTTGAATTTGGGAACCTTTTCTTAAGGTTTGGTTTGAGTTCGGTTCGAAGTCAAAAATTGAGGTTAGCTCAGCTCTAGATACTTTCATTATGACGGTACTTGTTTCTACAACGCATTTGTAAACTAAAATTATAAAAAGTAACTACATATGTACTATGTGTGGAAGAGCAATTTTTGTCCCTGTTTGTACTGTTTGCATCTATTCTAATCGCTCCTAGAGACCTGAAAATTGTACGTTTTCAAATTTTCTCTACCACATTTGTTGAAATTTAAAACGCCTACATTTTTTGAGGTATGCAATTTCATCGCAAGGATGTATTGCTGACTAGATAATAGAAGCGTCAATGCTGAACAATGGCTTCACAAAAGAAAAGGAGATAACTGCAAATTATATGTATGTCTCTAATCATTCCTGTCGTGAAGAGTTTTGGTCCTAGTTTTAAATATTTTTTTTCTTTCCAGGGATTGAACGGGAAATAATCCTTACAACTGGTGGTGAAGATAGCATGGGGAATCTGTTGGGCATGATGCATTCTGCTCCTCCGTCTGCTCTGCAATTGAAAGCGCATATTTTGAAAGTGAGTGTCAACATTTCTGAATTATCTTTCATATTTTTCCTCCACTCTGAAAGAAGTAGACAGTTTTTTTGCCGACTCCAATGTTGTTAACAAAAAAAGAAACTGTAGAGAATACCCTACAAACACCCTCTCAAATCAAATTTAATCTGAGGAATACCCTTAGATCCCCCTTAAACATTCTGGGATAGACCCCTAAACCTCCCTTCAATATTTTGGGGGAGACTTCCAGAACCCCCTTAAATATTCTAGGGAAGACCCCAAGACCACCCCACTTTAATATCCTAAATATTAAAATTAAATATTAATGTTCACCTATTTTGATTTTCTAACCAGCTTTTGTGCTCATTTCCAGACTATTTTAGCTTGTCTACGCGAGAGCCATCGCACAAGAACAGTATTTCGTCGTGTTGGCGGTTTTGTTTATGTGATGTCTGTGCTGGTGTCAATGGAAGGCTGTCTGGCGGAGCCAACACCCGCTGAATGGCAGAATATTTCTCCGTCTCAGCTCATCTCTCTTTTGCATTTAGTGTTCAATACAATCACGGTCGCCATGCGCTTCGAACCCGCCAATGCTAAATTCTTCCATCAAGAGGTAATTGCGTATTTTTTTCTTTCTCCAACAAGTTGCTCTCTCTGGAGTAATCTATGTGGAAATAACAAACAATACAGGGGAAAAAAAGACTAGAAGAATTTACCATCCACATAGCTGAATTTGGCATCTGCTAGCAAGTATGGTAAATTTCACCACAATGTGGTAAATGCAATGTACCTTGTGGTGAATTAAGGTAACTTGCCAGTACATCTGTCCATAATCTAGTGAAATTTATCATACTTGATAGCAGACTCCAAAATCAGCTGTACAGATGGTAAATTCTACTAGTCTTTTTTTTTCCGTGAAATAAAAACTACTCAGCAATCATAATTTTTGCTCCGGACATAAGACCTTTACACTTCCATTCAGAAGCTATGTTGTCTCAATTTATTGAAGCTACTCAAATTTTGTTTAGCCAAAGTTCTAAAGTTCTAAAGTTCAAATAGCACTCAAATTAGAAAGGAACATGATGAATTGCAGATAGCAAAATCAAAATGTGATGCTCATGAGTGTATTTAAAAAATTCAATTGTGTCATAGGATTCCCTTGATCAGTGGCATGTGGTTTGAAGCAGGCAAAAAAGCATGCAAAACAGGCAGTAGCAGGCAGGCAAAACGTACTGCTAGGAGAATTCAGAGACTCCAATTTTAGAAAAATCTTGATAATCCTTACTTCCTACGTGTAGAATTATGTTGAATGATGGACAAATTATTGATGCAAAGGAGGGGTTGCAATAAGGGCTGTTTCCGGCCTCCACCAATTTGACATTTTCATGTCCCAATACGTGTTTTATAGGTAGAAACAAGTCAGAAAACCTCTATAAACATAACCTCCAAAATGCATTCCTGTTGAGCTACAGCCTCTCAAAGTTTACGTTTTTAAGCTAAATTTTACCGCGACTTCAATTTTTCGATATGTTTTACCTAATATACCACCACATAACATACTTAAATATTTTTTCCGATTCTTGTGGGGATCGATGTCAAATTCATGATTGACCGCTGGCAAATAGCATAATTTTTACAAGTTTTTTGGGTAAAATTCAATATTCCCAGGTGAACACTCGGGAAAAGTGGTCAAATCTGGGCCTTAACCGAGGTTAATGACTCATTTAAGATTTACAAACAAGTTCTAGGTGGATAAATTGTCGATACTTTTCAAATCCTACATGATATAGTCACTCATGTCGCAGTAAAATTCAGCTCGAAAACGTCAACTTTGAGAGGCTGCAGCTCAACAGGGTTGCAATTTAGAGGTTCTTTGCCTTGTTTTTACCTCTAGAACACGCATTGGGACATGAAAATGTCAAATTGGTGGGGGCCGGAAACGGCCCTTATCGGAACCCCTCCTTTGATGCAAACTTTTGCCATAGCATCATGAAGGGTTTATTCTTATACGTTATACGAAATCACATTGCAAGCATCAGAATGCCTCAAAATTCACTCAGAAACTCAAAAAGTGTATTTAAAAAAATTCATAGATTACAGTTGAATGAGCGGGTCACAATGAGGATCTAATCTAATCGCAACTTTTTATGCTGAGAAAAGTGATTCACTACGGAGAACGCTGCAATTAGATGGGACTCTTCCATTGTGACCTGCTCATTTGACCTTCATTTTGAAATTCTGATAAGTATGTTTATTGAGTTTGCAAGTGGATTTTGATACTTTTTATTGCTTCCATTGTAACTTTCACGTGATTCTACAAATGAGTCGACACTCCGTAACTCTGTAGCTAAAGTTTGCAACAGGCCCCATTATGTACGTAGTAGGTTTCTTAGGTAACAGTGACGAATTCAAAATATTTTGAGACAGGCTGCCTTGCTTACTGGTACCGCACACCACTTTCCTTGATCTACATTGTCCTTGATTTACTTTGTCCTTGATTTACATTGTCCTTGATTTACTTGAAAATGAAATGTAATCTGATTTTTTCACTATGGCGTTTTCTTTGACTGTTTTTGTTTTAGATATGTTTGACCAGCCTGTGTGATACATTGCGTTTGCTTGGTTGTTTCACATCAGCTAGCAAAATTGATGAAAGTGATGAAGTTTCAGTTCTGGCGGAAGAGGAGTCAACGTTTCATAATCTCTTCACCGGAAATGTGCTTGAACCAAAATTTCCTGACCACATTCCTTTAACTTTGTGTTTTATAACTCTAGTCTTTCGATTGTTGTATGACGTAGCCTTAGATTCCTATGAAAAGACATCAGTAGCTAATAACATTCCATTCAAATCACCTCGTCACAAACCTCGTCATGTTGAAGTGAGTTCTAATGGAAATATTTTTCTTTATTTAAAATGTAATGTTTCATTTTCGTCGCTCATTCCTTAAAACTTTTGATTCTTAAAAAATGGCGTAGCATTTCTCATTGATGCTAACACAAAAGTGGTGGAAAAGTGGGTCATTATCATGAATAAATTTATTCATTCACTCATTCATTTCAAGGACAAGCCTATGGTAACAGGACTTTTTGCTGATGCCAAAAAATGTCATAGAAATTGTATCATAAAAATGTCTGTAGCTACCGAATGAATGAATATTTTTTTATAAGGCGTTTCTTCCAGCGAGTTCTACAAAAAAGGACCGTAAATGAATGGGTCGTTGAAATTATATAGCTTTTCAAGAGTCTAAACAGGTGGAATGATTAGGCAGAATGACCTGTGGAAAAGCAGTGTGATTTCAATGTACATTTATCATCAATTGATTGTTTTTGTTGAACTTGCTAAAAGAAAACACTTTTGACAGAAATACTCATTTGTCTGGGAGCTTTAAACGTCTTAGTGATGCCATGTCCATGATAGTTATCAGCATCGGCAAAAAGCCCTGTACTTCTAGAATCACCCTTAAAAGTACAGGTGAATGTATGCAAACACAAAATAAAATGCAAGTAACCAAATAATTACCAAAAATTAACAAAATGATGGAGGCAAAGTAAGACTAATACTTCACTCACAAGTTTTTGCTTTTTGAAAGTAATACATAGTAACACACAAGAGCACATTGTTAATGCCGTTAATGGGTTATAGCTCGTTTCACGAAAGATGGCAGGTGACAGATTGCCTGGTTTCCTCCGCTGTAGGTTCGTTTGCTTCTTTGTGCTTTGATGTCAGAGTGCAGAAACACAAACTAAAGTCTGTTCGCTCTAACTTAAAACCTGGAGATTCAGGTAGATTTGCCTTCTTGGGTAGATTTGTCTTCTGTGGGTAGATTTGCCTTCTTGGATAGATTTGTCTTCTGTGGGTAGATTTGCCTTTTTGGGTAGATTTGTCTTCTGTGGGTAGATTTGCCTTCTGTGGCAACGTAGGAGTGCTCACCCTCGTCAGTCGGCCTAGGTGACAGGGCTGCTGCCCGACTCTCGGGCTGCGACAACCTATTGAAGCGTTGCCGTTCTCCATTTTCCAAAATACATTTATCGCCTGCTCAGGTCTCAATATGTAGCGCACAGACCATAGCCCAATGCGCAGTAAAGAAGCCAATCTGTCTTCTGCTAACTCTCATGAAATAACCACTACTTTGCAAATTCAACAATTATGGCTTTGTATTTTGGGATAAGGCAACTTTGGGAGAAAATGTCTGTTTATTTTTGCCGTCAGTTGCAATATAGCCGTCTTAAATTTTGGGAGTAAAAAATATGCTTGTCTATTCTATGCAGGGTGAAATGGCATCAAACAGTGATATTAGCAGGCAATTTTTTCTTGAATGGAAGCTTTGAATGAGTGCTTTGAACTTTTTGTGACACTTTCTGTAGGATTCGGAGCTAAATTTTCTGTTGCAAAAGCTTGCAAGAGACTCATTTCTTTCTTCTAGTTTATGAAACCCAGAGCTGCCCTTTTGCGTATAGTTAATGACATTTTTTAATTCACCGATGAATTCACCGGTTGAGAAAAGATTGCAAAGTTTGTTTCAGTGCACAAAAATACTCGCATCTGTAATCTTTTCTCAATCGGTGCAATCGCCGTTTAATTATCAAAATATCCTGGAGTTTTTTAAAATCATCGACCACTCCATCGGTTGAGAATAGATTACAAATGTGAGTATTTACATTCATTACAGTCATACACTGAACTGAACTTTGTAATCTTTCCTCAACCCTCGAAGGCATCCGTGAATTGAAAATTGTTATTAATTTTATGCAAAACGGCAGTTCTGATGAAACCACTCTGAGCCCCAGTAATTCTGTGCAAGCAGAGCCAGCTGTACTTTATCATTTAGAGGAGTTTTAAACTGACTTTGAAACAGTCGATTAAAAAAAATATCCTGCTGAATTGCTCTAGACAGTGGTGGTGCGTTTAATCTAGCAATGTTGCATCTGGGCAATTTAAAGCCATGGAAAATATTGATTTGAGAGAGTGCACAGTGGACCTCTAATCTTTCGACCATTTTCATGAAACTTTAAATGGACCAAATGCAGCATTGCCATATTGAACGTGCTGCCACTGGCTCTGGGTTAGGTACCTAGTTTCCATTTTTCTCAGTGCTTTATCCATTCAAATTCTTAAAGTATCTCATTCTTGTTTTCTCTTTTGAACGTTTTCCAGAGTCAAAAATCATCCGAATCACCCTCAGCGACCCGCCGCGTTAACTCACTAAATCTCTCCTCCCCTCCTCCTGATCCTATCGTTGTACATTCTGGTGTTGTTGTCGCAATGCTCCACCTCTTACCATCGATTGTGCACAACGATAACCCAAAGCTGTCTCTTTCTCTTCAACTGTATGCTGCAGAAATAATCAGATCTCTTGTCCGATCAGAACGAAACCAGCAGGTAAGTCAGGTTTGGTACAAAAACTGTTCCCTTAAAAATTTAAAAATAAATACGCATTGATTGGTCAGTGTATCCACTGTAGTTTTTGCTCTCTTCAAGGTCTGAAGGTAATGTCTTTTTCTTTTAGTGTGCCAATGGGACTGCTGCATACTTTTGGTGCAGGCGATTTAAGGGTCGATGCAGTTGTAAGAACCTCCAAAACTAGTGATGGCAGCTCTAAAAACTTCTTGTTGTTAACCCAGAGTGTGCTCCTTGTTTTAGTATTATTTTTATTGATTTTTTCCGTTTAAAAATGGTGCTGTGAGCGCACCGAAATGTCTCGGAGGTTTTTATTTGTTGTTGGCCTAGTTCCCATTTTAATCTTTTACTTGTATTGTGTTTTTGGCCACCTAATTTGTACATGATTGTTTCAATATTAAGTCAAATGAGAAAAATCGGATTACTCACTGTATTCAATCATGAAATATTCTGTTGAGGTTGAGATTATCTGCAGCCTTCAAAACTGTAAGGCTTTTGGAAGTTTATGTTATTCAAAACTACAATCACTATAAATGGATTTAGGTACATTTCAAGGGTTTTTTTTTTTTTTCTTAACAATTTTTAATCCCAGTTTTCTTTCCTGTTTCTTCTTAGGTCATGTGCGAAATTGGTATGCCAAGCCACTTACTTTCAATCGGACAAATGGCTCTAGAAGATGAGGCGCATTATCTGCACACTCCATTGCAATACATGCTGGAAAGACTGGCCACGCAGATGGTTGATCCAAAAGACTTACGGTACTTATCATTTTCTATAATCCAGGGGTGCAAAATGTGCCGGATTAGTGATGGGCTCAAATAATTTTTTAGAATAATCATGAATAATTAACTAAATTTATTCAAATTATTCTCATCTATAATTAGTAAATCAAAGTTTTGACACTACCACCACATTCATCTGTCAAAGGATGAATGACCGGTAGTGTTAAAAGAAACATTTGTTAATTAGAGGTTTTCGTTAACCAGAGGTTCGTTAATCGGAGGTTTTACTGTATCTGGTCACCCTTCAGTTTCTAGTTTCCTATCAGTCTAACAAAGTTTGCCTCTTTAATGCAACTTACCAGAATGATTATTTTTTGATTTTCAGGGACTTCCTTCGGCTGGGCGACCCACTATGTTGCATTCCTATGGATTATTTAGATTCAATAGTAACCCACGGAAGGAGAAGACCGGGCGGACCTGTCCCCCTTACACGAATCAAGACCTTAGTTTCAATGACAACACCAAGGGATTTCCGCGCAAACACTTACGCAGGCTCTCTAACTCTACCATCGTTTGTCGAGATGGATATGAGCGCAGAAGGATTTGGCTGTCTGTTCTTACCAAGCATTGCCCCGCAATCACCTTCGGGAGGACAATCAGTCGTCAATGCTGCTATCTTGACCAATCAGGATACAAACGTTCTCGGCGGTATTGGCTCAGGAGATAGAATTTTTCCGCCTCAAACGGGGCTCAGTTTTTCCACTTGGATTTGCGTAGACCGGTTCTCTGACCCACGCACAGACCCTCATTGTGTTCGTTTGTTGACTCTAGTCCGAAACCCTCAAAACACCAAAGATGATCATTTGATTTGTCTGGCGATAGTGCTCTCAGCACGAGATAAAGCAATATTAATTAGTACTCAGGAAACTCCTATAAGTCATACAAGTTCCGGTTGGGAACCCGAGGGGCTCGGTGACTCGTTTTCCAGAGTTTGGTGCCCCGATCTGCATACGGAAGGACAGTGGCACCATCTTTGTTTCATTTTGAATCGAGCAGTCCTGAAAAATTCGTCACTCTCCATTTATGTGAACGGCCAAGTAATTCACACTCAAAAGTTGCACTATATATCACAAAATCCTGGAGGGGGTGTTGTCAACCTAACTGTTCCGACCTCTGTCTATGGCTACATTGGTACTCCACCCATGTACAGGCGATATTCCGAACTGTGTTGGAAACAAGGGCCTTGTCATCTAGTCGAAGAAGTTTTAAGTCCACACATTGTAACTACCATTCACCGGCTAGGCCCTCACTACCTGGGAAGTTTACAGGCTGCAGACTTATTGAACTCGGAAGTTCCAGCACCATTGGTAGCAGAAGAGAAAGTTATCTTCGGATTAAATGCAAAAGCCGTTTCTCATCTGACCTTGGCCAAAATCCGTAAAGTGTACAGCAGAGTTGACAATAAATCCATCGCCAAACAACTCGGAATGTCTTCGAATGAAAATGCCACTCCCATAAAAGTGCTTCATAACTCAGCTGGCCATTTGAATGGCCCCGCCAGGTCTTTGGGTGGAGTCATCGTCGGCTATCTAGGTGTGAGGATATTTTATCCGAAACCTGTCGCTAAAATGGTTGATAGTGTTGGAGGCTGCTCCATTCTTCTGGGACTGATTGCAATGGCGCAAGATGTCGAAAGTTTGTACGCTGGGGTGAAAGCTTTAACTTGCGTCGTGCGTTGCAATAAAATAGCTCAGCTAGAGATGGACCGACGTCGAAGTTACCAAACTCTAGCGATGCTCCTGCGAAAGAAGAAGCATTTACTCAACTCGCATATCTTACATTTAACATTTAGTTTAGTCGGTACGGTCGACAGTGGCCGCGAATCATCATCCATTCCAAATTCTGTAGCTTTCCAAGACTTGCTATGCGACATTGATGTTTGGCATGAAGCGCCTGGTGAGCTGGAGCGATCTCTATTTGAGCATCTTTTAGAACTAGCCTCAGAATCGAGCGACAAACGCAATAATCTAAGCATCATGCGAGAGCTCAACTTGGTTCAGAGATTACTGCACATTTTGGCCGATATTATTCATCCACCAACGAAACAAGTTCTGATATCGCTTCTCGGAGTTCTACTCTCTGGACAGCCCTCATCAAACGATCTTTTAGCTTTCGGTCAGTTTATCGCCTCTTCCTTATCTCCGTCTGCATCAATCAATGAAAAAGTTTACACTCTCAAAGAAACACCGTCTGTTCGTAAACAGTCTTGCATTGACATCTGTCTAGAAGTAGAGAATCTTACCCTATCAACCACCTTGGATCAGCAAATGGATGAAAAAGAGTTGGCTAATTGTATTTTGTTAAGGAATCGGTGCTTACAATTATTACATTCCCTCCTTTTTACCCCGAAAAGCACTGTTAATGTTGCATTTTGTGAAGAGGTTACAAAAGTCCTTGGATTTGATTGGATCTTGCTATTTCTTCAAGGTCATGTTCATCCGACCTCGATGGTCTGGGGACTCCGCTTACTCGTCGTCCTTTGTTCTGTTCAGAATCTGCTAAATAAATTCCGGGAAGGATCGAGCAATGGGCATTGGCTCACCGACTCGGAACTCGTGGCTCAAAATAAAATGGGAGTCGTTCTCGGTTACCATTTGGGCACTACCACCCCCAAGTCACCGCATTATCGCGCGGATGCGTTAAACGTTCCTGGATTCCAACATCTCTCCTGGTTATTACCGCAGCACATAGATGTACCTGAAGTTTATTTCCTGCTCATGGCTTTGATGATGGGCCAGCCTGTCAAGCTCTTGCCTGCTGACTCGAAATTAGATTTAGATAATGTTTGGAGTTTCATCTATGGAGTCCCTGCCAAACAGTCTGTCTCTACTATTTCGGGCCAAGTTTCTTTGTGTCCGGAGGCTGTGGTTGTCCTGTTGGGAATGGTGCGAACAATGTTAAATCAAGAGAATACAAGCCCAGAAAGCTTACCACTTTGGTTGAAGGATTATCCGGTCACTATAATTCAGTTCCTGTTTTTCCTCTATCATAACTTAGTTGACTTCATGCCAATTTTTATGACCCCTGAAGTTTTATCTGCTCTGGGTGCCACACTGTTTCCTCCACCATCAACCAGTCAGAATGCATCACCCGTAGATGAGGTAAGTTTTACACCAACAAACTGTGTACTACTTTTTTTTACAGTTTTTTTAAAAAGACTATTAAATCACGGAAAATTTGGTCTGCAAGGTCAAGAAAACAATAGTGAATCGAACAAAACTGAATGTTGTTCTTATGTGTTTTTGCTGGAACTGTCAAAACCGACTGGTAAATTACGGGATCTGGTAAAGGAAGGTTTTACTGTACAGTTTTTGATTTGAGATTAAAATATGAGAGACAAAAAAAAACTGTTCATGCTGCTGCCCTTTGGAATAGGACTCATAACACGGCATTGTTTCTCTATAATTTTAGCTTGTTGGGGGAAAATGTAGTACCTAGGTTTTTTACTCCT
The DNA here is from genome assembly GCA_011764245.1 of Trialeurodes vaporariorum. Lineage (NCBI taxonomy): Eukaryota > Metazoa > Arthropoda > Insecta > Hemiptera > Aleyrodidae > Trialeurodes > Trialeurodes vaporariorum. Next base: position 21,400,946 of record VMOF01000111.1, on the reverse strand, counting down.
TTTTTGTGGAAGCATTTTTACTCTCCATCCAAATTTGTTGATCATTATTTATAAACAGTATTAACGGTACACATTTTTTACTGTTTTCTTATTTTCTTAACTGAGCAGAATAAGCATCAGGAATCTGGAATTTATGTACCTTCCTCGACATCCAAAGGGTCCGAACTGAGCAATCATCCTGCGCACAAATTCGTCATGGATTTCCTCCGAGTAATCGTTGTTGATTCTCTCTCGCTTCCCACCACGGCCAAAACGACTCCAACCTTGGATCTAGTGCTTGAGGTAAGCAGTGTAAAGCACCCTCTCTGTAAATTTATCTTGTAAAATTTCTTCTATCCTATAAACTCTTTTTTTTTCAATCAAAATTCCTTTAAAAATATCATAAAAATGGATTATTTACACTGTTTTTATAACTGTTCTTTGTACAAAAATCTTGATTATTATTTTCCGAGACCATTCGCGTAGTCACAGAAAAATAAAGCAGTGCAAGAAAAAATGTAGGTTTTTGGGAAAAATTAATTCCGTTCAATTCAATTCAATTCAATTATTTATTTCCAAATCTTATATTGAAGCATATAAGTAGGTACTACATAATTGATTCGGAACAAAGTTTAATTAAGAGCTACGATTGCAAAATCCGCAGCAGGTTACCCTGTGCGTGGTGAGGAGGGGAAGTCATAAGTGGCGGTAGCCACCCGGCCAAGTAAAAAAAAAGACCGCCTGGATCTTAAGGTAGAAAGATAAGTGAGGGTGAGAATGATCTAACTCTTTTGTTACCAAGGTGTTTTACACCTTGTGATAACCAATGGGGGGGGGGGGGGGGGGGTTGACTTTTTACCATGACTTAAAACCATTGCTGATGGCTTATTTTTTAATATTTTTCAAATCTGTAATAACCATTTGGTCCAATATTCTCTGATTAATAATAACATGCCTTGTTTTTGCAAATTGTTCAATTTTTAAATGTTTGGTGAAAATATTTCCAAAAAAGCACAATTCATATATTCCAAAAATTGTAACCGCTCCTTTGATATCTTTGAATTTTGAAAGTTGGATGCAAGATAACCCCAGAAACAATTACACATTCTGAAACTGCATGAAATAAACTATAAGATCACATGAGAAAATAATATATTTCTCAAATTTTAGCAGGGGGCAATCTCCCCCCCTCCCCCCCAGCGACATTTTTGCCCTCAAATATGGGAAAATTTGATGAAAATGTCTGATTTTTTTGTAGCACGTTATTGCATTTGACAATTTGGATCTTGTTTCTTATGGTAAAACCCATGAAAGTGAGTGAGATGGAGCATTTGTTTGGATCCAATTTTTTCGTGACGTCATTAAAGTAAAGTGAGGAGTTAAATAAATCTTAGACCTGTTTAGTGATGACGTCACGATCAAAATTGGATCCAAACAAATACTCTATCTCTCTCACTCCCGTGGATTTACCCAGAAGAAGGATTTTTGTCAGGAGTCAAACTAGCTTTGAAAATTGAAAAGAAAACATAACGGCATCAACAAAAAACTTCATGGTTCATGCATTGTAATACTTTTAGTTTTTTATTCATGTACATACAGTCATGCACTGATTGTTTATTCACTGCTGTGTTTAAAGGCATCACCGGAGGCCGCAAGCAATGCTCAAGTTTGCAGTTATCAAACTGAAGTTTTATCCATGCTGATGGAACACCTATTGGCTGCTGATGTTTTAATCGGAGAACAAGCAGCATTACCAATCGTCCCCGGAGGAAATCATCAACACATACCGCAAAATGTGTGCTATCTCACAGCAAGGATTGTCGACAAACTATGGCAAGGTTTGTACTCAAATTTTTCCTTCCATGATTCCCAAGAATAAGTTTATAAAGAAATTCCGCAGTTTTTGAAATAGCACAACGCAATTGAATAGAAGATAACCATGTCATCATGTGTATTGTGTTCTCAGGGTAGATATGAGCTCAAGTGGCACCCTTGGTTGCAAACCAAAGAATTTTCGTCTGAAAGTGATGTCTTCTCACTGTAGGAAAGTTAGCCATTTTGTTTGAATAAAACACATCAAAGCTGACTGAATTTTGACAGAACCCTTCCAAAAAGCAACCAGTACCTACTGGAAAAGGCATCAAAGTCAAAAGTTTTGTGGCAAAGCAGTTTATTGACGGTTTTAGTGAGAGGCAAAAAAATTTAAAAACTAACAAATTAGATGTCGGTGTCACATTTAAAAAAGCATCAATTTCCCACCTTAGATTTGGACTAACATTGAAAGGCTGTAGCCTAGGGCTGTAGTATGCATTCATTGAACGAAAAAAAGATTATTAGGATCATTTTTAACAGGAATTACTATTCTCCCTGAAAGGAACTGTTTATGAATAACTCCTTGCTTACTTTACCATCATTCTAATAATTTACTCCCTCGGATTGATCTTGTTCCCAAACATTGCCACTCTTCAAGGCATATTAATGTTAGAATCCCAGCTATTAGGTTAGCTATCACTGTTAGTGATCACAATGTTAGTGTGGCCGCTTTAAGATTTTTTCTCAGTTAAAATTATTATTTAAAGACTCGTCAATACTTTTATGAACCAAGTGAGGAAGCTCCTCTTTTAAAAGGCCTTCCACTCAATCGAGAAATTAGTTAATTGTACTAGGTAGTCAAATTATTGTTAATCTTATTAGGTACTTAATGTGTTATTATTCGTTCTGTCTGCCTCTTTCTCCTGGACCTTCTTGACTTGTACCTTAGCCTTTGTCAAAGGCTCCCAGTACTAGACTGAAATAAATAAATAAATCAATGAAGGAGAAGTAAGTAATCATAAGTTGGTACTTCCAAGAGAGGAAAAAAGGACAAAATTTGCAGCTGTAGGCATGTGCCTACTGGGCTTTACGGGAAATATGACCCTGCCTCAGAACGTAAACGAACAAAGACTTCATTTGAAGTCTTTATAAACAAATGTGTGAACTCGCATCCAATGGCGCTTTTGATTTCAACTGTATCAACTCCAGGGGTGGTTTTACATTTCTTCAGGCCCTACACAATCTTGAATTTTAGGCCTCCTAGTCCCTAGAGGAAGAACATGATTTCGGAAATTAGATTCCTGGTTTTTGAATCGCCTGCTTTTCACTAAATCTGCCGATTAGAAGGAAAACTAATCACCGAATGATCTTTGATTCATATTGCTCTGAATGTTTGATTCTCAGGTACGTTGCTCAAAGATCCTCATGAAATTTTTGATTTCATCATCAAACTGATCTCACAAGCAAAGCGGAGGCCAATTAGTTTGGCTGTGGAAGCGTTGTATCATTCACTCAATCGCGTTATTCTGTATCTCCTCTCTCGCGGAACAGAGGCAATCTCGGATCAAACATCTGTCATGAAAACATTGCACAAACTAACCACCCACAGGTAAATCATTTATCTTTTAAATTATCATTGAATTTTCCGCATAACTTTTAAGGCGATTCCAGGCGAAGATGGTCCAGATTTCAATCCGATGGATAGCGCTATCAGCGCTGCTAAAAAAAACAATGTTTTTCGGCTGAAATTGATGAATTTACGCCATAAGTATCAATTTGAGGAACGCCAGCACCTTTAAACTTATCTCAGGAAGATATCCTGTAAGTTTCAAGCTGAAATAATCACAAATAATGCCGGAAATTACGTAATACAAAAATTCCAATAAGCCTCAATGAGTGCTAGTGAGGCAGATAGACATACTATCACTCGTGCTCACTAAGCTCATGGTGAAATGAATTTCACTATGTATGGCTTTAACGCTTAACCAATTTTGCTCTTTTTGGCCTCAAAATATCCATAAAAAAATTTTGCAGGTGCTGACGCTCTTGGATTTTGCGTTTTTTCTTTGGTTTCAATTTAATATGCCCAAAACACAACTTTTCCCAAAAGCGACTCTAGGCGCTATCCATCAGATTGAAATCTGGAAAAGTTTTGCCTGGAATCACCTTACTTAACTGGGCATTCTTTTTCATCTTTTTCTTTTTCTTTTTCTTTTTCAATGGCTACGAATGTTATTATATACACCTTCATCCGTCGATACAAAGTTTTTATTTAAATGAAACCACCCGAGGGACTCATCCACTCTTAGGGATGGAAAACAACCATTATCCTTTGGAAATTTGGAAACTCTTGTCTTGGAGAAAGTGTAATATAGTGTACATAAATAAAATTTTCTTTCTGTGCACTTAATTTAAAATGAAAGGATGTCAATAACTATTAGTATGACTTGTACCAGCATCTTGTAATGGGGCTCTTGGTAACTTTTGCTGTGTGCGATTGAATGATTGAATAGTTAATATTTGCATAAAAACCAGCAGAAATGACAATGAGTAAACGTACCAAAAAAATCACAAAATTTGCTCATGGACCAAAAAATGACCTTAGAGTTAAAAACGTAATGGCAGAGCTACGCATGTAAGTACCATGGGAGATCTTTATCTAATTTGAGGATTTCCTCTGTATATTTCTATAGAGAGAGAGACAAATTAGATAGGAATCTCCTATGATACCTGCGTAACTCCGCCATCTTTCCTCTTAAACGACGAAGCTACGCAGGTGTGTCATGGGAGTTTCCTGTCTAATTTGTCACTCCCTCTGTAGAAACGCACTGAGGAAAGCCACAAATTAGATAGGAATTGTACTTGCGTTGCTCCACCATTAGGTCTTTAACCTTAAAGTTGTTTTGTGAGTCATGTGAGTGAATTTTGTGATTTGTTAATGGGCTCATTGTAATTTGTGCTGGATCTACCCAAGAATTAAGGATTCAATCCCTTATAGCAAAAGTTACCAAGTTCCTCATTGGGCACATTGCACCAATATTGAATAAATTAGTAAATAAATATTGCTAAGCAGGGTTATGTGTTTTTATTTTATGTTGTATGAGGCTTGTCCTTATGAAGTAAGGAACAAAAAAGTGATGAATAAATGTTCAAAGAAAAGCTCCTTACTCAAAGTATTTGATTGCAGGAGCCTTGTGTTTGGTGCCGGGAACCATGAATTAGACTTTATCGGATGTCTTACTTACTGTTTGCTACAACTGTCCTCAGACATGAAAATCATGTTGGACTCGAATGTCAAAACTTTGTGGCACATAAATCCTCAACAGATCACAGAAAAGGACGAATTGAGTAAAAAAGAACAGAACTTGATGGCAACTCCGGCATGTAGAGTTTGGGAAGAACTGTATATTTGTAAGAAGCCAGCGATCGAGGAAGTCTTCAAAATCTCATTGCCGACTTCACCCAACAGCAAATCGCCGGATCTAGCCACTGTGCGAGAACAAGTTTATGAACCTGCGTTGAAGTTATGGCTCAACTATATTGATATGGAGAAGAAGGCGACCTACCGAATGCCGTGGGAGCTACACAACCAAATCCAATCCAAAATCCAAAAAGTTACCGGCGGTCTAACAAGGTTAGCAAGCCGCACCAAGGTCAAAAGAGATGAGACTGTTAAAATCCGGTACTCTCATTTGACCTACTCTGATATTTTGACCTGGTCCTTGTCACGAATAGCTTTAATTAGAGATCTTGTGGCGCTGAAAGTTATCCAGCGGTCGCAAAACCAGTTATACATGCAAAGATATGTTCTTGAAGAGTGGTTACAGATAGAAGTTGAGTTGACTCGCGAACGAGGTCTCTGGGGCCCAGAAATACCCAGTCGTCTTGATAAATGGCTGCTCGACATGACGGAAGGTCCTAGTCGAATGCGTAAAAAAATGATGAAGAATGACTTATTTTATTTACATTATCCTTATCGATCTGAGCTCGATGGTGGCGACAATAAAGCAATTAAGTACAAAGTAGCAAGTAGTTGGGATAGTAAAGAGTTTTATCAAAAGTATCGACCTCAAAGCTTGATCGATTTAGATACAGAAGCATATGACTTCCCGCAAGAGAAAGAAAAAGAAATCGTGTCAAGTGTATCAGGTAGCTGTAGTGATCCGTTACCTGAACAGAGCAGCTTTGAATCAAATTTTCATGGCTTACGACGAGTGGTTAAAAGGTCAACTTCAGAACTAGACGACACTGGAGAAGAGGGGGATGCTGAAATCGGGGGCGGTGATGAAAGTGAACCACCCGCAGATAACCAAACAATTCTAAGACTCCTTGAAGAGCAAGAGAAAATTAGTTTCATGTTCAGATGCGCCAGAATCCAAGGCCTAGACACCGTTGAAGGATTGCTCTTATTCGGAAAAGAGCATTTATACATCGTCGATGGTTTCACATTGTTTAAATCTCGTGAGGTGAGGGACATCGACTCAATCCCTGTTGATGCTCACGATCCAATATTACCAAGTCCTGGAAGCCCCCGACGATCTCGAACGAAACGGCAGTGCTCAAAATTTTCGTACGAAGAAATTAGAGAAGTGCACAAAAGACGATATCTCTTGCAACCAATGGCACTTGAAGTTTTTGCAGGCGATGGTAGGAATTACCTTTTAGCTTTCCCTCGGAAAGTTCGCAACAAAGTGTACCATAAATTCATGGCTTTTGCAACTGCGATAAACGACAGTGCCTCTCAGTCTGTTGCAGGTCAGAAGAGGACAGCGAACGTTGAGCAAGGAGCCGGAATCCTTTCTAGCCTTATCGGTGAAACTTCGGTCACTCAGCGATGGGTTCGAGGAGAGATATCCAATTTCCAGTATTTAATGCATCTGAATACTTTAGCGGGAAGGAGTTACAATGATTTAATGCAGTACCCTGTCTTCCCGTGGATTTTAGCAGACTATGATGCTGAGGAACTCGACCTTACTAGTCCTTCAACTTTCAGAGACTTTTCTAGACCAATGGGAGCTCAAAGTCCCGAGCGTTTGGAACAGTTTAAGAAACGATTTAAAGAATGGGATGATCCCCATGGTGAAACCCCTCCTTACCATTATGGCACGCACTATTCCTCAGCCATGATTGTCTGCTCGTATTTGGTCAGAATGGAACCATTCACCCAACACTTTTTACGACTTCAAGGAGGACATTTTGATTTAGCGGATAGGATGTTCAACAGTATTAGAGAAGCGTGGTTCTCCGCTTCAAAACACAATATGGCTGATGTGAAAGAATTGATACCAGAATTCTTTTATCTACCAGAGTTTCTAGTCAATTCAAATAATTTTGATTTAGGATGTAAACAGAATGGAGTTCAACTAGGTGATGTCGTTTTACCTCCTTGGGCAAAAGATGACCCACGAGAGTTCATCAGAATGCATCGAAATGCTCTAGAGTGTGATTATGTATCGCAACATCTGCACGAGTGGATCGATTTGATTTTCGGATGCAAACAGCAAGGCCAAAGTGCCGTGGAAGCCACAAATATCTTTCATCACCTGTTTTATGAAGGGAATGTTGATATCTACAGCATTGATGATCCTTTAAAGAAGAATGCAACAATTGGCTTCATAAATAATTTCGGTCAAATACCAAAGCAGCTCTTTAAGAAGGCACATCCAGCCAAGAAGTCTAATCAAAGAATTTCCATGTTGGATCCTGTGCCAATCGTATCAGGAATCACCAGCGTTTTTTCTGATTCAGGTAAACTATTTTTCCATAATTTAGACAACTTGAAGCCCTCGCTTCAGCCAATTAAGGAGCTGAAAGGCCCTGTCGGTCAAATATTACAGGCTGATAGCAAAAGTGTTTTAGCCGTCGAGCAAAACAAAGTCTTAGTGCCTCCTGCTTTTAACAAAACTGTTGCCTGGGGTTTTGCCGATCACAGCTTGAGAATCAGCATCTACGACACAGACAAAGCAATATTTGTATCTGAATCAATCATTCAATCTGGTGGTGAAATCGTGGCTTGCGTTTGTCCTTCCGGGAGACTGATTGTAACTGCTGACACGAATTCGGTTGTGACTGTTTGGGAGTACAATCGAAAACAACTATCCGTAATTCAGTGCTTGTACGGTCATACTCATGCTGTCACTTGTTTGGCCGCAAGTCCAGCTTACAATGTAATCGTTTCGGGTTCCCGAGATGCAACCGCCATCATGTGGGATTTGTCGAGACGTATATTCGTTCGTCAGCTGCGCGGTCATTCAGCTCCAGTAGCTGCTGTCGCTGTAAATGATCTGACTGGTGATATCGCAACTTGCGCTGGAACTTGGTTACATCTATGGACAATAAATGGTGATCCTCTGGCATCGGTGAATACATGCGTGGGCAGAGCAGATCGAATGCAGCAAATCCTTTGCGTTACTTTCTCACAAGTAAAGGAATGGGACTCACAGAATGTTGTCATGACAGGATCTACCGATGGAGTTGTCAGAGTAAGTACCAAGACATTTTTATAGGTGTTTGACTACCCAAAAAATGCCCGAGTTTTGAGTTTTCAGAAACTCGAAAGTGCTACTTGAACGGGGGGGATTCAAGTAATTTTCAAGGTTTTTTTTTTTTTTTAAAACCTTAGGCTCTTTTTCATCTTTCAGTTCCAGAGAATTTGCTGTTTTGCAAGACTCCAATTACTCAAACTTGAATCTCCTAAAAATAGGCAAAACTTGACTCGACTCGACCCAAAATTTTAGTACTCAAACACCTTTCATGTTTTCGTTTTCTTTTTTTTTCTTGGATCCATCAGTTTATTGCATCTTGATGTTCAAGCTTTTATAGAAAATGACCCGTAAAAAGTACCAGGAAAGAAAAAAAGATGAATTGATGAAACCGTTGATAAAAGAACCGACTCTGAGCGGAAACAGTGTGTTAAGAAAATCAAGTTTGAAATTTTAAATTGGTCCCATTCTGTTTCGGAGAGAAGAATGTATTTCAAATTTCAATCCAAGTGGTCTGCATATCCTCAGGAAAAAGGGAAAGCCAGCATTTGGTTTCTCTTTTGATCATAACTTGGTTAAAAGGCTTTGAGGGGAAAGCTACTTAAAAATGAATTTTCCTCCACAATGAATTTCAATAATTTTATAGTCTGAAATTTTTTCGTATGATTCTACCAGACTTCATTTGTGGATCCTGAAATTTTTGTAGCACTGGTTGAATCCTAGTTTTTTATTGAAAAATAGAGAAAAAAAGGTCCTTGACAAGAATAACTATATCTCAAGTTCTACTTGCCAAAATATGTAACTTGGTCTTCAGCTTAATTGAAATTTAAAGATGTGTTCTATGATTTATGCAGAAGGCTGATCATGAATGATTGTATGGTAATGCTGTTGAGTCGATGATGGAGTGCGTGTTATCTTTTGAGTGGTGCCATTTCGAAAGGTTTCATTCCGATAGAAACCCTCCCATCTCTACGGAAATTCTCCAATAGCTCAGGAGTCATCGGAGAATTTCCGTAGAGATGGGAGGGTTTCTATCAGAATGAAACCTTTCGGAATGGCACCACCCATAAGAATTCACACACTTGATCATCGACTTGATAGCATTACGATATGACCGTTCTTATTTAGCCTGCTGAACAGTTAAACACTTTATGTTTGTTTACTATTTTTATTGAATTATTCTTCCAGAATATTTTTTTTTTTTTTTAACTTTGAATGAATATTGGAGAAATGCTTTATCTTGAAACAGTAATGGATTAATAATAAATAGTTATGCACTTTTGCTATAGAGCTAGAAATAACTGATTCTAAAGTAGGTAAAATGTTACAAGAAACTGATGGAAACAGCAAACACTTATAAAATTCCCTCTGTGATGGAGAAAAAACAACAATTAATTGAGGCTCGCTACAAAACAAATTTGGAAATGACAGCAATGGCACGAAACTTGCTGACATCATAGTGTAGGTCGGGTAGAGTGCTCCATCTGAAATCAAATCACTGCTGTCAGCTAAATAACCATTTGAAAAGGTGTCCAGTACAAATCTGTCAAAATCCATCATCCATCGGCGCCAATAATTTGACAAGAAGCATAAATAGTCACCTACACAGTTATTTGAAGGCGTTCATGTCAGAAGAGTAAACACGTGTATTATTAGCAGTGATTTGATTTTAGTTGGACCGCTCCGTCGGACCTATACTATGACGTCATCTAGTTTTGCGCCAAAACAAAATCTTTTCAAATTGCTTGAAATTTTTTTAACTTTGAAAGCATTTTAGTTCACTATCCCATGCTCAAAGAAAATTAAAAAAAATACAGTGAGTTCTTTTCATCCAGTACTTCAAGAAAATGAAATAAACAAAAGGTGCACAACAGACCCATTCTAACAGAGATTAACCCCCAAAATTGATTTATTTACTGAATGCAGTGAGATAAAAGGAGAGGATGGATTTTTTGATTGGGAAAATTAAGTGTAAAGGAGATGATTACTATATTCACCTCACCCATGTACAATGTGTTCAGAATTTAGAAATTACATTATTCAAAAAAGTATTCTGTTTATTTGTTAGTCTCATTGTACAAATTTTCTTTGACTTAGATGTGGTCCATCGACTACGTTCAAGTTCCTAGGGATGAACCGAGAGACTCCATGACTGGGGAAACTCAGGAAAGCGGAAATGAATCCAACTCTGATGTGACGGACTCTTCAAAAACCGTTGAAGCTGCTGCCAATAGCAAAAAAGATGAACCGATGACGGAAACAGACGAGAAGGAAGGAAGAAAAAAAAGGGTTCATGACCACCTTGTGAAGCAAATGAGTCTCTCAGCTGAGTATTCTGTTGACAGCTCCAAAGGCAAGTATAATCTTTAATCCATTCATCTATATTTCAAACTATCAATTTTTTTCATCTAATTTAGTGGGCTGCACTAATGATGTTTGGGGTCATAAACTCATCGTAAACTGTCCCTACGCTATTGCCAATAAGAGTAATGATGTTGATGTCTTTACTCTCTCTCTTCAAAACCATCTCTTGCAATAAGTTCCTTTGTCATAATTAGCCTGATCGCATCTCTCCGTCAGCGAAATATGTTTCTTCTGAATTAAATTTTCTTCAAATTTTTTAAACTAATTGTTCTGTTTTTTCTTCTTAAATTATTTTTATGAAATGTTAATTAATTTTAGGAATCTGTCGCTCCTTTTCTTTGTTTTCATTTTCCTTGTAATTTTATATTTAACTCTGCCCGTTTGTTTGAAATAAATTAATAAATAAATAGGTACCTAGTCACCGATTGTGGTCCTGAGTGGGACTACAATCGGGCGTATCTCCAAAACCGCTCAACCATTTTTGCTTAAACCTGTGAGGTTAGGTTAGATAAGATTAGGATATTGATACGTTAGATTAGGTTAGGAGGTTAAAATGATGTTTTTCCTTTTTGGGGACCACAATCGGAACCGTACATAAAATTACCGTGATTGTGGTTCACTGAACCACAATCGCAGCATCTGTTTAGCGAGATAAATAAATAAATAAATAAATAAATAAATAAATAAATAGATAAATAAATAAATAAATAAATAAATAAATAAATAAATAAATAAATAAATAAATAAACTGTCATTTAGAAGACGGGAGAGAAAGAGTGTTATACAGTCTTTTTGAGAAGCGGGAAAGGAAGAAGTGAAAGGCTTGAAGAAGTGTCGTCATTTACGACCACACTCATCATCAAAAAAATTTGGTGATGTACCTACAAGAAGCTGAGACTATGCTACCGAAAAGGAGCATAAAGTTTCGTTAAAGTTTTGTTTAAGTTAAAAACAATGAAAGAGGTTGTAAACTCATGCTGAGAAATATTTTCTTTGCCATTTGTGGCGCAAAAAATCATAAATGAACAGTTTCAGGAATTTTGAGAGCATGAAAAAACGCCGTAGCATTAATTGAAACGTGGAAAAAAGTTTGACTCAAGTTTTGTTTTTTTTTTCCTCCTGGAATTTTGTCCAAGTAAGTTAAAAGGGCCCTGTTGTCAGGTCTTGTCACTTTTTTTTGTAGCAACTACAATCATATCATTATCATTCGGTTTTTTTTATCTTTTCTATTTTCCTACATTATAAACATTTTACTCAATGTATTTCTTTAGTATGGTTTTGCTTTGATTGGTAGTTATCAGAGTTGGGCAAATGGGGGTGGTGGTAATCAATTACACGATTACGGAGTAATCACAATAATTGTTGTTTTTTCAAAGAGTGATTTCATGGTAATCAGGGCTAATTTTATACAAGTCACCCATCACGTTAGTTGCAGAACAATTCGGTTTAGTCAAAATGACAATAAATTTTACTTTAAATTTGTGAAGACTACATTTATTTACCATCCAAAAGTTTGGCGAGTACCAATTATCTAGTAATCGTGTAATCAAATGCTATTCGCCCAACTCTAGTATGTAGTTGTATTACTAACTCCTCTAACATTTTCACTTGTTTGTTTGTTGGATAGGGACTTTGACAAAAAGTGGGTCCGATAGCAGTTTATCTGAAAATGAAGCCGGCACCAAAAAGACTGAATCAAATTCAACGGTACAGAAGAAAGAGCCAGATGTCCAAAAAGAAGAAAAAGAGGAATGCAGCGGGGACGAAAACAAGCCTCCCATACCCGTAGTCAGACGGCGAAAATCATCCGCAAAGAATAATCTACAGTTCCGAAAATCTGAGTGTGCCCCACTACGAAAAGACAGCATCGATGATTCTCTCGGGAACGAAAGTTCAGGAAGCGAAAGTTTATTTAGTATTCGTCCGAGTAAAAGTGACACCTCTTTGAGCGACTCATTTGTTGTCGTAAACGCAGAGGGTGAACTGAAATCAACCAGTGAAGAAACAGATTCTCTCAATCTGTCTCCTTTGACGAAGAGTCAAACTATGTTCAGCCCCTTCAAAAAGCCAGCCAGTCAACATGCTTTACGGCAAGGATTCAAATGGCAGCGGCAGCTAGTATTCCGCAGCAAATTAACAATGCATACGGCTTACGATCGAAAAGACAATACCGAACCAGCATCGATAACTGCCCTTGCTGTCTCTAAAGATCACCGAACCGTATATGTAGGTGATGCACGTGGACGAGTATTCTCGTGGAGTGTGACTGACCAACCAGGTCGAGGAGTGGCTGATCACTGGTTGAGAGACGACGGAGCGGAATGTTGCTCCGGTTGCGGCGTCCGCTTCTCTCTCTATGAACGGCGTCATCACTGTCGCAATTGCGGACAGCTATTCTGTTCCAAGTGTAGTCGATACGAATCGGAGATCTCTCGTTTGAGAATACTGAAACCGGTTCGCGTCTGTCAAAGTTGTCATTTATCGCTGAAATTGCAACAGAAATCACAATCACTCGAAGGGCCTTAAAACCCCTTTGAATTTTATTTCGTTTTACATTTAGCTCTTATCTTTTAATTCCCACCCCCACTCCTCCCTCCTCCATCTTTTTATTATTTATTCACAGAAAAAAAAATCAATAACTGTGAGTCAGACTCTCATGGGAGCCGACGAGTTAATTTGCTTCAGTGGAGGTAATATAATGCTCGGATCAAATTATCGAAAAAGAATGATCAAATTATTGAAAAAGAATGATCAAAGTAGGAACTTGAAAGATTGCTTGTCCTCTTCATTTTACATTCTGTAGCCGCTATTTAAGATATTGCTAACAAGCGTCATAGAAAACAAAACTACATAATTGAGAAGTAGCGTTCTTCTTCAGATTTTTCTTTCCAGTCAACCAATCAAAAGAATTAATTGGTACCTGTTCTGGACTATCCCGTAACCCAATCAACCGATAAATTGCTTGAAGCAAAAGTGTGGAAGTGACTCATATTACACACATGTTTGATTTACCTTATTGCGCCAGATTAATGAGACCTTGATTCCGAATAGATTGTCGCAAAGCAAATGGTGGACAAAATTTATTTTTCCTTCATCAACTTTTCCTATCTCTTGTTTTCGAGTATTCATGTATAACTTTTTGAAAACAAGGATTGTAAAGTTTCTATAATTTTTTCGTGTGACCTCAGTATTTCGGCAATTGTGTAGAGAGAGCTATGGACCAATTGTTTGGCTATTGCTCTCATACCCTCATAAGCCAACTCTTTCGCTTATGACAAAGGATCATTCACCCAAATGATACAAGAGGAAAGGGGAGAGATAGAGAGACATTTGTTTACTGGTACTATGTGGGAATAGAAAATTAACAAAAATATATGTGCTGAAAAGCATTAGTAAGAAATAATGAGTGAAATAATGGGGGTGTTGCTACTCATAATTAGAGTGTCAGTTTTTATGGATTTGCAAATTAAAACTTTGGTGACCCTGAAATCTTCCGAAGTCTATTTGTTAAAGTATAACAGACAATTTCTGTGATGATCCACTGAAATAGTTGTTTGAGGGTTACAAACCATCTGAACAATAAAAGAACTTTCAAAGTTTGAGCGTTAAATTGCAATCGTTGCTTCTCTTTTGAAACCTTCATTAGGTTAAGGAGTGGATTTTGAAAGTTTTTAGCGTCACCGCAGTGTTGTTGCTGGTTTTTATGGAAAAGCAGACATCTTGTTCATCTTTTAGATGAGTGTGGGATAGCCCACTTTACAAATTGTACGTGCAGACAACGGCTCATGGCTAAAGGAACACATTAGGGCTTTGAAATGCTCTCTTCCTCTTGCCGCAAGAATAAATGTAGATTGTGAAGAACGAACTGCGACTATTTAAGAAATATTTTTTCTGTTGTAGTACGTGTAAATGTTCAGAACAAAACTGAATCTAGATTAATGAAATGAAAAAGGCAATTATGACCCGGTCATTATTCAATGGTTGTCAGTTGGGTTTTATGTTTGTAAATATTATTGTTGAGAACGGGTGTTTAAAGAATCGTTTGGGTAAATGATACCTGAGAGCACTAGCGGATCCAGGAAACTGTCCTCTCTCTCTTTGGCCATTTGAATGCATGTGTTAGAAAAATATAGAAGAGGGGGATGAAAACCATGTGATTGCCCTTAAGGTGATTCTTCAGTGTTTAGTGCCGCTTTCTGCCACCAGAGCGCTACCATTCGATTAATGTCAAATTTCAGGCTGAAAGTAATTTATGTTTATAAAAATGGAGTGTCAGTTGCTGGATAATCATCTGAAGAACGTCTTGGCAAAATATCTTGTCAATAACTTCATAAATAAGGCTGAAAGCAGAGTTGGGCAACCGAATAATCAGAAATAATGAAATGACTCCGGCAGCACTGAAAACTGGGTTTGCTACCTGAGCTGAGGAAAGGGAAACACACGGAAGGTATAGGTCAATTGTACAAATATTCGTCGAATAATTCGGTTGACTCGGCGTTGCCTGACATCACCGAATAATCTCTGATTATTTTTTGTCCAACTCTGGCTGAAAGTACCAAAAAACAGAATATCGCAAATCGGTTCTTGTTTTGAAATGCGCTATTTATTTCATTTTTTGGTACTTTCAGCCTTATTTTTGAAGTTATTGACAAGATATTTTGCAGAGGCGTTCTGCAGATGATTACATATCTAGTTATTGGCACTCCAATTTTTTAAATGTGAATTACTTTCGGCCTGTTATTTGACACTAATCAAACGGTAGCGTTTGGAGGCAGAAATCAGCACTAAAAACTGAAGAATCACCTCTATCTGTCCTTTCTTAACACATGTGTTCTAATTGGAGAAGAGAGAGAAGAATTAATGCCTGAGAGCAAACTACAGTGTTCAGATATTTTTTAATCCATATTAATACATTTTATGTGTACATAATGTGTACAAATGAACTATTTTTAAAGGGAAGCTTGAAATGTTAATTTGTTAAGTTTTTTTATTTTATTTTTGTTTCTTTTTTTTTTTTCATTTTTTTTCCTTTTACAACGTATTTCCAACTTTTAATGAATAATGCCAGATTGATTGTTGGCGATTTTTATCATCATGCATTAAGATGATTCCTTTCGAAAATTGTAAACTCGCTTAACCATCTGCATTGATCAACAAATTTGGGATGATTTTAGATTCCTTAGCAGTGTAGTTGTTGTACTTATTGCGAAATGTTTCTCTAGATTTTAAATAAGCTTTTTGAACCTTTCTAACAATTTGGGATGCAGTGTTTATACAGCTTGGTCAAAGAAGTTTTCAGTGAAAAGTCATTTCTTTTGATGTTGATATAGAGTAAATTCTTGTGCTGAAGATGTGAATTAAATAAAAACATTTTAGGGAAAGCTAAAACATTTAAGGTAAACACCCCAGTACTCAGCACTTATTTTTCACAATGCGAAAAATATTTGTTTAGTGGCTATTCTGATGTTTTGCATATTTTTTTCGAATGTTTCACACTTGAGGTCTCAGAAAAAAACCACCCAAAACACCAGTATTGCCACCAAACTCATACTTTTCACATTGTAAAAAATGGGTGCCGGGTACTGTTGCAAATATTAGGAGTCCCGGCTACTGGGGTGTTTACCTTAATTAAGAAACGGCGGGAAATTTCGAAACTTTTCAGTTTCATTATCAAGCGCAAAAAAGCAAAATTAAAAAAAAAAACCTAAAAATTGACTCGCCGCTAATAGCAAGCCCTGTCTTGGCCTTTTTGTTAGAGTTGTGACTCAATTTTTAAGTTAGTTTTTTTTTTTTTTTTTTAATTTTTCTGTTTTTTTTCCCACAGTAGATAATGAAACTGTGAAGTTTCAAAACGTCATGCCGACTCTTATTTAAAGTTTTAGCTTTATTTCCTGATACTGTTTTTATTTTTTTGACAAATTACTAGCCAATAAAGTTGTCTAATCTGACATGACTTAATACGATGCGTGATATTGGCTTGCGTTATTCTTCTTGACTGCTGTTTTAGCCTTATTGGCGGGTTTAAAGAAATTATGATTTTAGAATCTTTCTAACATGAACCTCTTTAAAACTATGGTCTATTTTTTTTTAAATGCTCAAAACTTATGAAAAATTTTAGCTGTACGACAATGGATGCTTCAAGGGGGTCTGGATTCTCCTTTAAGATTTTTAAATCAAGTGTGGACGAAATGCCCAAATATTCAGACGTAACACACTATTTTTATAAAAATTCCTATCTTTGGTCCGATTAAGTGAGTTCAACAAAGGTTTACTTAACCTTTTTCTCTTTTTTAGATGACGTATAAAGAATTTTTTTATGATTTGTTTCATAAAAATTATCATCTCCTCTAAAATGCAGAAATTAAGAGGTTGGTTCAGTCACAAAAGAGAGAGAAAAAAAAAAAAAACATTGGAGACTTCAAGTTAGTCTGTATGTTGGTTGACCTATCTTTATCCCCTCTCCTCGCCTGGTTGGTCATCAACTCATCAGGATCTGGTGATGAGATAGCAGAATCCGCTTTCGTTTGCTTTAATACATACATATTTTGTTTTAATTTAATGTGTCCAAAATTAATCCTTATCATGTATCATACCTTTTTTTTAAAAAAAATATTCATAAAATGTGATATGTATCCTTAATACTTACCCAATCATCGAATTGTTTATTTTTAAATGCATGAATTTTTGACTTACCTTGAGGTGATTCTTCAGTGTTTAGTGCTGATTTCTGCCACCAGGGCGCTACCATTCGAACAGTGTCACATTACAGACCGAAAGTAATTTATATTTGAGAAAGCGGAGTGTCAGTTACTGATACAGTTACTGGTGTCAGGCACTGATATCATCTGAAGAATGTCTCTGCAAAATATCTCATCAATAACTTCAAAAATAAGGCTGAAAGTGCCAAAGTATGAATTATCGGATTTCGATACAAGAATCGATTTGGGATATTCCATTTTTTGGTACTTTCAGTCTTATTTTTGAAATTGAAGTTAATGATGAGATATTTTGTAGAGACGCTCTTCAGATGATTTTCTAAGAACTGACACTCTGTTTTCTTAATTATAAATTACTTTCGGCCTGTAATTTGACATTAATCGAACGGCAGGGCTCTGGTGGCAGAAATCGACACTAAACGCTGAAGAATCACCTTAAGAATTTTAAGGCATAACTAAGATGGTCTTTTGAAGAAGGGTCGGTAAAATCTTAAGTTTGCACTGTACCAGAATTCAGCTTTAAAGTTGAACTTTGATTCCTCTGGAGAAGTGCTCCCAAAGTTTTACTGATCATTCTTTTTCAAACCGTCTCAATTCTCAAGGAGGATTTCTTAAGTTGTTATCGCCTGTGATCTGGAGAATGGTAACTACTCAAAGTTTTTTGAAATTTGTCTTTTTGTTTGAAATGGTGTGCAAGAATTAGCTGTTTTTTTAGCTTGAATGATAAAGTGATATTATCAGAAGTTAACAGGAGGTTGCATCAAAAATATACCCTATTTCTATTGGCAATAATGGTTTTCAGTGTTAGTTTTCTTGGTCTCTAATTTAAACAAAAAAGAAAAAAATATTGAGTTGTTACAGTTTTTCATATCTCTAACGATGTACTACTTTTGGCACTATTTTGAGATGACAAAAGGAACTGTTTAAAGACAAATTGTAACCAGTTGTGTTTAGTGTTTGTTTAATATATTTGTCTAATTTTGGCTGTCTCTGAAAAATGTAAGAAATGTGGTTAGGTGCGAACAGTCTTTCTGTGAATAGTTGACTAAGACGCAAAATTATCTTTAAAGATGTTAGCAGGCAATATTTAATAACTCCATTATCTAAATTGTAATTGTTTGTATATTTTTTCTTTTTTGTCCTCTATTGATCATTGTTTCTTGCTCTGATGGATGGTTTTTTCCATCAGGTCAAAATGTTCCTGGGACAAAGTTAAGTATCAACGAGTGAAATTGACCTTGCTCAGAATTTGTATCAGTATTTCATTTTTGTTATTGTAAAGTGTCACTTCAGCTCACGATTGTTTTCCTACCTACGTATCAAATTAACATAAAAAAAGCACAAATTTGGATCAAATGTCAAATTCTGAAGTTCTTAAAAATTTAAGTCCAAAAGTACTCAAACCAATTAATTTGTTTTTATCTTTTTTACAAGGTGTATTTTACCATTTGCTATTCATATGGAAAATCTACTTAAAAACTACTTTAGGAATATCAAACGCAACTATGATTTTACAATAACCAGTCTCCAGTTCTATGTCTGTGAGTTTTAATTTCCTAACGAGACAGATTTTAAGTTTTTTCCTTTTTGCACTCTTGATAATAATCTGCGTAAATAAGTGGAGTCGTGTTCAAAAGCATGCGAGTGATTTATTTAAAACAATTATCTAAAAAAAAAAAAACCTAATAATTTTTTAAATCTTTTTATTTTAACGTTATTTTATGTGTTTACTTTTATCTTTACTTTTTTATGAATTAATCAATTTTAAAATTAATTTATTTTAATTTGTGGTTCCTGATGGAGGGCTTACAATTCTAGTCTTGTCAAATTCTTCTTAGGTGAAATTCCAAAATCTTTAGACACTTGTTAGATATCAAGAGAATCTCATTTCACGAAATTAGTTTTTGTCCCTTTTTTATTTACCTGTTGGAGACAAACGAAGAACTGCTTCTAGTCTTTCCAAGAAGCTATACATTTAACTAGAATGTGGCAGGCGTATGGGTAACCTGCACAACTGACATGTAAGAATTTTAGGTTATGGCTCAGGCGTAATTTTTTATTTTCCCTCTTAATCTTTGTATTTTGATTGTTGAAATTGATGTACATTGTCAATAGCTGTAATTTTTTACCGCATCAGTGATGCCAATATTTTTTTGCTATTTTACTTCCAAATCAAAATATCGATTGAAATGGTGATTTTTCGATGGAATTGGAGGTTTGTCGATGATTCTGAGGCGATGGCTTTGAAAGTCATTTCAAAGCAGATTTCTGTATTTTTACCAAGCTGCAGATCATGATGCCCCAAATTCACTCCAAATGACTTTCGGTGACAGCGGAAAAATACAGCTGCAAAATCATTATCAAAGCCATATCATCACCTGAAAATCATTGTTAAATCATTGTTTCCATCAATATACTTGTTTTTAAGCCAAATACAGCAAAAGTTCGTTGTGTGGAACAGCGGTCCTGCCCCGAAAAAAATTCACTTAGCAAAAGTTCCACCTAGGAAATCGCAGTCGGAGTATGGGAAGTTTCATGGTGCTGAAAAAAAAAATCCACTTTGCGAGATATACCACTTAGAGGACGTTCCACACAACGAACTTTCAGTGTAGCATAAAACAATGACATCACTGATGCCATAATCATGGCTAATGCCTGTTGTCTGTCTCCGTAGCATGATGGACTCTAAATTACAAGGGAATAGATGAGAAAACCTAAACCTAACCAGCGGGCTGATTGTTTACTTGTAGCAGTGTGTAGGCGTAAGTGAACGATCAGCCCTCTGAAAATCCTTCATGTTTTTCATGTAGGTTACCAATCCGACTGTCACTCTAGGTAAATGCATGGCTCTTCGATTGTTTCACTCATTTTGAATTGTTTTATCAGCATTTTGTTTTATTTCAATGCATTCATCTAATCATCTCATCATTGTTGTTTTCAACCTAAAAGCAGAGAGTTCAGAATTAAGAAACAGTTCAAGATTGAAGAGGTGGCCTTTCCAAAGAGTCGTTTCCTCTAACTCTTGGTCCTTCAATTTTCTCTCTGCACCTTTTATGTCAGTCCTTTCACCACATTGCGGCTCCAAGAGCCGTTTGATACAGAAGTGATTTAACTCATCCGTTTGCGACAAAATTAAGTTATTACCACAAATTCAAGTGGTTCTTGAACTGTACTTTACTTAGTAAAAGTTTGATGACTGCTGAGGAACATACTGTTTGTTTTACCCATAAATGAAAGGATTCACGTCAGAAAATACATTGACTTTTATGGACAATCAGTATCTTTAGGTGCAATTTTCTCAAAATCAGGTTTTTGGACTTATACCATTTCTGCATTCAACGGCTCAAATAGTAATTAGAAGTCTCCATTGTTTCCGCATATGATGGCAGATACTATTCATCTTTTCCAAGTCTCTAAGCATTTTGTATCAGTATAAGTGAGTAAAATTTTAATTCTCTGTATCATATGATGTAAGTTATTTCATGTAAACTAAGAAACCTAAATAAAACAAAACACCAGCTGCACAAACAAGGAATGTATAGTGGTTTGTTGAATTTTACCTTTTCGATTGAGAGGAGGAAGTTACCCTTAAGGTGATTCCGGGCAAAGCTTGTCCAGATTTCAATCTGATGGACAGCGCCACTATTGCTGCTGGAAAAGTCAACATTTTTTGGCTTAAATTGATGAATTTACGCCAAAATTACAAATTTGAGGAACATCAGCTCCTGCATACATACGTGAGGAAGATATCCTCTTAGTTTCAAGCTGAAATTCTCAAAAATAAAGCTAGAAATTATTAAATAAAAAAATTACCTCAAGCCTCAATGAGTGCGAGTGAGACAGATAGACATACCATCACTTGCGAATTCACTAAGCTTATGGCAAAACAAATTTCTTAATTTAAAGCTTTCATTCTCAACCAATATTGTTAATTTCGGGCTCAAAAGATCCATAAAAGAATTTTGCAGTTGCTGACTTTCTTGGATTTTCGTTTTTTTCTTTGGTCTCAGTTTAAAATGCCAAAAATTAAACTTTTCCTAATAGTGATTAGTTAGTGGCAATTAGTGGCTGGAAAAGTTTTGCCTGGAATCACCGTAAGTAGTTATCAGTCGCTGATGAATGAATCTTGTCATTCGTTTGTCCGAGACTTTGATCTTTCGTTTCAAAAATTTTAAAATAGGTACCTCTGACTGTTTCTCATTGAATCGTTTTTACCTTTTTTCCATCGTGTATCTCTTCTTTGAACAAACCTGATGCATTTTACTTTTTAGACACAATTTTTGAATTAGTTAGATCAATTATTCTAATAATGAATGTATTTTGATGTACTTTAGATAAATTTGTAGAAATTTGTGTAACTGTAATAATTTAAGTTACCTACTCTATCTACGTTGAATAATTAAGTTTGTCATGCATTCTACATCTGCGTCAGTTGATGAGTGCAGAACATTTTGATGAGATGATGAATGTACGTGTAAGATGTAGACGGCAGTTTGTCTCTGTTTTTAAAATTTGAAAATGTTATCGGTCTTTATGAAAAAGTATGTTGACATACAACTTCTCCCTCTACATTCTTGTTTTTCTTTTCTTTATCAGTGTCTGGCAGGTCACCGTATCTCACAGTATACTTATCCGATACAGCAGCGAAACTCTATAGGAGCGCTTTTGCGAATATCATTTTTCTATGTAATCAAATGGGAAAATTGAGTTGTAACCTTCCAACTACTAGAGGGCGCCACCATTGCGTCTAACACGTCAAATAGAAGATGTTGGTTCAACTTTCCAACCACCAGGGACCAAATAATGTTAGGTCCCGAACGTAACTTATGCTTGGTCACATGACCGTGCGTAAGCTCTCTGATTGGTCGAAACCGCATGCAAGATGCACGCAATTCAATGCTCGGGACCGAACATTATTTGGTCCCTGGAGGAGCATTTGCCAGTTTTCTAACATTGAGTTTCGCTACTGTATCGGATAAGCATGCTGAGCGGTGTCTCTCCTTTTTCCCATCCTTTGTTTTGAAAATACTTCTCCTGTCTTTCCTTCTTCTTTTTTTTAGTCCAAATCGTTCGCTGTGTTGAGCGTAACGAACCACTGTGTTTTGGCGGCTGGACTTAACTACCACTCCTACTAATACATTATTTCTACGAGGAAGCAAATGAAAATCTCTTGCTGAATTTGTTTGCTGATGACCTTTTTGTGGGCAAGATTTCAAGTGGTAGGATCTATAAGGCAACTAGCATTGGATTAGTTGCAGGGAGACCGGGGCACCATGGGCCCTTTTTATTTGAAGCTAAAAAAAGCATAGAAAGTATTGCATGCCATCAACCATTTTTTTTTTTTACAAAGAGACTACCCTGTATACTTTCATAATCTATGATGGTTTTTGAAAAATTTTAACATGTCTGCTCAAAAAAAAAAAAATTAAAAAAAAAAAAAAACCCATGGTGCCCCGGCCCGGGGCACCATGGGTTCGGACTTGGGGCACCATGGGTCCAGAAAAGGAATACTGAAATCGATTAAAAAAACAACAAGAATTTCACCAAAAAAACGACCAAAGTTGTATATTCTAAAAACAAGTTAATCTTAAAGTATTTAACATAAAAAAAAATAGCTAAATAATTTTGGAACAAAATTGCAAAAAAATTGGTTCGCAAAAAATTTTTTTAAAGAATCAGTCAAAAATATTTTTTTTTAATTATTCAGGGTCATAAAGCCCCTTTTAGGACTTTCTTTCATAGTTACGAACTATACCTAAAACAAACAGAAAGAGAAAATAGATAACTAAGTTTGTTATCATCAAAGTATTGGAGTATTTGAAGACCCATGGTACCCCCGATTGAAAGGACTCATGGTGCCCCGATAGGGGTTCACACGATAAAGGCAAAATCTAACCTATAAATAATTGAGATAACTGTTCCCTCTTTTGAGGGAAATTCCTTACGAGTGTAAGGATGAAAAAAATGTTTGACTGGAGTTGCCTAAAGAGTAGTCCGACACTTAAAAAAAAAAAATTGTTGCATCAAAATAAGTAGATTTTTTCCTTCTGAAATTTTCAATCCCGTTTTTTCACCTTTGATATGAAGTTTAATCATAACAAACAGGATGGGTGAACATAACCTCTTATAATGATCACTTGACAGCAGTAGTGCCAACCTAACTATATTGAAAGTCACTGAACCAGCAAAAACCCATGGTGCCCCGGGACCCATGGTGCCCCGGTCTCCCCTACTCATTTTTCAAAGCAAAAGTTCTTCCGAGCCAAAAAAAATCTCCCTCAAAGTTTTGGATTTATTCAAGCTCAAATGTGGCGAGAGATTTTCAATTTTCAATTTCATTTTTATTTATTCCAAAATCACAGAACTTTTTTACAATTCTATTTTCTAAGGCTTAAAGTAGGTATTAATTAGCTAGGAACAAAAATTAATTCCCAACTAGAAACTGGGTTACCCTGTGCGTGGTGAGGAGAGATTTTTAAGGTAGAGGGTTAACTGAGAATGAGAATGATTTACTATAGAAAAATAGAAGGAAGAAAAGAGAGAGTGCATTAGTTAGGGTTGAAGCGTTTTTATGAAAAGGAATTAGAGTTGAAGAAAGGTTTTAGTTTTGGTGAAGAAGTACTGGATAAATTTTTGTAACTTAAATCTAATTTGGTAGCATAAACTTATTAAACTAGTGTTATCTAATATTTAACTAAAAAAATAAAAATTAACTTGACTAACAAAGAACAAGAGTAAAGAAAGAAAATATAATAAAAAGATAATTAATTTTATAAAAATAACAAATTTACTTTTAAATAGATTTGTTTAAACAATAAACTGTGAAGCATACGCAATACCCATGGTCTGAATTAAACACATTCCTTTGGACCTTTCTTTTGCTTTTGCTGTCCCAGCTCACAGAAACACAAATGCCTATTCATTTGCTCTCTCCATACCTCTCTCCCCCTCTCTTCCTTTCTTTTGTTCTCCTAATCCTCTGATTATTTTTACAGCTCCCTCTCTCGTATACATTCTTGAGTGTTTCCTGTTTCTAACATTGTTTAAACAAACACTCGCAAGATTAATTTCGGCCCACAAGAACTGTAGTTCAGTTCAGGATGATGAAAAACCACTGGTGTTTCGTATAGTGGGGGGGGGGGGGATTCAAGCCCATCAGTTTTTTGAAAAATGACTCAAACGAAGGGAAAAGCTAATAAGGCTGTCACTCTTCAAGCACTGCACTCAGATCTGGATATGGGGTCAGAAATAGTATGAAACCAAAAAAAAAATGGTCATCACACTTCACATGCCCTTCTCTTCGTTCAGACCGCCCACAATGAGGGCAACATATCCACAGCTCCTCTCTCCGATTTTAATCTTCTATGGATGGAATTTCATTACCGCTGAGTTGGAAAATAAGATTTAACAAAGAAAGAAAGAAAGAAAGAAAGAGAAAAGAAAAAGGCGGAGCTATTAAAGTAGTTAGTAAGTCTGGAAGGTACCCTTCTTCTTTCTCTTTACCTTTCTAAACAGATGTGTTTGAAAAGATTGGAGGGAGGGACAGGGGCTGTCATGTGACTTTGGTCTTCATCTCTGCCATTCACTTATACATGTATTCAAATGCTTTGGAAAAAGAGAGAGAAAAATATGAGTTCCTGGATCCACTTCTGGCTTTAGATAATTTTTGATGATCAGATAATGATAACATAGGTGGACCGTGACCAAAAAAAGTGGGGGGGCTAAAAAATTACCTCTATTTTTTGCTTCTTGTCTCTGAGGGATGTTAAAAGTTACGCAGAAGAGAATACGGCGACTTTTCCTGTTGCTAAACGGTTTCCCGATTTTCAGCCCCTCCGCCCAAAATAAGTGGGGGGAGGGGGGGGCTATAGTAAAAAAAAAATTAATTAAATAAATTAGGTAAATAATACAACTAAACAAATCAAATAAATCAACAAAACAATTAAAGACAGAAAATTCGGTACCTCCATAGGCAAGCCTTGTTTCGAAGGTTATCTCCAAAAAGAAAATTAAATAAACAATAATGAAACATGAGAGAGTTAAGGAAAGAGAGGGAGAGAGAGTGGGTTTAACACATAAAATACTTTACTTCATTTTTTTTTATTTTTATTTTTTCCTCCAATATTTATTTACAGTTAAATTATCATTTGTGCATCAGCATTATTCATATATAAGTTTGAAATTTGTGGGTTTATGCTCAACTTTTTGCTTTAAGATGATTCCATCAGTACTTAATATCTACCTACTGCACTTTTTTTCTGTGAACTATACTTGAGAGAGAAATTCCATTTACTGACAATCAGTCAGCATTTCTCCTCAAGTCGCCATTACAACAAAACTCTGAAAGAAAATACTTACCTACTCACTTGCATGCACAGCTAACATCATACTTACTCATTCAGTCTATACATTATGCTCATACACTTGGTGGATCGTGCACAAAGGCTCTGACTTTGATCCTAACCGCTTTTCATGGTCGCAATGTGCTGACATATATTTATATGTATTTATTCACATCATGGATTTATCCAAGGTTTAGTTAAACTGGTCTGTCCGATAGCTTTTTTACTCTTTGTTACCAAATCAGGAAACTACGTTTCTCAAATGAGGGTTGATTTCCTGATCGGGTCAGGTCCCATTGTCGGCCTAGAAATGGAGCAAAAGATTATAGCAATATCAACCTGACCTGTTTAAATGGACTTTGATTTTATCAGCAAAGATGAACGGTCAGTAGAAAATAGTCAGATGTGTAGGGTGAAGAATATAGGGGGGGGGGGACCTATAAAGGAGTTTCTATTCTGCCAGATTTTTGAGGTTCTGATGATTTCAATTATGCCTGAGACATTAATCGTGACAAGCTCTTGCAAGAAAGTGAAACTGATACGACCGATGAGTTGTTTCAAGTAATAGCCAGGTATACAAAATACGTAAGGATGTAGGATAGTATCACAGAATAGTATAATATAGTACTGATAGTACAAGTAGTACTATTTTGTGATAACTAATAGCAGAATAAGAGAAGATACTTACTTGTTGATTTGCGGGTCCACATTTTCTGCGATAATTCAAACAAGGCGCCCTTTTCACTACCCAATCCACGTCGTGCACAACATGGCGGCCGTCGACTTTCCCCCACCACTCATCTGCCTGCTTCTTCGCTGCTGGCTGCTGCTGTTCGTCATATGGCTGTTCAAGGTATATGGAAGAACAGGTATGGACAGGAGGCGGGGTTTAAGGGGCTTTCGAGTTTTCCCGCCAAATGATGACGACACGCTTGCTTTGGCGATGACGTAGCCGTCACCTACTGCAGTAACGAGAGATGGGGATCACGGGAGAGTGAGTGAGATAGTTTGGAACGGTAGGCGAATTTTATCGCGACCGTCTAGAACATCTGTGACGTAGCCGTCACCTACTGAGATAGGCTCCGCCTCCTGTCCATACCTGTTCTTCCATATACCTTGATGGCTGTTCGTCAAGGATGATCGTTCACTCACCGTGATAAATTTTCCTTTTCCTCGCCCACGTGTGGAGTAGTCAACACACCACTTGGTGTCAAGTTCACCAAGTAATTTTCTAGTTTCAGCTATGGCGACCGATAAAACAGTGTTATCCCTTGTGTACGATTACTTAATGAAAACGAACTTTTCTTTAGCTCAAGCTTTCCAGAAAAAAACGAACGCTGTAAGTATATTTTGCATCTCAATGTTTCAGCAGTGTCATGTCGGCCACCGAAAACGTGGTGAGCCTGCCCACACGTGGTCTCTTTGAGTTGTGTTAATTGTCAAATCTTCAATCGTGACCGACAGAATCTAGCTTTCTTCTTTAATCCTGTACCTGTCGACCTCATTTGCACCTCTTCAAGCTTAAAAGGTGCTTCGTTGGCTGCTATAAGATTTACTACCAACTTCTCCTGTTCGACCATGCTTTCTTGCTGCGAGAGAGTGAGACCTCTTAAGCCAGGGAACTAGCAATGTATGGACATCTCTGCTTATGACTCTAACTTTCTCTGTCGAACTAGTGTTCTTAAGCCTTTCTTTTCTCGCAACAGCTTGCCTTGTTAAGCTTAATGCTCCGTTGTAAAACTAACACTTGTTAGCTCTTACGACCCCCCACCTTGTGGAGTTTGCATCCAAAATTTAGGCTGATAGAGGCTGTTTCAGATAGCTTCGGTTCTGACAGTTCTTTCTTTCATTGCTCGGATGGACAATATCAAGTCTTCAACTACGCTTTAATGTTAATACACACTAATTACGTTAGTTAACCAAGTCTACTTTGTGGTAAAAAGTTCTAATGATTCACGCAGTGAGCGGCATCAACGTTTTCACACATTGAATCAAAGAGCTGTCAGAACTGAAGTTGTCTGAAACGACTTCTATCAATCTGTAGAAGCCGATTGAATTATTTCATCAATGTGAAGGAGCATCCTTCATGGACTTCTGCTTTCTGATTGTGTACATCGTTGAAGCACTATCCTTATTTCACGCTAAGCTTCTCAAACCTGGTAAGGCCTAACCTGAGTGGAGATGTCTGTACTAACCTTGCATTTCTCCTTGGACTAATTTGATGCAGCCTAGGGCCTAGGCTCAAAATTGTTCAGTTGGGACTCATTAAGCTTAAATGCTGTGGAACACTGACCATGAGGTAATGATGCTTTTATGCCTGGTTTCCTATGAGACGCAAGGCCTTGCGCACTGTTGCGTTGTGTTCCTTCCGTTTGGTAGCTTTGTGATGGAGGATAAAAAGTCGTTTCCATGAACGCAAGCATCGACCAATCAGCATCAAGGATTTTGAAGGGTGCGCATTGAACACTCAAAATGGAGTCAGTCTGTTTACTTTTTAATCTTTGACTGAGCTAGGGAGGTAAGGTTAGTTTTGACGCACAACTGTGCATTTTCTTGCCTTTACTTTGCATGGTTTTAATTTTGTGTTGTCTCAAAAGTTATTATTCGGTAACACCAGCAAGATTCACAAATCTTAAGGCGGATTCCGCCGAATGCATTATTTCTTCTTCTGCAATTGTTGCATTCGTTGATTTGAGACTCATCATCAGTTCACCCGGCAAGCAGCGGCCAATGGAATCAGTCTGCTGCTTTGTGCAACAGTGCAAAAGTTGTGAAATTCTCAACTCCGCCGCGTCGCTGCGTTCCGACTCAAAGGTTTTGCGTAGCATTTGGAACGGTCCGATCTGTTCACGAGTATTTCAACTTTGTAGCTTTGCGTCTCATTGGAAACCAGGCTCTAATGCTTCTTGTCGTGCCTCTGTACTGTAATTGCATCTTCTCTAACCAATTGCACCCTGATGCATTTTCCATTTGGTTCGTCCACACTATTCTTCAAATCCTGATACTCACAGTGCGTTAGTTCCAGAGATTACTAAGCCTAAGAGATATGGCATAACGATTCAAAAGTGTTGTTCGACTCCTACGAAGTATGCAATGTGGCGTACGCTGGTGACCGTAAACATTGTTACTACTGTTGTTGTTTGAATGAGATTTGACAGCAACGCCACTAACTAAATTAATAAGATTAATAAAGTGTTTGGGAAGTTTAATGAGCTCTGAGTATATTTTGTACGTGAATTTGAAAGTCTAAGTCACTTTAATCGTCCCATCGGCCATTAAATGACAAACATTTAGATGCCGCAGAGAATCTAACCTCATTTCCAACAACATGAATAACAACAATGTTTACGGTCACCAGCGTACTGCACGTTGTATCACGGCCATTCTGCAGGCGTTTTTTACGGAGCCCGGCCAACGGTTTTTTAACACGGCGGAGATAGGAAGTGCCATATCTCTTAGGCTTAGTAATCTCTGGTTAGTTCTCAATCTGAATAAATTCAATCCAAGTTATCAATCTCTCGTTCTAACTGATGCGACTGCATTTCTTCAGTCTAGTTAGGATTCTTTTCTTTCTCTTTTGGTGTGACGGTGTGACACAAATGTTGGAGATGTTTGATGTATTTAAATCTCATCTAGAACATGGTTAGGTGTAATATTTTGGGTCTCAATGCCTTCCTCCCTTAGTTTCTTAGCTCTTTTGGCATTTAGTTGACAAATTTTATCGTCAGCAAATTCACTGCATCGACAATTCTGGTCTCTTTAATTCTTAGGCTTTTTCAAATTTTGCTTTGTTTCATTTAGTAGGAAATGAATAGAATATTCAATCAATGTGAGAGTGCTCGTAAAATTTTCAGCAATTGTTTCTATGATGGCTTAGCCTTTGATATTTTGATGTATCATCCTTTTTTTTGGACAATGCATAGGTGAAACCTCTTCAATTCAACTGAAAAACTGATGTATTTTATTTTTGTAAAGAATTTAGCAAACTCAATGGAGTAAGGATTCAGAAATTATTTGTGTCACTCAAAGCTGGCTTCGTTCCAAAAAAATATTGTTTTAAGAAGATGTCCAGTTTTGATGAATTTGCTGTGGGTAAATGTATGTTGATTTAGAAGACTGTAGCTTGTCCCAGTATGGTTTTCATGGTAACATCAGCTTCTTACTGCTCCGAACTAACCAGGTTGCCATATCTGAGGATGGAACAGAGACAAATAGAGACGGAGCACTAACTGGCTGCCGCAGAGGCACTCTGAATTCTCGCGGATTCAACGAAACAACTGTCAACGTCGCATGGTGTTGAGTGGTGAGCACCCTCCTCTTCACTTCCCGCCTATCCCCCCCGTGTTTTCTGCATATCACCGTTCAACACCATGCGACGTCGCAAGGTGTTGACTGTTGTTTTACATGTTATTTTGTTGAATCCCCAAAAATTCTGAGTGCCTGAAATCTTCCCTATGTATTTTAACGTAGTGCTCCGTCTCTATTTGTCTCTGGGATGGAAGCTGATGTTTTCATTCAAATGTACAATGTCAAATAATGATTCTCAGATTTCCCAATGATTTCCTAACTGCTCTGTAGGGAATTTTTCCAGCAGTCCATTCTCAAAGTCTAGAAATGTAAAATGACTTATTTAAAATACCCAAAACTATATCAAAGCTGAAGATTTTTGCTTCATATTTATGAAGCCTTTTTCTATTTTGAATCTAATCCTGTGGTTTTTCTTTTCAGCCACCTCTACCCAAAGGATCACCCTCCATTGCAGAAGTTGTCAAACACTATGAAATGTAAGCAACGTTTTTAAGTACTTCTCTTTGTTGGAATTTTTGCACCAAATTTTTTGCCCTTCAGAACCAAGTGTAATTTGCCTTCTTTTCAAGTGCTTTCTACTCTAGCGAGTGTTTGAGGACTCGAGTGATTTTATAGACGCTGTTCAGTTGCTCGGCTATTTTTTGCTCTGAAAGAACGGTTAGGTTAAAAAAAATTAAGGATCAACAAGCAGTGCTTGAAGAGATCAAAAATCGTAACAATGTTTGTTATTATGCACTATCAAATGCAAAAGCTTTAATAGTCAGGAGTTTTCTCTGAGCATTAGGAGAGGGTATGGAAGTTGCCTTGCGGTTAAAAATTTGTCCTCATCTTTTGACTTAGATTGTGGAAAAAGAAAACAGAAGTCTCTGGTCGTCAAAATTCAACTAAATAACTTGAAATATTATCCCGCCATTATTGGAATGTGAAACTAAAACTAAAAAAGGAAAAACTTCTCCCCCAACCATCCAAGATCACTCTGAACTTAAACTTTTTGAGATCAAGCATGATCATCTTATTATCTTTACTTTACTACAGTAGAATCTCGTAATAACATTTCTGAGGGGGAAAAACTTGTTGAACGTGACTGCCGATAAAACGTTGAACAGGAAGTAATGGTTCAAAACGATATTTCTGGGAATACGTTGTCCTAAATGCATTTTTCAATTATTCTAAGAGAAAACGCGGGAAATAGAAGAAACACTAAATAACCCGAACTTGAGTTCAATTTCAACCAGGGTTAGGGTATAAACACCCGTGTGTTTAAACTCAAGTTCGAAGGGTTTCTTTTTTTCTTCTTCTCCTCTGTGTTTGTTTGCATTGTTGACAAAAATGGTGGCTGGTACGGCCGCATAGGAAGTGAGTTTACCCTCACTCATTTTGTTGACATCGCATGTCAACCCGAGTTCGGAACTCCGCTGTGTTCATGTGCAAAATCTCCACCTGTTTGCGGATTCAAGTCGGGTTTGAACGCAGCCAAGTTGGTGAAACAGGGTTTGGAAGCCTCCCGCAAATTAGGCTATGAAGGAAAAAACTGCGTCATTTTTGGTTTGCTGTGGGTAGCGCATTTACATGTTCTTCCGTCACTTTGCATTCAAATCAAATGTGCCAAGCAAATTACTGGCTCCTGGGTTTTTTTTTTTTTGCGCGGAAACCTATTTTACTTACTTACGCAATATCCGATGACACGTAGAGACAGAAAATGTAACAACGCGATTGTTTGACGTGGTTTCTTATGGGAGTTTGGACGGGACTCTGTAAATTGAACGTCAATACCCCAAACATAATTACGAGATTCTACTGTATCTTTAGTATCTATTATCTTGTCATCCTAATTTCATAACAACACTGTTGTATTTGTACCTGTTTTTCAGTACATCGCCCAAAAAATTAAATTTAACTAGTGTCAAGAAAACATCCTCAGACTCTAGTTCAGAATCAGATGATGAAACAACAGCGGCTAAACCAGCAGCTCTCACCAATGGCAATGCCAAAAAACCTGTCGTAGGCAAGAAGCAGGCATCCAGGTAATTCTAACTGTGCTCCTTTGATCAATTTCTGATTGGTTTTTCAGTCTGTAGAGAGTTAAATTATGTGTCTTGAATGACTTAGAACCTTTCCATCTCTGAATTTTTCGTTCTCCAAAAATTCACATTGCTGACAACTTTGTTAAGGAGAAAATGGCAAAAAAAAAGATGAAGCCAGAGCGTGTATCTGATCCAAGTGGCAATTATTGCAAAGTGCACACACCTACAGGTTGTTTCAGAAGAGTTTGCTGTAGATAGCTCGTTCTTTGCATGCGTGGGGAGGTGTATTTTGGTCTTCTGTGCAGGTTGTTTGTTGTGACCAAAATTTACGCAAACAAGGTCAAAATCAATATTTCTTCTGAATGCATTGATGGCAAATTGCGTAGAAGATGGAATTTCGCCCCTCCACACATGTGTGAATAGAGCTGTGAGAGGTGAATTCTCCTGAAACGACCTCTACGTGGCTTCATCTCCCGTGTTTATCTGAGTTCTTTGCCAAGAAATTTAACAAATTATAGTCAAAAAAAGCTCTTTATGATTCTGATAAACAATGCTGCTTACACATCCTTCTCTACCTAGCCATTACCTGTTCGTGGTCTTCCTCTCCTTCCTTTCTTCAATTTTTTTAGTGTCCACTCATTGTTGTTCAATAAAAACTATTGTTTTTTTTTTTTTTTTTTTTTTTTTTTTAATATATATATTTATGAAAACTTCACAATTAGAATTAATTCATTTTCTTTTCCCTAATTGTTTAGCAGCAGTTCTGATGATAGCTCAGATGATGAACCTCCTGCAAAGAAACCTCAAGTTTCAGCTGCAAAGAAACCTGTAATTCCTCCAAAGATTGCCGCTAAGGATGATTCCAGCTCTGATGATAGTTCAGATGATGCAGCTCCGCCAGCAAAAGCGCCGGTTTCTGCTAAAAAAGGTCAGCCTACCCCTTCTAAAGTAGCACCCAAAAAAGACAGCAGCTCAGAAGACGATTCTTCTGAAGATGAACCACCGGTCGCTAAGAAGCCTGTTCAAGCTCAAACTCTGAAGCAGTCTAAACCAGTGGCTAAACCAGCAGCTCTCACCAATGGCAATGCCAAAAAACCTGTCGTAGGCAAGAAGCAGGCATCTAGGTAATTCTATTTGTGCTCTTTTGATCATTTCGCTTTGGGTTTTCAGTCTGTTGAGAATTTAATGATGCGTCTTGAATGACTTGGAACCTTTTCATTCACCAAAAATGTACATGACAACTTAGTTGAGGAAGAATTGGATGAATGTTTTAGTGTTTGTTTTTCCTATTTTCTATGTGACTGGGATTGAGAGTAATTTCATGGTTAATGTCCGACTGTCACCAGAGAAACATCATATATTTTTATGTCATCGTAGATGAAACCTGGTAAGGGGGCAAACTCCATAAAGCAGCTGAATTTATCAGTTTTCTCCTATTTGATCAACACGGAGCCGACCAGCCCATGTCGTCCCTTGCTAGCTATCGGGGCGATCCTAGCGGTAAATTTTGCGAAGTACTCTCACCTACAGGACGTTTCAGAAGAGTTTGACGTTGACAGCACTTTCTTCACTTGCGTGAAGAGGTGTATTTTGGTCTTCTGCGCAGGTTGTTTGTTGTGACTAAAATCTACGCAAACAAGGTCAAAACAAATATTTCTTATGATTGCATTGATGGCAAATTGCTTAGAAGTTGGTATTTTGCCTCTCTACACTTGTGTAAATAGAGCCGTTAACGATAAACTACTTGGTTTCATCTCCATTGTTTATCTTGAGTTCTTTGCAAAAAACTTTAACGAATTTTAGTCTAATGAAGCTCTTTATGATTCTGATAACAATGCTGCTCACAAATCCTTCTCAACTTAGCCATTGCCTATTCGTGGTCTACCTTTCCTTTCTTCACACTTTTTTTAGTGTCCACTCATTGTTATTCAATGAAAAACTGTTTTTTTTTTTTTTTTTTTAATGAAGACTTTATAATTATGTAGAATTAATTCATTTTCTTATACTTGACTGTTTAGCAGCAGTTCTGATGATAGCTCAGATGATGAACCTCCTGCAAAGAAACCTCAAGTTTCAGCCGCAAAGAAGCCTGTAATTCCTCCAAAGCTTGCCGCAAAGGATGATTCCAGCTCTGATGACAGTTCAGATGATGCAGCTCCACCAGCCAAAGCACCTGCTCCTGCTAAAAAAGGTCAGCCTACCCCTTCTAAAGTAGCACCCAAAAAAGACAGCAGCTCCGAAGACGATTCTTCGGAAGATGAACCACCGGTCGCTAAGAAGCCTGTTAAAGCCCAAACTCCAAAACAGGGTCAACCCAAGAAATCTGTAGGAACCCCAAACCCTGCCCAAAAAGCTGATAGCAGCTCCGATGATTCCTCTGAAGATGAAGCTCCTGCTGCTAAGAAAACTGTTCAAACACCCAAGAAACCTCAGGCGAAAAAATCTATTGGAACTCCGTATCCTGCAAAGGTAGCTGAAAGTAGCTCTGACGATTCCAGTTCTGATGATGCGCCAGCAGTTCCTGCTAAGAAACCTGTTGGCAAAGCACCGGCCAAAAAAGACGACAGTGATAGTAGTTCTGATGGTAAGTTGTTTTTGTGCTTTTTTTATTTTTTTTTTTTTTTTACCAAAAAATGCTTTTTTATCTTGTGTTGCCCAAGCTAATTTGCCTATGCCATGTTTCAAAGATTTGTTTGTGTTGGTTTTTAACACGCTAAAGTATTTTACAAGTCGCCTCTGTTCTGTATCACTTTTACAAATGGCTTGCTGCTCATTTGATGGCTCAAAGTATATTTTAAAAGGGCACATTCAGCCTATCAATATGATACCATTGAAGTTTACTTCAGCTGCGTGTCTACGAAAGGGATAAATCATTTAAAATATCAGGGACCAAATAGTGTTACGGCTTGACGATCCTCCGAAAGACGTTGGATGGTGCGCTCGTAAGTATATTTGCGTGTAGTTTATACCCCCGTAAGTGCTCACCGATCATCTGCGTGCGGGACCGTGAGGACGCGACACTATTTGGTCCCAGGGATTTTGGCTCTACCGGAAGGAAATTAGGTATATCTCTTGAAAGTTCCTTTGTCAGATATTAAGTCTAGCTGGTTGGGGGAATTTAAAGGTAAATCTTAAATTTTGCCCTGAGACAATATTGACTGGAGGACCATTTTTTTGACTAAAGTATAACATTAGATCAAAAAAAGCTTTTAATTACTTACAAAAGCGTAAATACTGTGCAACTTTCATTCACTCCCAAGATGGCGTCAGTTTGTTTGTAACATAGACAGAATATAATGATACCACTCACCATCTATTTTACCCATGTTTGCGTGTGATGGCAACTTTTTTGTCTTGAGTGTTTAGTTGAGCAACGAAACACTGCGTACGTGGTCTATGTGTTGACTGATGAGCAAAGTTGTTCCATGATGGATGGTGCTCAGTGGCGTACGCAGGAGGTTCTAAAAGGGCTGAAGCCCCCCTCCCCCCCAGACCTCCGATTTTTGGGGTGGAGGGGAAGGGGGGAATAATTTTCAGTCAAACGCTTATCAGTGCGAGCCCCTCCTAAGAAAAATCCTGCGTACGCCACTGATGGTGCTCCCTCATGTTCCCTGTGTTAATCCTGTTAAGTTCCAAAAAAAAGAAGTCAGCCACTGCACGCACGGCTAGTGCGTGGTCTCTATTGTATATTGTATGTGATTTTGCTTTTTTTTTTTGGGCGGCTGGACTACTAAAAAAAAAAAAAAAAAAAAAAAATAAATTTTATTTAACTTAAATTTATCTGTTTTAACTTTGGCAACCAAGTTTCAATGATGGCTTAGTCTTTGAGATTTGATGCTTCATCTCATTGATTGAAGTGTGTGAAACCTCTTTTTTCCTACTGAGAAACTTATCAATGTCTGTTTTCTTTCGTTATTAAAGCAAAGATCTACTCATGTTTTTAGTGCTTGATGACAATTTTTTTGATATTATAATCATTCCTGTAATCTTTCCTCTGTTTTTGTCATTCTTTTTCCTTCTGAAATTGAAGCCCTGATTATAAAAATCTCTTATGCCGATCATTTTCAATTCTCTGCATTCAGACAGTGAAGATGAAGCACCTGCGAAGCCTGCTAAAGGCGCAGCACCACCCAAAGCGCAGAAGGGCGTAAAAAGGAAAGCAGACTCTGACTCAAGCGAAGATTCTGATGATGAGACTCCTGCTGCACCTGGTAAGCTTGCCTATTTCCCATTTAAAGTCTCGCTCTTTTGTGATGCTATTCAGTTGCAAACCAATGTATTATGTTTTTCAACTACTAAGTAACTGCGCTGTATCATCTGATTTACATCCTTTAAGTTTTAGAAATTTAGTCAAGCATCTAGCCTAGCTGAGAGGGGTTTCATTTACTTTTGTTAAATACCTCCGGTGCCCTATTAATTAACCTTGTAATAGAGTGCATGTAATTCCTATCAATCCGGCAAAATGATGATCCATCTATCTGTCAATCCACTGAAATCATTGAATTAATGATTTAAATGTACTATTTCTGATTTTGCCGTCTTTTTTCTGGAGAAATTCAGTAGATGCCTTTAATCCTTTTGTCTTACAATGCAGTTTTATCTCTCTCTGTCAATCCACCGAAACCTCTAATTCTAATTCTAATAATAATAATGATAATCTGATACCAACTTTTATGCATGTTGTCTGTAAATCAGGAACTTTCTCAACCTTTGGATCAGCGTTGCCAAAGTTTGGGTAGAAAACACCCGTAGCTATTTACTCTAAAGCTCTGTCAACACAGGATGGTCATTGCGACGAACCGTGTAACACCTAGTACTTAAATTGTTTCTGTTGCTCTCACCACTCAGCTTGTAAAAAAATCAGTGAAAAGAAATTATGAGTTGGAAATATATTTGTTTCCAGTGCGCTCTACTGGCAGAAATGTAAAACAAGTTTGGTCGGGTAGTGCTACGTACTGCTTGCAGAAAGTAGTGGTGTGCCATGTGGTTGTTGAGTGTTTCTTGACCCCTTCTAGCTGATGGGGGACTTCGTAAGGTTAGGTGACTTCATAGGTTTAGGTGATTCTTCAGCATTTAGTGCCGATTTCTGCCACCAGAGTGCTACCGTTTGATTAATGTCGAATTACTTGCCCAAAGTAACTTATATTTAAGAAAATGGAGTGTCATTTACTATTATGCTAACGTTCAACTAGGTTGGATTTTTTCTGTAATGGGTGTTACTTCACACATGAGCGCAATCCATCAATTGATTTTGTCATTTGATATTGACTTTTTGTTTTGACATGGCGCATATAGGTGGTGAGGGTTTAGTATATCGTAGAAACTGTCCTGTGTGGATGGAGCTAAAGATTTCGGTGCCTAGAATTGAGAAAGGAAAGGAAGCAAAGAACAATAATAAAATTGGTAGAGACCTGAAACGACGCGAACGACTTTAAAAAAATTGTTCGATGCGCGATTATTTCAGGTCTCTTTTGTGCATAAAACTTCTCTTGTGGTTTTTTTCGCCATAAATAACAACTACAATCCATGATGAGTGATTTGCCATACCATTGAATATATTTTATATCCATGATATATAACCAGTACAATATCTGAGATTGACCTTTTCAATACCATTCTTCCTTTTTCACGTTTACCGAGTCATCCGTCAAGTATTTTGAGGATCGGGCTCAGACAAGTGGGGCGGTGCATGGTTCCTAAATGCATAAAAATGCATCAGTAAGCGGTTGATTAGCATTGAGTCGAAACTCATCGCTAACCAACCACTCACCGATGTGTTTTGATGCATTTCTGAAGCAGACACTGCTACTTGTCAAAGTCCGATACTCAAAACTTCTGTACTTTAGCTGTGAATTTTTTAATTTTGTGTTATCAATTTGTGTAACTGTCTTTTCGTCCCGCTCACTTTCTGTAGTATGGAACCTTCCTATGATGAATTTTTAGCCAATCCATTGAAAAGTTTTCTTTTCTGAAATTGAACTGTCATTTCTGAGGTTGTAATTCTTTACTTCAGTACTGTTTTGGGTGAATTTTAAACGAGTGTTTCTAAGAGAAAGGTTGTAGACACAGCTTCTTGACAAATCATGGAGTTTTCATCTTGATTTTGGTAAAAGTTCTAGCCTATCGAGGTAATTCTTCAGCGTTTTATGCCGATTTCCACTACCAGAGTGCTATGGTTTGATTACTGTCAAATCACGGGCCGAAAGTAATTTATATTTAAGAAAACGGAGTGACAGTTTCTAGATAATCATCTGGAGGGTGTCCGGGCCAAATATCTAGTCATAAACTTCAGAAGTAAGGCTGAAAGCACCAAGAAAAATGAAATATCGCTGATCGATGCAAGAATTGATTTGTATTATTTCATTTTTGGTACTTTCAGCTTTATTTTTGAAGTTATTGATAAGATATTTTGTTGAGCTGTTCTTCTAATCATTATCTAGTAACTGACACTCCGTTTTCTTAAATATAAATTACTTTAGGCCTGTCTTTTGACATTAATCGAACGTTAGCGCTCTGGTGGCAGAAATCGGTACTAAACGCAGAAGAATCACTTTAATCAGTTCTTACATGGTCATTTTGTCTTCTTGTAGAAACTTCTGAGTTTTTTTCTGGTCTCTTGGACTTAGATCAGATGGAAAATCATCATTATTATTTCCGTATGAATTATCTGGCCTAGATGATCCATTGTTGGACAAAAATTTCCTTTGCAGTAGAAACTTTGTGATTCGGCCATCACATGAGTTCTCCAGCTTGTTTTAGCAGCCCTCTGCTCGAAAATTCTAAGATCTACAATGTCGATTTTCTTTGGAAAGTGGGCCTAAGCCACTGATTAAAATTTGCTTTGTTTTGATGGCAAAACAAACTCTGATATACCTTGACTCGCACGACTTTCCACATCCTATGATGAATTTTTAGCCAATCCATTGAAAAGATTTCTTTTCTGAAATTAAACTGTCATTTCTGAGGTTGCCATCCCTTAACTAAGCTCTGTTTTGGACGATTTTTAATTATGTGTTTTCGGTAGAAAAGTGTGGTTACAAATTCTTGGTAAAATCCATGGAAATCCATGGAATTTTCTCCATAGTTTTTGTGAAATTTTCAGCCAATTAATCAATTTTATTGTCGGTTTAGCTTTGCGAAGAAACCAATTATTTCTGGTTTCTTGGCCCTGGGCTTGAATGAAAACCCTCAATAGTGGCCTGTTCTCAAAATCTGGTCTGAGTGAATTCCACTATAACTCTCTTGCTCAGAAATTCTAAGACATTGATATTTCGTGTCCCTCTAAATTGGGTCCAAGCCTCTAATTAAATTATCTAACCAGTTGGTAAATTAACTTTAAAATAGTTTTTGACTCTCTTCAAATTCTCCTTCCTATGATGAATTTTTAGCCAATCCATTGAAAAGTTTTCTTTTCTGAAATTAAACTGTCATTTCTGAGGTCCATTCATATTTTTCTTTATTCTTTAAAATGATAAAGTGTTTAAGGTGATTCTTCAGTGTTCAGTGCCGATTTCTGCCACCAGAGCGCTGCCGTTCGATTAATGTCAAATTATAGGCCGAAAGTAATTTATATTTGAGAAAACAGAGTGTCAGATACCAGATAATCATCTGCAGAACGTCTCTGCAAAATACCTTCTCAATAACTTCAAAAATAAGGCTGAAAGTACCAATAAATGAAATATCACAAATAGATTCTTGTATCGAAATGCAATATTTCATTTTTTGGTACTATCAGCCTTAGTTTTAAAGTTACTGACAAGATATCTTGCGGAGACGTTCTACATATAATTATCTAGTAATTGACTCTCCATTTCCTCAAATATAAATTACTTTCGGCCTGTAATTTGACATTAATCCAATGGTAGCGCTCTCGCGGCAGAAATCGGCACTAAAAGCTGAAGAATCTTTTTAACTGAGAGTTTCTTAAGATAGGTGTAGCCACTGGTTTAGTTGTTATTATGATGAGATTTATAGCCAATCCATTGAAGGTACTTGTATCTTTTGATATCAGTTGTCAGCTCTGAATTTCAACCTTCTCAAGGGTTTGGAAACATTTTTAGTCAAGAGTTACTAGATAATCTCTCAGGAACACGTTCTGTCGCAAGGGGTGAAAGTTATTTCAATGGGTCTGTTGCAAACTTTTGCTGTTGCATTATGGAGGGTCAATTCCTGTGTAAAATCGCTTAAAAATAAACCCAAACTAACGTCATCCTTACCCTCCTGATTAATTCTAATTCTAATGCTCCTCTTTGTATTTTTTTCTAAAATACAAAACTTATCCAATCAGACACTCATTTTGCCTGGGGGCGCTTACAGAGGATCGGACCGTTTTGGGGATCGTTATCAGATCAAGTACATGTTAACCTTATGGGAGGTTTCACTGATCAAATCGTTTCGAGCCGCTCGTAACGATTGAAAAGAACGAAAGGAAACGATGAGTCGGGGGTTGTGGTAATCTCAATCGACTGAAGTTGGAAGAGGTGAGAAGGAGGTTACCTGTGGGATCGAGTTGCGAAGAAGCAAGTTCATTTGATTTAACGCATTCGATCTAATAACGATACCCAAAACGATCCGACCCTCCGTAATCGCCTCCCAGTTCATTTTTCTCTTTAATTTCATTGATAGATAATACTTGGATATTTAGAAAATGGTGCCTTTTTCATGATGATATTATTTTCGTACTCGTGTAATGAAATACTACATGAAATAATAATCTTTTCTGAATGGTGCCACCTCACCTCTCGTTATTTCCATTGACAGATATCACTTCAACATTTAGGAAATGGTGCCTTTTTCATGATGATATTATTTTCGTACTCGTGTAATGAAATACTACATGAAATAATAATCTTTTCTGAATGGTGCCATCTATTCCTCACTTGTGTCTATCAAATCATGTTTCTTGAATTTGTGCAGATTTATGATGATTCTACTTTTCGTACTCGTGTAATGATAAATCTACATGAAATGAATTTCAATACTGAATCATGCAAATTCTTAACCATTTCGCCAGAAAGATAACTAAGATAAACAGCCACTCATTGATACTGTTTAAAAAGAAAGATCGCCTGCACTTTCGTGGATGCTGAAGTTAACTTTCGGTGATTTTCCATTTTTCACTTATTTATTGTACAACGTTTTCAAATCAAAATTTTGCTATCGCTACTTAGGTGTTCTCCTTGAATTTCTAATTGGTGTTTCAATTTACGTGTGATTTTTTTTTTTAATTGCTAGTATCTATTTTCTTTGAGCAACATCTACTCTGGTATATGATGAAGTTTTTAGTATGATGTAAGTCCTTCAGGACTTCATGATATGAATTTGTCCCTACTGATACACAACAACCTTATTTATACATTAATTTTGAACTGAACTATTTCTGAAATATCAGCTGCCCTAATTTTAATGTGGTCTTTATTAATTAAACAACTCTCTGTTCCTGTCAAAGATGAAGCCATTGAATCTGAATCATTTTTGTTTTTGTTAAGAATAGTCCATGATGAATGTTTTTTTCCACGTGACCATACGAAGCATTGTTGCTAATGAGTAATCTCCTCTGACCAGAGGCTGTTTCTGAGACTATTTTCCTGTTACTATCTTTAATTCCGTGTCGTAACCACTGAAAACTTGTTTGAAAAGATATGGTTCTTTTGAGAACCATTTTTAGCCCTGAAATGTCAGCTGAATATTTTTGAAGGAGTTTTTTTTATCTTGAATGAAAAGGTCATTTTTTTTGGTACATGATGAAATGTTATTTTATAATTTAGGTCTTTACAGACCTAATGACTTGAATTTGTCCCTACTAATACATTTTAATCTTAAATATCAACTAACTCTTCTCTTAAATGCCATCAGACCTGTTTCCATGTTGAATGAATTTTAAGTATCTAATGGCTCTTCTAAGATTTGCCTCTATTAACAGAAGCTGTTGAATCTTCAAATTATTTGCTTTAGACTTTGTCTATGATGATAGTTTTTTTTCCACGTGACCATACGAAGCATTGCTGCTCATGAGTTATCTCCTCTGACCAGAGGCTGTTTCTGAGACTTATTATCTACCTGTCATTCCTTTTATTTTTTATCATATCAACTAAACTTTGTTGCATTCTGAGAATCATTTTAAGATCTATGGCGGCTGAATAATTTTTAGGGAGCGTTAGGTATTTTTCTCATGCATGTAAATCATAAATGAAAACCTTTTGCTTGCACATGATGAAGTATTTAGTATGATGTAGGCCCTATTGGACCTCATGACATGAATTTGTCCCTACTGATGCAAAAAGTTTTAGTTACCTATCAATAAAACCGTGCCTGAAATATCGTCTATCCTGCCCTCAGCTGTAGGAATTCCTTGTGTTTGACACCTCTTCTGCTTCTTTCAACAGTGAAGCTATCTAATCTTAAAATATTTTTCACTCTTTGTCAATGATGAATGTTCTTTCCACGTGACCATACGAAGCATTAGTGCTCATGAGTAATCTCCTCTGACCAGAGGCTGTTTCTGAGACTTCTCTTTCATTATAATCTTCAATTTTTTCTATTCTTTAAGCATAAAATGAACAAAGCTTTCCTGCGTTTTCCTCATTCATGAGTGAGGAGCAGAGACAAATAGAGACCTAGCACAAAGCTTGTGACAGGTGTCCACTTTTCCAGCTCAATGTTGGTCGGAGCTGGTCGAAACAACAGCCAACAGTCGCCTTTTGTTGACTGATGAGCATGTCGTTTGCATTCGCGAAGCAAAACCTGTTTCCGGATTTGCGGACCAATCAGCCGTTTGTTGAGCTCACCACTCAACAGTAGGCGACTGTTTGTCATTGCAGCCGGTGAGTCCCGAACAAAACTTAGCGCACTAAACTTGCCTCACTTTCCTATCACGCATTTGTCATAAGGTGCATACGCGCATACGGTGTGCTGGGTCTCTATTCGTCTCTGGTGTAGAGTCGCATGATTTCTCTTCCAAGTACAAGTGTATATATTAAATCTATTCAATTTTTTTGTAGTCAGATTAAAAAAATAGTCACATAGTAAGTGCAACATGGCAAGAGACTTCTCCTGTTCTTTCTTTGTAATCTTTTATTTATTTATTCAGCAAACAAATGGGCAAACTGCCCGAATACAACAGGAATAGTAAGAAACAGGAAAGATGACCAACTTAAATTTAGACATAGGGAAAAAATAATAATAATAATAAAACTCAGGAATATGGCATTTGGTATTATACTTAAAATGAGACAGAACATCTAAATTGCAGATGGAGAGGCCGCAAGGCATTCTAGGACCTCATCAATCTAACCAACACAGAAAAAAGGTGAAGGTTAGAATGTTGAGCTGGAACGATCAAGGGAGCCAGACAACTGCCTCTCTCTCTCTAATTGCATGCTGAATGCAAACTTTACGCTTCATATTTCATGTGGATGATCTGTTTTGTTTAGTGTCCGCCAAGAAGAAAGCTGCACCAAAAAAGAAAGATTCTGACTCCAATGACTCGGATTCCGATGAAGAAGCTGCAGCTCCTGTCAAAAAAAGAAAAACTGAAGATAACACTGGCTTCAACAAAGTAAATTCTCTTCTTGTATTGTTGGACTATCTTGATAATAATTGGGTGGCTGATTTTAAGGAATGAATCAAATGCAGGTTATCATTTTGGTTAAGGATGGGTCAAAAATACAAAGTTTTTAATTTGGTTGCTAGAGCTCACACATTTTGAGTATCGGGTTGATGGATTCTTACAAGTAACGGTGCTTGCTTTCGGAAACGGATCGGTGAGTGGTTGTTTAGCAAACAGTTACAACTCGTTGCTAACCAACCCCTTGCTGATGCATTTCGGAATCAAACACCGCTACTCTTCAGAATCTGTCAACCCGATGCTCAAAATGCGTGAGCTCCAGGACAGGGCTTGAAAGTTGACTTGGGTCAAAAAAATCAGATTTTTTAAATTACGGAAAAATCCATAAAGATTTCACGGTAACCCCTCATGGGTCTCTCATTTAACTCGCTAATGGCGCTGGTCATTATAGCCAAACTGGTGGAGATTTCTTTTCTTATTTTGAATCAATTCTTCAGTTTTGTCTGCTTAAATGTATGTAATGTTAATTCATTTTCAAATTCTAGTGCTATCCTTCTTAAATCATTTTTATTTAATGTTACAGAGGAA
The DNA here is from genome assembly GCA_011764245.1 of Trialeurodes vaporariorum. Lineage (NCBI taxonomy): Eukaryota > Metazoa > Arthropoda > Insecta > Hemiptera > Aleyrodidae > Trialeurodes > Trialeurodes vaporariorum. The sequence continues at coordinate 21,356,765 of VMOF01000111.1, read as the reverse complement.
CCTGCTTTTTTCATATTATTCGGCCAGTCCCCATCTGATTTGAGATAAGCGGTTTCCACTGCATTTCATTTTCAAATCTAGTCTCTGTCGTTCTTTATTTTATTTTCCTCTTTAATTTTTTATTAGGCTCTGTTTATTTATTTGAAATAAACAAATTAATTTTTTTTCTCCACATTAATCTATTGCATCCATTACCATGACTTTGTGGAAATATTGAATTTCAAAATTTTGGATTTTTTCCAAACTTTTTGAGTCAGAATCATTTGCAGTTTGTTTTGACACCATTTCATCTCTATTTAAATTTGTTTCCTCCGAACAGAATAACAGTTTTAATGAGAATGAAAGAAGGCACTCGGCGCCATTCCGAAGGGTTAGAGAAGAAGAAATTGAAGTAAACCCCAAATTTGCGGACAATTCTTTCGAAGCCAAGGTAAGGCGCCCACAGAGTCAAAACTTTGGTTTCCTGGTCGGCAAACGCGGAGCAATGTGCAACTAACTTGTACCCATCAAGCATCATGTTCTGACTGTGTTGGCGCCTTATGAGCTCCTTTTGTTAAAATTACACCGTTAATCAGTCGGGAGAAGTTAAAACAGCTCTCGTTTCAACTCTTCAACAGTGTGTTGCCTTGTGAAGTGTTGGATCGGCCAGGACTTAGTTTTAATGACTTTTGTTTCTCTTTCTTTTCTTGACAGGATAAATGGAACAAGAATGAAAACGGCCGAGGCGGTTTCAGAGGTGGACGAGGTGGCGACAGAGGTGGAAGAGGAGGTTGGGGTGGTGGCGAAGGAGGCTTTAGAGGAAGAGGTGGTAGAGGTGGAGAAGGAGGTTTCAGAGGTGGTCGAGGTGGCCGAGGTGGATTCAACAGAAATGAGGATGGCGAAGAAGGCGGTCGGAAGAGTTGGGGTGATAACGAAAACGGTGGCGGGTTCAGAAAAAGTTGGGGTGATAAAGAAAACGATGGCGGGTTCAAAAAGAGTTGGGGCGATAGCGAAGGAGGAAGAGGAGGAGGATTCAGAGGCGGCCGAGGAGGTCGAGGCGGATTCAACAGAAATGAAGATGGCGAAGACGGAGGAGGTTTCAGAAAGAGTTGGGGTGGAAGTGGGGACCGAGGAGGTTTCAGAGGAAGAGGAGGTCGCGGTGGCGATCGAGGCGGTAGAGGAGGAAGGGGTGGTTTTGGTGATAGGCGAGGAGGTGGCGGCGGATTTAACAAATCGTTCGGCGGATCAGGATCGGACAGCACGCCACAAAACAAGAAAATCACCTTTGATGACTAGACTGTGGTGAGTAACTGAGTTAATAAATATGTAATGTGATAACACCATCATTTGTGTTTATTAATGATGGAATCATTTCAGACAAAGTATGATACAAACAGAATGGAAACTCCCATAATAGCCAATGGTAACATTTTTTTGGTCTATTTTGGTAACTTATCAAAATGGCGGACATATCTCCGTCTTTCGCATTACTTTGCATGAGGATTGTTTTGAACTTCTCAAGATGACGACCCAGAAAGTAATGCTTGAAAATGCCCTTGGTCCTGCCCTGAAAAACTTTCCTTTTAGGGAAAGTTCTACTTAGAAAATTACGGCCTGGGTATGGGAAGTTTCACGGTGCTGAAAAAAAATTCCACTTGGCTAGATATTCCTCTTTAAGTACGTTACACCCAGCAAACACTGTATCCGGGTATCCCCCAAAAAAGAGGAGGAAAGAAGGCTTGAGCATTTTCTACTTCTTTTGCGTGGAGAAGTACAAATTATCGTTTCAGTGCTTATTTCTCATCAGACCCTTATTAATTTTTTTATTTTATTTTTTTCTCATGTTGATTTTGGTTGAATATATCCGACAATAGAGTGTCGGAATGCAAGCAACTTTGTCAAATTTGTTGGACATTGGAGTGGCAAGAGTTAAGGATCTTTCAGCGATTGTTCTAATTTTTCCAACTTATTCTATTTTATCTTCTCGGTTTTCCCCTCCCACCTTTTGGTAGCTTTGTTCACATGATGATATTTATGTTTTTTACCACCAAGATCTCTGATTATTGAATTTGATTAGAGCCCTTATTCTGATGGACTTTGTCGACCCATTTTTAAAGTGTGTGTCCGTGAAATTTATAATACCACTTTGACTTCTGCATCCATTTAAAGTAAAACTGTGCATCCTCTGAAAATCTTGCTGCAAAATCCTCAAACTTTTGTTGCCCCAGGCCTTTAAAATGTTGGGATGAGTTTGGCGTACATTGTGGATAATTATCTACTATTAACTTCAATGATTAGGGGAGCTGGCTCGTGATTGGTTTGCGGTGCTACAGTGGCGGTTCATGCTATATGGCAACCATGTCTTTTTGCCATTTGAATCTATGCAATATTATCGATTTCTTAGGAATTCAGTGAGTCCCCTGAAGATCAAATTTGTAACGTATATTTTAATGGAGAGAATCAGTTGATACCACATTGCAAGAACTCCCACTGCTGTGCTGTTTCAGTCATTGACTTAATGCACTTTGCAACTTAATGCCTAGATCATTGTTTGAAAAACTATTAAGCTTGGAATAGTAACATTTTTTTGGAAAAACTGCCGTGGGTGTCTCATTATGGGCGCTATCCCACCTACGATAGTTTTCAAGGTTAGAAAAGCTTGAAGCTGTCTTTCAGGTGATTTCAGGGTCAATTTGTTCCAACTGTGGGCACCCTGTTGCGCTACTCAAAAAGTCAAATTTGAGGAACATCAACACCCACAATCATACTTCAGGAAAATGCCCTGTAAGATTCAAGCTGAAACACTTAGAAATACTGCCGGGATAACGGAAATGAGAAATTTCCCACAAGCCCCAACAAACGCAAGTGAGGCAGACAGATTTAGTCTCAATCGTACTCACTTGCACTCACTAAGCTTATGGCAAAATTCATTTCCAGTATCACGGCTTTAATTCTGAACCAATTTTGCTTAAGAATTACCCAAGTACCGATGTCTGAGGATTTTAGGTTTTTCCTTTGTTTTCATTTTAAAATGCCTTAAACACGACTTTCCCCTGAAGTGACAAGGGAAGCCATCCATTGGATTAAAATCTCGAAAAGTTTAGCTTGGAATCAACTAAAGTCAACATTTTATCTGTAGTGAGTTTTACCATATGATGATATTTATTTTTTTACCACCAAGATCTCTGAATTTCTAACTTGATTAGAGTATTCATTCTGATGGACTAAAAAACTCGGCTACTTTTCTCAGTTCAATGTATCTGACTAATTTATTAATCCAATTTTTGATCACTGTTTTTTCAAATTTTGCCTTTGAATTAAGGTTAGTTCCAATTCCTTGACCTCTTGTTGCTCTGGGCTAAAAAATATTAAGATTAAATTGGGCTTATGCTATGAGTACTATTAGTCTCATTACTCTATGAGTGCTGTTTTAGTGTCACCTAACCCCAATAATGATGAAATCTCACTCGTGGTTGGTCGGCATTGCAGATGTGATCATTGTCAAAATTCAAGTTGCAATTAGGGTTTTACCTACATTTTTCAGGTTCAAAGCATTGTTGGAAAAACTTAAAGTTTGGGACTTCCATATTTTCTGGCCCTACTGTCCAGGGTGTGTACTTACAATCCATCGGTCATTTCCCACTAACGTTGATTCTTTTTTAAGTTTGGAAATGCTTTAGATGATCTAAGGCAGATTAGTTCAAACAGTAGACACTGCGTTGCGCTCCTCAAGAAGTTTACAGTGTTTTGGCTAAAATTGATGAATTTGCGCAAAAAGTGCAAAACTGAAAAACATCAGCAATGTCAAGCTTACTTCAGGAAAATACCCTGAAAGTTTCAAGTTGAATCACTCAGAAATAAAGCCGGGAATTATGAATTACAAAAATTCCCTTAAGCCTCTTTGAGTGCAAAAGGTAGCTTAGTATCACTTGCACGCACTGAGCTTATGGCGCAATGAATTTCTAATAATACAGCTTTAATACTCAACCAATTTTGCTCGTTTTGGGCTCAATAAATCCATAAAAAATTATGCGGGTGCGGACATTCTTGAATTTTACACTGTGTTTTCAATTTAAAATGCCAAAAACACAACTTCTCCCACAAGTGACCAGTGTGGGCTATCAATCGAATTGAAATCTAGAAAAGTTTCGCCTGGAATCACCTTGAAGCTGTCTCTCTCTCAACTTACTTGGAGGTAGTTCATATGATGTTTCTCTTTTTTTTACCACCAAGATCTCTGATTGTTGAACTTGATTAGAGTACTTATTCTGATGGACTCCTCCACTGTTGACGAGTCAAAAGTGTACCCTTTGCAAGAAAAATTCTCAGGAAGTAACGGTGATTAATACGCATTGAAACTTTCTAGGATGAGTCATTTTTTTTTTATGACATTTCGAAATATCTTTTATGAACCCAAGTAATTATTTGCTCTTTTTATAGTATGCAAAATGCAAGTGTTAAAAAGGAATTTCTTTACCAGAGACAATATGTAATAGAGACCGCACACTATCTATCTTGCCTACGTCTGCGCGTGGTGGGAACCCCTTTTTTTTTTTCGGGGTCTCATCAGAACAGCGTAAACATATGGTCCATACGTTAGCGGATGAAAAAAGTCGTTGAGATTTTTGCCTAGTGAAACCGAAGCACTAGAATTGAATCAGTCAACGTATGGACCATGTGTTAATTCCTGTTGAGTCCTGAAAAATAAGTCAGCCACCTTGCGCCCAGCAAGTGCGTAGTCTCAATCAATTATATGTTATCTCTGCTCTTTACCCAGGAACGTAATGTTTGGACCTAGAATTAGAATCAGAACGGTCTGGAGAAAAATATTTTCAATTACAAATAAATGATGACAAGGTTGAGTTTCTTCGGGAGTGTCTCTGGTGTCCCCTTCTTGACTAAATTAGGTACTCCTTTTAGGCATCTCTTGCCAACTCCATTCATCTCCAATAATCGTGGTTTTAAAAGAATTGAAAGTTGCGAAAGACAAATGCTGGAATTAAAAAAATTTAATGATGATTGTTTCTGCTCTACCACCAAGATCTGAAGCTTTACTGATGTTCAAATTTTCAGTTTCTGAAATTTTTTCCATGCCATTATTTTTGTCCTTTCGTTAGATGTGTTAACCAAGGGATTCAGGTTGAGAGTCTTTTTTATCAGAATGTGTTCTCCTGCACCTTTTTATTTTTATTTTTTGTATATCAAAAGCTATAATATAATTATGTAGTTTGTGGGTGTGCAGTTGTTCCTCGGCGAGTTGCTGTATGATAAGATGAGAGGGGTCCGGATAAATCCGTCCAACTACAGATACTACGAGGGCATTAAGGATTATGTCCTGAGTCTGTGTGCCAGATCACAAGTGTGGAGAGTCCACTTCTCAGTACATGTAGCCTCCATCGAGGATCATATAATTGAGGAGTGGGTCGAAAGAACGATGATTAGCATTGGTGAGGACTTCATGCAGGATGATGAAGTGTCATCGACTACGGCTAATTAGGTGGTAGCGCTACTAAGTAAGTCTTACCTTTGAAGTTTTTTGTTGAGCTTTTAAAAATCACTTGATTTTACGCACACAATTTAAAAATCAACACTTTAAGACGACGCGAAACACTTTCAGAAGTAAACAGAAAAAAACACAGAGTGAGAATGAACAAAATGAAAATTTTTCTGAGTATTTATAGTAGAAAAACTCATTCGTTACATGACTTTTCTGACGTAATGAAGAATGGGCGATAGAAAATGGTGCTATTTTAAACTTTAAATTGTTCTATAACTAAGAAAATATAATTAATTACTTATGTAACCAAATTCATAGCTTACACGTTTTCATTCGTATGAGTCTAAAACAATACATCAACAGTTAATAGTTTCCTTGATCGCGGTCTAAAAACCAACACCTTTTATTACATCTGAGCGTTCGGTAGAACGCACACGGCAAGTCAGACAACAGACCACAGAAAACTACCGAACGTATATTCACAGGAATCATCGACTCCGACCACTTTTTCGTCTGATTACCTAAGCTACAGCAAAAACCAGGGTTTTATTAGGGTTGTATGTTACATGGATCGATTCAGTCTGTTTCCGTGTTTGAACTTTTGCAAAATTCACGAAGTAAAACTCGCTTGTAACAGAGAAATCTTTAAAAACATTATCTCATTTTAAGTATGGTTCCCGCCTTTCAAATATTTGAATATCTACGAGCTCGAATTTCATTGGTTGTTAATCATTCGCCGAGCGGACCCGAGCGGACCCGACCGACACCCCCGCCGGCCGCCAGAGTACGGATCGTTCCCATCTGTTCCCATCTGTCTGATCTGATTAGTGATTGTTTCTAAATGCAGACTAAATGCAAATGCAGTGAAACTGCCTCAAATTCTTCTGTTTGATTTATTCATTTTATTATTTATTCCCTACATCGATAGCAATTTTCAGAGCTGCTGTTCAGTTGTTTACTTAGTGAGTTTTATCCGTGAGTTTTCGAGTTTTGTCCAGGTTTTGTCAGTTCTCTGAGGGCATTCATAACATAACCTACAAGGACCGGAGGATGTGATTTTAGTGATTACCAATTAGCTTCTTTCTACTTTTTCTCTTACTGTGTATAACCGAAAGTTATCTAGAGTTTTAAAAGTTCTTCATTCTTCCCAATTTGTCTCACATTCTGTAATCTATTTCTGCCATTATGCACCGTAGAATGAAATCTCATTACCGTGTTGATACTTGACAAAAACAAATCTTACCTTCACAGGCAAATAGAAAGTTGTGTAATGAGAGCAGGTTTGTTATAATCTTTTCTCTCTATTCACCATGTCTCTCTTCTCTGGTAGGTACATAATTGAAGATCAGCATGGAAATAAGATTGAGGCTCAGTTACATGCAGTCCTATGCTTTGAAGGAACTACCAAATGCAAAAGTTTTGGCAGTCAATAATTCAGTATAGGTGACGAATCTGTGTGTAATCCAAGCAACCTTCTGTGATCCGCGTGCATTTTTTGACTGTCAATACTTTTGCGTTTGCTAGAACATACATTTTTACCCAGATAGAAGTTTTACTCCTTATGCTTTCCTCCTATAATGAAGCTAGAAGCTTTGTTAATTATATCGGATAGCTTTGATCTCGATGTATTGTTTAATACTTACGTAGTATTGACAATAATTGGCATCAAAACTAACGTAATCTTCAGGTATTCTCCAACATTCTTCTTTAAGGTAAGCTAAAATGTTTTACTACTGGAAACCAGGATTGTTTGGGGCTCAGTTTTCTGTTGCAATGAAGTACGTGTCTCTGATTAATTAATAGTGCACTACTGGCGTTTTGATTACTTGCGAGAAGAAATTGAGGTGTATTTTAGGCGCACTAATTTCAATCAAATCAACCAACTTCTTATGAGACTAGAGATATTTTGTTGATCTATTAATTACACTAGTCTTAGAAACCAGCATGCCTAATGATCGCCAAAGAGCAGCTTGATTACTCTTGAAAAATAATCGGACAAGCAGTGAAATTGCATGTTATTAGGCCTCTCAACATTTTGTCCATTCAAACCAATGCAATATGTCTACATATTTGAGGGAGTGCACTGCGCACCTCTAAAAGTTCAACCTTTTGCATGCGTTTAAATGGACAAAATTCAGTGTTGCCAGACTGCCGTCATCGTCAGCACCACTGCGAACAAGACTATATGTCCAACTCTCGGTTTAATGTATGCGGCTCCAGTGCCTTTCTTAAGCAATTCATGAGGTCTGATAGAGGTGAGTCCACGTGTCTGGTCTCCATCAAATGCAATAGGCTGATGTTTTAATCGGGTATGAGATGGTATGCATTACTTCCAAAATTTCAAAAGTAACTGCATCAATGGACCAACAATATTCAGAATAGTTGGCTTTTTTTCTGTTCAGGTGGAATGCTGGAACGACGCTGATTTTCAGCAATAGAAAAGTTCTGTGTTTCATCTCCTTCCGCTTAAAATATTAGACTAGCGTTTCTAAGTAGGTATCTTAATTGAACTCTTTTGATAATTAGTAATCAACCTTTTAGTCCTTACCAAAGTCAAAACAAAGCTACCAGCAACAGAGTTGGGAAAATAAGACTCCATTACCAAGGTTGAGCTGCCGATTACTTTTCATAGGTAATCAGGCTGACACTCTGTCTGCATTTTGTAATCAGGATTTAGAAATTTTCCAAACTGATATTATAGTGTGATCCGGAACTATTTTTACAAGTTACATTTAACTGAACGCTATCTTATTCCCGTGATCATCTATGTGTGCTGTAGAATAAAATTATTTCAAGCGACTCGGGGCAGGTAAAGCTGGCTCAAAAAAAGTTATGATTCTTCATCGCTGTGTTGAAATAATCAAATCTTAGTTTTACTGACTGAAGGTTCATGCAGAAAGGTCAGTCCAATAGTGACATAATCTTTTTCTCCTTTCAGTGTATGCCGTCAGTGGGAGCTGACCAAATAGAGAAATCGACACCCATTAAAATAATATGATGGTTTCCCTTTTTGGTCTCAAAGACTACACTTACACTTACAGTGCTATCGGACTGACCTATTTAAATGGACTTTGGGTTGCCAGAAAAACCAAGATTTATTCATGTCGACGCAGTGATGAAGAATCATCATTTTTTCCGAGCCTGCTTCACCTGCCCAGGGGAAATTGCTTGAAATAATTTCATTCTACAGCACATCTAGATGATTGTGGAAATAAGGTTGTGTTCAGTTACATGTAACATGAATTGTGTTTATGTCAACACAGCAATGGGGAATCAATTCCTTCGAGCCAGCTTCGCTTGCCCGGAGTTGCTTGAAATAATTTCATTCTACAGTGCATTGAGGCATAAATAGACAGGGTGTAAGAAAGGTCCACCCCCCCCCCCCCCCCCCCCTCTAAACTTTTGAACGGCTAAACATTGATGAACGAAACTCGGGGAACGTTTCTAAGTGAAAGGAAACTAACTTTTCGCGTTTTAAAAATTTCGGAGGGGGGGGGGGGAATTCAGGTTCGGCATTAACTCAAAATTTTCATGTAGCAACTCCTATCTTGTAATACACATTTAGAAAGGGCACACAATTCTAAGAATTTTGGCGGAAAGGGAAGGTCATTATCGTTTTTTATTTTCGATACATCGAAGGTCAAAGTTCGATTAGGACCCATTTTCAAAAAAACATTTCTTCCATTTGAAAAGTCAGAATTTAAAAAAACTAGGAATCTAGAATATTCTAAAAAAAAACAAGTACGTTTCAGATAAATGCGGCGAGCGCAAAAATTCAGCCTTCATTTGGTTATACAGCTCACCTACAGTTTTCAAAAAAAATTTCGCCTCATCAGGTGGGCTGCCTCGAAAATTCCGAGGCACGATCCCTATCGAGTGATACATGTCTCGAAAAGGCACACAAAACTGAACATTTTGGTGCTGACTACAGGTTGATGTGTTTAGATTTCGACATATGAAAAAATTGGATTTTCAACGGTTGTCAATTTTCGATGTATCGAAAACCAACAACTATATCGACCTCCGGTTTTCGCCAAAATTCTTGGAATTTTATGCTCTTTTTCACGATGTAATCACATAATAGGGGTTGCTGTTTAAAAATGTTGGGTTTGAAGGCGAACCCCCCTCCCCCAAGGGACGCCCCCGGATATTTTGGATACGCTATTTGGTACTTCCCATTCAGTCGTTCACAAGTTAAGATAGGGAGGGGGTTCAGACTTTTCTTTTTTGGGTTAGCAAAATATGGAACAATTCGAGAAGAATTAAGAAATGTAGAAATTCAAAAAATTATAGGTAAATACTAAAATCATATCCCAGTCGTTGTAGGTTAAGTTATTTCTTACTTTATGGCTCGGTCGCCTCTGGTCCGCCATACGATTCATACGAAGCTCTAAACATATGCGCAGCAGACTAGTGCGCACGGGGGCACTCTGATGATATATGAGACTAGTGTTGCCAAACGTGGACAGAAACGACCACGTTTGGACAAAAACTGTCCACTCTCCCCTCATGCTGGCAATGGCGTGGATAGTTTTCGGTGGCTCGGACCTGGCAACTCTGTATGATACCCCGGAAACGTGAAAACTTGAATGTAGCAAAAAAAAATAAAAAATAAAATAAAAAAAAAAAAAAAAAAAAAAAAAAATTAAATAAAAAATCCAACCCTCCTTTTGAGAGATGTATAAAATACTAGATTTATCCAATCAAAAAATGGCTGATATCCGACCAAAAACCCTCTCGGGTGCAAAAAAGACGGCAAGTCAATAACTCTGTTCCATGCAAAAAATTGTTCCAATGCATCATCTCAAAGGTGTGATATCATTGGAACGTCAACTCAAAAAGCTCTTCACTTTTTCACCAATTATTTTTGACGAATCTTTGCAGAAACAAAATTTGGTGCCTCGAGTGCGAGGGAGACTCTTCTTCCAAAACCTCGAGAGAAAACACCACACGGAAAAAAGGGAAGACGGTGTGGTCAGTTTCAAGATACTCCAGGCTTTACCAAAAACACCCCTTTCCAATTCATCCTCTAAAAGAGATGATATCATTGAACGACAAGGCAACCTCGTAAAATGCCTTTAAATGAAGGAGTTTGAAATGGTAATTATTATAGACGAATTCAAATGCAACCTTTAACATGGCTTCTTTGGAGTGAAGCAAAATGACAAGATAAGCGAAAATTTCAATTTAAAAAACGGAAAAAACTTGCCGTGCTTGGCCGCTCAAGAGAGAATGCACTGTAGTGATCAATTTAGCATTTGGTGGGCAATCAGAATTCACTCACGAGTAATGTGGTCTCACTGTTTTCACAAACTGAGTGTTAGTGTTCGGATCTCATGATCGGCATTTGCATTTTTATTAGAGTATCAAAATTTGTTTAAACTCAATGAACTTTTGAAGTCTCAAAGCAAATTGGAGCTTTGGCATTTGCATTTTTATTAGAGTATCAAAATTTGTTTAAGTTCAATGAACTTTTGAAGTCTGAAAGCAAATTGGAGCTTTCGCTCCAAAATGAATTTTCAGTGATACTTTCCATATCCATTAAATATTAGCAAGTCTTCAAAACTATAGGGTCCGACTTTGTCCCTTAATCCGGTTTTCCTTTCTGTTCCTCTCTCTTTTGTGTTGGAGTGCAAAAGAGAGCTAGGAGCGGCCAAGCACGGCAAGTTTTTTCCGTTTTTTAAATTGAAATTTTCGCTTATCTTGTCATTTTGCTTCACTCCAAAGAAGCCATGTTAAAGGTTGCATTTGAATTCGTCTATAATAATTACCATTTCAAACTCCTTCATTTAAAGGCATTTTACGAGGTTGCCTTGTCGTTCAATGATATCATCTCTTTTAGAGGATGAATTGGAAAGGGGTGTTTTTGGTAAAGCCTGGAGTATCTTGAAACTGACCACACCGTCTTCCCTTTTTTCCGTGTGGTGTTTTCTCTCGAGGTTTTGGAAGAAGAGTCTCCCTCGCACTCGAGGCACCAAATTTTGTTTCTGCAAAGATTCGTCAAAAATAATTGGTGAAAAAGTGAAGAGCTTTTTGAGTTGACGTTCCAATGATATCACACCTTTGAGATGATGCATTGGAACAATTTTTTGCATGGAACAGAGTTATTGACTTGCAGTCTTTTTTGCACCCGATAATTATTACATAAATATTTCAATTAATTATGGGTGTTTCACTCCTGTAATTATTCAGTTGATTCCGTATTGGATGGCAGAGTGTACATTTTTCAATGCGTACGACAGCAATGACCTTGAATTATGTAAAAAAATATATTTAGCTTATTGAGATATTGAGTGATTTGTAAGTTTTCAAATAGCTTCCTTATTTATTTATAAAAAATGTCCTTCATTACGCAAAAAATCATACGTCAGAAAAAGTCATATAACAAAAGAGTATTTCATTATAAATAGTCAAGAAAATTCTCATTCTCATTCTGTGTTCACTGTTCACTTCTCAAAGTATTTTGCGTCAAATTAGTGTTGTTTGTGATGTTCGTTGAATTTCAATCCAAAGTATGTATTTCATTTTGTTTACGCCATTATAAAAATCGAGTGCTGCGGTGTTCATTGGAGATTAAAATTGAGCGATTTCGGTGGGGCATGGTCGAACGAAGCTCGCTCTGACTGCGGTTCGTGTGAGCGCTAGAGCTGGTTGTGTGGAGGGGGGCGGCTGATTAGGTATCTCGTAAACTCGAATACTGGTTTCTCTCGGTGCGAGGCGCGCGACGCGCGTCGGCTCAATGCGTCAAGGCAGTGAAGAACGGCGCGCGCCGGCTTAATGCGTCAGCTGAGAATTTTAAACGAAGGTACAACATAACAAACCGTTTGTAGGAGATTTCGCTGTGTTACTAAGGCAAGAAAAAATAGTCGAAAATCTAGCCAGTAGTGAATTTTATTTCCTTAAGCCGTGTGTTTTGTGTTGTGGGGGACGGGGTAGTGTGTTATTTAGGCAGAAAAAGACGAAAAATCAAACTAGCTCTGTAGTGAATTTTATTTCCTTGAGCCGTGTGTTTAGTGTTGGGGGGATGGGGGGCGCCGACGGGGAACCTCAGTGTCTTTTAATTTCCCAATTTTTGGCAACTACCCGTGACCGGACAGAAAAAGGACCACCCCCTTTTTTCCTCTTCTAAGCACTCCAGTTTAATGTTTTTCGTTCTTCCCAATGTCTCCTCCGTAAAATAATTTATTTTTAAGTACCCCCTTAAGATGTGTAATCTAATGATGATAACATTTTTTCGCAACCACGGTCTGACAACCTGATGTTAACCATCCTCTAAAACTGAAAAAATTACACAATTTTAGTGCTGTGAAAGGAAGATTTAACTCTCAATTATCTTTTCAGCTACCATGGCTTAATATTTAAGGATTTATGGCTTCCTTTTCTTAATTCCAAAGAAATTGTAATTTTGTGATGATAACATTTTTTCGCAACCACGGTCTGACAACTTGATGTCACCATCCTCTAAAACTGAAAAAATTACACAATATTAGTGCTATGAAAGGAAGATTCAACTCTCTCAATTATCTTTTCAGCTACCATGGCTGAATATTTAAGGATTTATGCCTTCCTTTTCTTAATTCCAAAGAAATTGTAATTTTGTGATGATAACATTTTTTCGCAACCACGGTCTGACAACTTGATGTCACCATCCTCTAAAACTGAAAAGATTACACTTATTTGGTATATTGAAAAAAAGGTGTTGAATAAAAAGGCCACTAGAGCTCGTTTCAGAAATTGTAGGTGCACCTAGACCGTAATTTTTGGTGAATTTTCAATTTTCATTCCTTCAAAACAAAACAAAACTTGCCTCCGACTTTAAACTTTCGATTTTAAAGCGTTCCTCTGTGGAAAACCATCGCACAAATTGATTTTCATTAACTTTTATTTTTTATCATGAGAATTAATGTTGACAAATTCCAAAGATTACCGGTTTAGGTGCGCCTACACTTCTGAAACTACCTCGAACTAAATGACTGCTTTGGCACCTCGCTACCCGATCTAATTGTTTTGTCATCAGCGGTTTGAATAATTTTAGTTTTGGAGAATAGCAGCTGCTAATCACTTTGGGAAAAGTTGTGTTTTTGGAATTTCAAATTGAAAATAAAGTAATAAGGCAAAATCCAAGATCGTTGGCTTTTGTGTAAATTTTTTACGGATTTTTTGAGCCCGAAAGGAGAATAGCGGTTAAGAATTAAAGCCGTAATTTAGGAAATTCATTTTGCCCGAAGCTTAGTGAGTGCCAGTGATTTTATGTCTATCTGCCTCACTCGCACTCATTAAGGCTCGTGGGAATTTTCGTCTTTGCTAAATCCAGGCTTCATTTGTGAGTGTTTCAGCTTGAAACTTGCCGGGTATCATCTTGAAGTATGCTTGCAGGTGCCAACATTCCTCAAAGGACATGGCACAATCCTTATGGGAACTGGCTTACCCCTAAATGTTTTTTAAGTATTATAAATCGAAAGATTATCACTCAAAAAGAAAAAGTTCTCACGGCACCAAAGTGATCCCATGTCCAGTTTTTTAGCTATTAAAGCTCAAAGACGGGAACTACTTCTCTCGTGCGTCGGCGCGCAATGATGAAGTAGTACCGGCCGCCTCACAACTCAGCCCAACGTAGAGTGTGGTCGGCCCTTTTCGATCATTCATTCACCCGCTCGACTACCTGCCGAAGTCTCTCTTTCTATTCCACTGCTTGTCTCTCGCTCCCTCACTCGCACGCTATTCTTTTCCCACCCGTTCTGTATGAGCGATGAAAAATAAGTGATCACATTGCTTCAATGCGATCGGAAAAGTGTTTCTGTTAACATTCCGTAATCGGTATCCTCAGGGGAGAGGGGAGGTTGAAGCTGGAGTATCAACAACTTCGGTATCTTAAAGGGTCCGAGGCGCCATGACTACTGATTACGAGATATATGACAGTAAAGTAAACTAATGTGACCGAAAGAATTCGGAAGAAGCAAGAAAAGCCGAGAAATGTGTAAACACAGAATCGGACGAATTATTTTTGCTCGTCTCTTGGAACCCAAAGGTGCTTGGAACATCGTGTGGGGTGCGGGTGAGGGAGAGAGAGACGAGCAGTGGAATAGAAAGAGAGACTTCGGCAGGTAGTCGAGCGGGTGAATGAATGATCGAAATGGGCCGACCACACTCTACGTTGAGCTGAGTTGTGAGGCGGCCGGCACTACTTCATCATTGCGCGCCGACGCACGAGAGAAGTAGTCTCCGTCTTTGAGCTTTAATAGCTAAAAAACTGGACATGGGATCACTTTGGTGCCGTGAGAACTTTTTCTTTTTAAGTGATAATCTTTCGATTTATAATACTTAAAAAACATTTAGGGGTAAGCCAGTTCCCATAAGGATTGTGCCATGTCCTTTGTACTTTTTGCTAAAATTCATCAATTTTTGCCAAGAACTGTTGACTTCTTCTGAAGCAGTGCGACGTGGTGTCCAAGGTTGGAACTCAGCCCTAGAATCACCTCGATTTTTCTCAGCTTCTCAGTTGTAGGGGTCTGTTTCACTACAGTGTTTTAGTTTAATTTTTGTTTTTTTTTTCCAGAGAGGCTCACGTGGAAGTTGGGGTGAGAAAGCTGCGTTTGATCTGAAAATGACTCGAGGAAAGTCGTTCAAACATGAAAAAACCAAGAAAAAAAGGGGAAGCTACCGCGGTGGGCAAATATCCACAGGTGTGCACTCCATCCGATTTGAAGACTAATTTAAAATCAATTGTTGAGAGTTTCAGTGCAAAGCTTGTAAATAATGTAAATATTGTAAATATTTTCCTGTACATTTTTTTTTTAGTTTTTCCTGTTGACTAGTCTCAACTTTACACCTCATTGTGGATGTTTGAGCCGATATTAATTTTTTGTGATATGTAGTTGTCGATTCTTGTAAAATGTCCTCTGTCCGGTCCAAACAATCTTGTTTCTGCTGTCATCAAAGACTTTAGCCGCAGAATCTTAATTTTTGTTGACGGATAAATCTGTTTTGACATTTTATTTGCCTCAATTTTCTCTTTCTTGTTGTAAATGTTATCGATTCCACATTCTGGAATACTATTACTTGTTTTATTTTCAATGGATTTACGATATTAACCATTCAGTGTGGTTATCTAATGTATTTAGACTTCCAATATTTGTTTTGTGCGAAAGTGCATCCATTACCAATAGCGATCATCTATTGGTAATGGGTCTGTTGCAAACTTGTGCTACAACGATAAAGTGTGTTTCATCGTTGGTAAAATCGCCCGAAAAGTCTATTGGTGGCATCAGAAAGTCATGAAATGCGATAATAAACTCACAAGGGACGTTTAATGAAATCCAAGATGGCGGTAAAATATCGAGCAATCTGTATGCATGCACCTTTAACATCCAAGGATTGCCAACGTCGACAACCTCACAGCTTCAGAGGTTATGTGTTTATTTACGTTGTGATTGGGTGTGATCGATATTGTGAGGTTGGCTATCCTTGGATGTTCGTGGTGCATGCATACAGGTTGCCCAATATTTTACCGCCATCTTGGATTTCATTAAACGTCTCTTGTGAGTTTATTATCGCATTTCTTGACTTTCTGATGCCACCAATAGACTTTTCACGCGATTTTACACAAGTTTTAACACTCTATAGTGCTGTAGCAAAAGTTTGCAACAGACCCATTGTAATGGATGCTTGTAATTCAAATGTGTTCTTAAAATTTGTAAGGATTGTACAGGCCCCTAATAGAGTGCAGGATAGACGGTCATCTGGTTAACGAATAATTAGGCGCAATAGGTGTCTTCACCATTCAGCAGCAAGGATAGTGATGTAGCCAGGAACTTTTGAGAGGGGGGAGGATTAGGGTCAAAATTTGGTAAAATTCCTCTGAAAGCGCCTAAAAACGAACAAAAAATGAACCCCCCTTGGCTACGCCACTGATACCCAACTTTATGGAGTTGGAGGTTGCCCTTCTTGCTCTCTATTTGGGCCCTGAAAAGCATAGAAGTATGTATGATCATGGTTTTAAGTTTCCTCACATTTTAATATCATAAAGTTCTTGAACTTTTATACTTCCTATCCCCCCCATTTCAACCCAACGATTACCTCGGGATATCCTTGATTTTTTTTATTTGTCCTTTTAATTCAGCTTTTGACTTTTTTTCTTTGTTTTTTTTTAATCAAGTAAAACTTTTGTTTCAAGACTGTCTAAGTGCTCTAACTCTTGTCGTTATTGTTCTCAGAATTTTTAGGAAATTCATAGGCTTGTATATTTTTTCCTATTTTCTTACGATGTGGAATAAAAATTGTTGTTATTTTTTATTACAAGTCTCTTTCAATGTTCTGATTCCTTCTGTGCCTCATGAATCCTGGAAGCTGATTGCAAACGATCGAGTCGACCTAGGTACCTATGTTGCGTCTTATGACAGAAAGCCAAGTTGATTCGTTCAAGTCGCCTTGATTTGGTCTTTTGTTGACCAATCCATTCGGGCATTCAGGGCCGTCGCGCCATGAGAAAAAAGGAAGCGGCCGCTTGGGGTGACATGACGCACTTTCTCCACTGTTCATAGCAGGGAAATTTTGAAATTTATAGCGAATAAAATTTTGTGTTTAAAACTTTTTGTCCCTCAAAAATGCGTAATCTACATTTTCATCAGAAGGAGGCTGACGAATTTGAAGTGAGAATATGCATCATTGTATTCAAAATTTTAGAACGCGCCCTTCCAGATTTTGAATAAAATAAAAAAAGTTGGGAAAGGAAGGGTGCCACATTTGTCCTAGAATTCGTCTCTTCTTTCTTTCCAATAAACAATGGGTGTTTAAAAAGATCGAAGAGGAAGTAAAGTAAATGTAAATGAAGAGAGAAGCGCATTCGTGTGTTGGATACATTGATATTCGCTCCCTGGTCTTCACAGTAAGTTGGAAAAATGAAGAAGGGTGCATTCGCATATGGCCCCACTGCATCCAACCACGATTTTGATTGAATTTTGGATGATTAGTTATAGATTGAAAGGGGGGGAGGGTAAATGTATTTAAGGTGTGAATGCTTAAAAAATAGGAGATTTTAAATTCAATTCATTACTTCAAATCATACTACTCAGAAAGCACTAAAACAGACGTTTCAGGGGCTCTTTTTCTAAAAAAATCTTTAGTGAATCAATCTTAATCAAAAGATAAAGGACGTGGCACAATCCTTATGGGAAATGGCCTACGGTCAAACTTAATAAATGTGGCATCATTTTTTTCGTCTCGTCGTTCTGATCAAAAAGTCTCACGGGCCCAAAAAATTATCATCGCCCGTTTTCGAGATAATCGAGCTTAAAGTTTGTGCAAATCTCGGCTCTCAGGGACGAATTCGCTCGGCAATTGGGCGTGCGTCCTACCCTGGAAGCGGCTTACCGCAAACTGGCGATGGCTGCCGCTCCTTTTGCTCGCACTCTGTCCGGAGAGCGTGTTGAAGCGTTTGGAGTGGGAGAAAGGGGGGCATCACCTCCGGACGGAGTGTGAGCAAAAGGAGCGGCAGCCATCGCCAGTTTGCGATATAAGCCGCTTCCAGGGTAGGACGCACGCTCAATTGCCGAGCGAATTCGTCCCTGAGAGCCGAGATTTGCTCAAACTTTAAGCTCGATTATCTCGAAAACGGGCGATGATAATTTTTTGGGCCCGTGAGACTTTTTGATCAGGACGCCGAGGCGAAAAAAATGATGCCACATTTAATAAGTTTGACCGTAGGCCATTTCCCATAAGGATTGTGCCACGTTCTTTAACAACAAATATGAAATCAGTGACCTCTAAAACTGCTGATTATCAAATTTCAGTAAAATCCAAGCAGTCAAGAGGTTTATTCCAAGGATTTGGAGCATGGCTGTCTCATAGTGCAAGGAGCTAAGTAGGGTACACTAAATTACATAGTCTTTCTACAGACAAAAATTGGTGGAAAAAAGTCATAGATTCATCATTTCAGAGGTGGACTGGCTCCAAATTTTGAACGGGGAACCAGCTTTGGACTGACCCACGTGGGGGGGGGGGTTTAGGAATTTATCAAGTACAAATACTAGTCCAGCCTCACTATATTATCTTTCTCTCCTTCTTTCCTTCTGATTTCTTCCGTCCTCTCTCTTCCTTTCCCCCCCTTTTTTCCACCCACGATCCGACCGGCCATAAAGGCCACGGCCCTCCTAGAAATTTTCCGGTGTCCCAGTGGGTCAGTCCGCCTTTGATCATTTCGACTTCTTAAGCTTATTGTTGAAATTTTCCAGAGACATTTCATGGTTTAAATCACTAGTCAGAAGTGTTTTCTTTGATTAAGGAGAAAGGCTTTGAAAATTTGTACATGACAAATTAATGATTTTTTGGCGATGTCAGACCAAAGTGCATGCCCTCTCAAAAGTCAAAACATGGATGTGAGTAAGAAACCACTATCGGCTTCTGTTTTACCGGAATAGTAAAATTTTGCTGAAGCGTTTAAACCTAGGATTAACGTTTTTCAGACTGAAAAGTACCCAACGAATCAATACACACTGTCTCAAAAATGACTTTAAGGCATGCCAACGTATACCTATGCTTTGGAAGCACCTTCATTTTCGAGGGATACCGAAAGCATCACCGGTGGGTAGGAAACTCCTACAAACTACAAACCACTTTTCCTGTTCTGGGACCAAATAACGTTTGCCGTTTGACGGTCCCCCGAAAGACGTTGGATGGTGCAAGCAATAATTATTACCGATGCCGCGGCATCGGCAGTTTGGTGCGCAAGATAAGCGAAAAATTGTTCAAGGCGATTTAATAGTTAAATAGTACAGGTAGTTCTGCGTATGCTTCCTAACTTTTGACCCGCAATTGTGACGGTTTCTAAATCAAATTTTTATCATTATTAGCGACCTACAAAGAGAATTCACTCACGATTTACCCCCTCTTCCTGACATGATCCCACTTCCTCTCCGGCGAGTGATTTTTGATTCCTTCGACAGCTCATAATATAACCCCCGCCACCCTGCGCCACCCGCTCTTCAAGAGCAATAATGATTCGCTGTTTTGGCGAAAGGAAAGGAGAGCCAGAAGAGAGGAGCAATTCCTCGGTGATCCATCAGCTACTCATTCTTATCGCCATTTTAACGCAACTGTAACCGGCGGTTAGTGCGGGGGAGGGGGGGGTTGCGTGGTTTCCTTCCTTGATCCGATTCCTCGCGAGAAAACTTGTTCACGGCGAGCAATGCGAGTCGTTCACTTTGTTTCATCAAGTAACTCGTTTTAGTGTGACGTCATACCTGTGAAATTCGCGATCACAAACCTCTCTCTCTCTCTCTCTCTCTCTCTCTCTCTCTCTCTCTATTTATCTCTCTCCACCGCCTCCGCCTTCTCTCCTTTAAATCTCCTTAAATGATGCCCGAACATTTACCCTCAAAGATTTCAGTGCTGCAGGATTTCAAACATAAATTTGCTAATCAGGATAACGTGACTTTAATTTGTCGGGTACCTTCAATTCATTGCGTAGGCAAAATCAAGACTGCGGAGTAGGAATATTTATCTACCCAATTCTTTTGATTGAGCGAGCAGTTCACTATGACGACGCGACGTGACACTTCAAAGGTCTCAGAGGTGGGGGGAGGGGATTTTCACTCCGCTGGGGTGAAAATCCCCCTTCCCTGGACACAATAGGTTAAGTACCTATGCTAATCTAAGGCGATTTAGATCGTTAGGTAAAGAATTGGGCTGGAGTCCACGCGGTGTCTAAAGAATGTATCGACTTGGAATCTTGGATATATGTATAATAATAGAAAAAAAAGAGTAGCGATCTATTTTTGCCTAGCAATCCGTTCCTTTCAAGAGAATCGTTCAAGGAGCGATGAGCTAGCTCATATTTGAACATGGCCCCTGTACCTCTACTATTAGCAACACATGATAGAAGTGGTGGCTGATGGTGGAGGAGGGGGGCGGAGGGAGGCTTTGAAATCATCGAAGAGTTTACGATTCCTTCTTAACGACTTCGGCTTGATGACCTAGTCACGTAAACCCTACTATTTTAGTTCAATTATGTGTTCGCGAACAATGCCCGGAATCGGATCTTGGGAGTAAATTCAGTGTTCGCTGCGGAAACGGTTTCAGTCTGCGCGATGCTCGGTTCTCAGTTCCCGCAATGAATGATGGCAGGATCGAGGTGAAAGAAATGGAGTGAGAGTGTGTGCGTTTGTGTGTGTGAGAGAGAGGGGGGGGGAGACAAAAAAAATCGTTCCCGTATAGTCGCATTTTTCATTCACGGAGATGGCGATTTGATTAGAGCAATTGGATTGACGTGGCTGGTAGACCTGCCTGTATCGTATAAAGCACGCATTTCAACACGAACGGAGGGCACAAGAGTAGGTAAGCTCTAATCTCTCAAAAGTGGGTCAAAATCGCGCATTTCGGCGAGAAAACGCATGAATCCCAGCGGTGGCAGAAAGCTGCTTCCTTTTTCAACCGATTTCTAACTATAAGTACCTATTGAACTTCTTCTTTTGGACATTTTAAAAATTGGACGTACTTTGTTTTGCAGACAAGAATGTGATGAACATTACATGCGTTATTGAACAAACATTTTTTTGGACGTATAAATCGGATTTGAACGCTAAAGTTTTGGACAAATCATCTTTGAACCCTTTGTAGAGATGGTACCTAGATTTTCCTGACTTTGTCGCAGTTTTATCATCAAGTGTCCAGACCTCGTAGCAAAAGAGCACGAGTTTATTATTCGGACACTGTATATTTTTTACGGGGTGGATTACAATAGAGAATACCTTGATAGGGGTGGCTAAATTATTTCTTGCGCTGCAGGCCCACCAGTAAAATTCTGCACACATCTAGTGTATGTTTGCATGTATGTATGTATCTATACCTATTATATAGCAGTAAGAGACAAGTTAGCGTGCTATTGTATTGTGTGTATTGTATTCTATTGTATATACATTTACATACCTACTTATACTTATACACTCTCACAATTATTATGTCTCGCAGTCCTTCGACCTTCATTAAAAAGCGAGCCTCGGCCAAGACCGACAGTGCAGACAAGTGAGACTGGCGAGGGTGGATGAGTAGTTGAGGGCTCTGGCCCCGTGACACTGTTGTCAAAGTTGAAGAGAAAATATCAACAAGATGTACATACATTTAGAGTGGCAGTCTAATGGGTAACCTGCGTAACCGTTCTACCATAGAAGATTTTTAGGTTAGGTTTAAGGTGTAATTGTTTCCCATTTATTCCAATTTATTTCTGCGAAAACTCACAGTGGATCGAAACATGTTCAAAGCCTCTGTTCGTTGCATCCAAATACATGGGAATAAATGGACAAATAACTTACACCTTAATCCGAACTAATTCATCGAGTCGATGGGTAGAGGGACGTATAGAAACGGACCGTAATGCCGGCAAATCCGCCTGTCCGCCACTGGTACATTGTCGAGCTTAACCTTCGAATGCATTCACGCGGTTGACTCCTCTCATATGCATAAAGCGAAGCTAATCCTATTTCGCCTTCAATTCACTGGTTATGCAAAAACAATATCACCATGTAGGAACAGTTACCTCACAACGACTTCATTTATTCCTAGCACTGGCACTGTCGTCGGGAGCAAGAGCTGTGTTGGATCGAGGCTGTATGAGTTTGAGTCTAGGGGCTGGCTTCGTCAGAGCTAATCTTCTTTCGCCTTCAATTCACTGGCTATGCAAAAACAGTACCATCGTGTAGGAACAGTTATCTCGCAACGGCTTCATTCATTCCTGGCACTGGCACTTGGGGCTGGCTTCGTCAGAGCTGATCCTCTTTCGCCTTCAATTCACTGGTTATGCAAAAGCAGTACCATCGTGTAGGAACAGTTATCTCGCAACGACTTCATTCATTCCTGGCACTGTTGGGAACAGGAACTAGGATAGGCCGAAGCTTTGAGTCTACATGTAATGAGTCTGGTAAATTCGTCGCCATGTAAGTATGTATGTACATTTATCTTTTAGCATGTCTGACAACTATGCCGCGAGAACTTATGGACTGCAATTAAACGACGGAACGGGATGGAACAACGCGTACTTTGAACCGAACCGCGGACTTGGGACCTGAGACAAGAGTCAATTTGAATGAATGTAAATTAAAATGATACATTCCAGCGGATAGACGGACGCATCGGGCGTTATACTGTAGGTCCCTCGCTCACCTTCACAATTTCTTACATTCTCTAGCTTTGATTTTTCCCGGCCAGAGGCGGGTCCAGGAGTCTTCCTCTCTCTCTCTCTCTCTCTCTCTCTCTCTCTCTCTCTCTCTCTCTCTCTCTCTCTCTCTCTCTCTCTCTCTCTCTCTCTCTCTCTTTCTCTCCCCTTCCATTTGAAAGCAAGAACTGAGTGTAAGAGGATAGGAGTTAGGAGAAAGGTCGAGGGGTCATCACGTGACTTCAGCCCCAGTCTCTGTCTTTTTCTAATGCATGCAATCAAATGCCGGCATCATAGAGAGAAAGAGAGACCGATTCATTGATACCCCCCCCCCCCCATCGCTACTCAACACTTACACTCGCTGTCAGGGGTTGGAATACACGTGACAGGACCCGAGCCTCCGGGTCTGGGCCCATAATGAATTTCTGGTTTTGTTTGTTTTTAAACACCCCCCCCCCCCCCATGTTTATTTTTTAGCTTTAATGCGTTTGATAAAATACAAATGTTTGTAATTCAAAAAATTTGTCAGTAAATTAGCGTAAATTAATTTTTTTTCCAATATTGTATCTTTTAATAAATGTATGCTGGAACGAGAATATCGATAGCCGATTGTTCACGAGGCTCCGCTGTCAAAACGGCATCTTGGTCCAGTATTCTCTGAGAAATAGTAGTGTGTCTATTTTTTCAAATTGTTTAAATTTCAAATATGTTAATATATTTGGCGAGAAAATTTCCAAAAATTACTAAGTTCAAATATTAAAAATAAAATGTTACTAACGTTTATTTGATTTCTTTGAATTCTGTAAATCTGTAAGATAATCCCACAAAAACCACATCATGCTTTGAAACTACAGATTGTAATAAGCTGTAAGATCACCGGAAGAAAAATGTATCCCCCCTCTAAACTGCAGGGAAATATATTGATGCCGAGGGGTGGGGGTTGATGTGAATTTTCATCCCATCTATCTATTTCCCATTTACCTGTCATCCCATCTATTTCACTCTGCATATCTTGAGCTTTCAAATGGTACCAAGTTTTAAGAAAAATAATTTTTTTTTTAGCATTTTTAATTAATTAAAAAAAATGGTGTTCCTATTTACTTCAATATATTTACGGAAATCTTAGCACATACTGTAAACGTGGTTGCCTTCCGATCGTCTTCAGTTGGCCGGCTTTATGTTCAGTCTAGATATAGTATTATAGAAGTCTTTGGACCTAACCTTGACCTCGCGAACCCGAGACATCTGGGGCTGGAAAACGCATCAAGCAGTCGCGTGAGCTGCCAGACCAAAGAGAGCGCCGCGTATGGTAGGCAGCGGCAACGGACTGCCGCGCGCAACACATACGCGGCGCGCGCGAGAACAGAAAAACAGGGAAGTCATTTAAAAAAAGAAAGAAAAAAAAAACGAGGAAGTGAATGGAAGATACAGGCGTAACAGGTTAGGTCGGAGGCAAGTAAACCCATACCCCCATACCTCATTCCAAACCCAACAAAGTACCTAACCTAACCAACGAACTTTACACACTATCTTAATAATGAACTCAGCATCGACACACAGAGGGGCGAGTCAATGAGATAGACCGGACACTGCGTGGCGTGGCGTCTTTAAATTGGTATATCTTTGTTAATATACATCGTAGAAGTTTGAAAGTTGTTTCATTTGTTATATTGTAAAATTTCCTACATGAGTCACCCTATTTAGTTTGTTTTTCGACCGTAAAAACTTTCAAATTTGCATTTGCAGTCAACGAGCTATACATTTATCTAGAGTGGCGGTTTAATCGGTAACCTGCTTAACCACCATGGGGGATTTTTAGGTTAGGTTTAAGAGAGTAATCTGTCCATTTGTTTCTATGTATTTTGGTGCGGCACGACGCACAGTGGACCGGAACCAACGAGCTATACATTTATCTGGAGTGGCGGTTTAATAGGTAACCTGAGTAACCACCATGGGGAATTTTTAGGTTAGGATTAAGCGAGTAATTTGTCCATTCGTTTCCGTGTGTTTTGATGCGGCGCCACCGCACAGTGGATCAAAGCATGTTCCGGTCCATTGTGCGATGGCGCCGCAACAAAATACACGGAAACAAATGGACGAATTACTCGCTTAAACCTAACCTAAAAATCCCCCACGGTGGTTACCTATTAATCCGCCACTCTATTTAAATGTATAGCTCGTTGTTTTTAGTCATATATTTCATGTCCGACCCCTCTTACTGATTCGTTCTACAGTGCGACCGTTGCCTCGCTCTTGACTTGACGCTTTCGGAGGAAACCATAGCTTGATCGGATTGGACGAGGCGTGGATTGGATCAGAATTGGATTGGACGAGCGACAGGTGGTTTGGTTCACAGCGTTGCGTTGCCTTGCGGGAAGCGGCACGATGCGGCGCGGTGGAGCGAACGGCGCACACTGAACCGGAAACAACGATTTTTCCGGACATTAAATGTAGCTATCCATGTTTTTAATTTAAAAACCATGTTTGCAAAAATTTTCTTGCAAAAACCATGTTTTTTTTTTTTTTTTTTTTTTTTTTTTTTTTTTTTTTTTTTTTCTTTTACTCAATATAAGCTGTCAAATGAACGATTTTTACACGGTTTTAAGTTATTTTGCCTTAATTTTCAATCGTAAAATATTATTCGGGAAATCCCGTTTTTCCGATCCACTGTCCTACGCGGCGCGCAGTGAACCCAAACAAGGAATTTTCCGAACATAATTTTAACGAATAAAAACCAAGATTTAAAAACAATGGAAAGCAAAATAACTTCCATTGAGTGAAATTATTTACTTTTGATCTTAAAATGAGTCAAATACGTGGTTTTTGCAAAAAAATATCTATACTGAAATATTTTCAGAGCAAAAAAACTACAACTTTTCATGTCTAGAAAAACCCTTTATTTTAATTTAGTGTGCGATGGCTTTGAAGGCGCGCGATCGTCTGTCGCAGGACTGGGGGGATAGGGGGGGGGGGGGGATTTAAAGCACTCTATGCCTATGCAGTGCTGCAGGCAGGCCCCGCTCCTCCTCCGTTGCGTGACTTTCAACCAGTGTGAGTGCGTGCGGCTTGCGGCGTGCGTTGACGCAGGGTAGATAGCGTCAGCTACAGCGTTAACGTAAGCGTGAATGTTAAAGCTGCGGAGCCCCGCTCCGCCCCGCTTGAAGCCGGCAGCGCGGCGCGGCGTCGCGTCGCGTCGGCTTGCAGTCATCAGGCAGTTCCTTCTTCTTCGTTCTTCATTTCTCGCAGTCGCAGCGCTCAACAGTCAACAGAGTCATCCGAACCAAAACACAAGGCAACCAGTCAACAGTACCGTTCTCCGCTCCGCGCGGGTCGATGACTCCTTTTCCTTTCCTTACCTTGCCTCTCCTCCTCTTTGCTCGTCGCCGCTTCTAAGCGTTCGTTCTCTACCCCCCCCCCCCCCCCCCCCGGGTCCCATCCTCAAGACGACGACGACCAGCGACTGAGACTACTCGAGATCCGATTCCTCCTCATTTCTCTCTCTCTCTCTCTCTCTCTCTCTCTCTCTCTCTCTCTCTCTCTCTCTCTCTCTCTCTCTCTCTCTCTCTCTCTCTCTCTCTCTCTCTCTCTCTCTCTCTCTCTCTCTCTCTCTCTCTCTTTCTCATAGCGTCTCTCTCTCCCTCTGTCTCTCTCTCTCTCCCTCTTTCTCTTACAGCCAATCTCTGTCTCTCTATCTCTCACAGTCTGTCTCTCTCTCTCTCTCTATCTCTCACAGTCTGTCTGTCTCTCTCTCTCCTCTCTCTTTCTCTCCATCTCTCTCGCTCCGTAGAGGAGTACCGACCCATTCGACGCACAAACACAAACGCCGCTTGTTGCCCGCTCGCATCGTATCGCCGAGGAGTTGGAAGTTTCCGAACGAACGCACTCCTCACAGACACTCGCGCGAGACCGACTTGGTCAAAAGAGCGAACATAACCTTCGTTCACCATCGCGACTCCGACTCCTCTCCGAAAGACCGACCGACCCAACCGACCGATCGACGATCGACCGCCAAGTCGTCCGTCCTCCGTCCTCCAGCGCGGACCCCCGTCAATCAATCACTATTGCACGCCGACCGCCTCCCCCCGGTGAATATGCACGTCGTCAATGTTAACGTTCCCCGGTGACTACGGATGTTCATGTGTGCGTTTGTGAATCGCTGAAATTCGCTGAATCCGCCGCCGGCTCGATCGCCAAAACTGCCCCCTCGAAAAAAAAGGAAAAAAAAAAAAAATGCCGTCGTGACCCCCTTTACTTCCCTTGTCAACCCCGGCCCCGACCGATCGCGCGCGAAATTTGATTTTCACCCCCAGTTGTGAATAAGTTTTTTTGATTTTTTGGTTTGTTTGTTTGCTTTGGTTCTCTTTTTAAATTGCCTTTAACTAGATTTTATGTGAAGCAGTGTGTTTTTTTTCTTTTTTACACGAATTGATAGTTCTAAAGTTAGTGTTACAATGACTTGTGTTAGTAATTTACCGCATTTATCTGTAATTAAGGTAAGTCGACCGAAAATTACATATTTTTTCCCATATATTTTTTTTTTTTTTTTTTTTTTTTTTTTTTTTTTTTTTTTAACGGAAAAAAATACTGGTAGACTTTACCATCTGTATAGCTGATTTATAAGTCAAATAGAAAGTATGGTAAGATTCACCAGATTATGGTAAAATATACCAGTGGTGTTGGTTAACTTAATCTACCTCAAGGTATACGCTGCATTTACCATACTATCTGGTGAAATTTACCATATACTTGCAAGCTGACTTCCAAAATCAGCTATGCATGGATGGTAAATTCTACTAGTCTTTTTTTCCGTGTATTATACCCTGGCAAAACATGGTCATCAAGGTTCACTTAAAATTGTTCCAAAAATCACCTAAATAAGGTGCTGATAACACCAAAAATTCTTGTTGATATCACCTAGTTCATATGACTTTTGGAACAAATCTAGGTGATCGTTGGTGATCACTTTTGCCAGGGTAACAGAATACAGAGCTTTTATCCATAGGATAGAAAATCTAATGTATGAAAAATACATACGACATATCACTCAAAAGTAAGATACTTGTACAATGTACGGGGATGCCAATGAAAGTAAACCTCATGCGGATCCAGAAAGTTATCCTTTTCTCTCTTTCCTCATTAAAGATTGCGTGAGTAAAAAAAGGACAAGATCACGGACTGTCATCAGATGCATGTTTTACACCCCCTCTGTCCTTTTCTAACACATGCGTTCTAATGGGGGAAAAAAAGAGAGGGAAAATTTCTTGGATCCGCTAGTGAAGTAAACAAAACACCGAAGAGACTATTAACAAAAATGACGATAAACTGGTGAGGAGGTGTTGCGGTAAAATGGCAACATAAATTTATCAACTCTAGCTTGTACTAGCTTCAAACAATTAAACAATTTCATACTCCTTTTTCAGATGTATCTCTTGTCAAGATTTTTTGGAGCGCGTTTTATTTATTTAACTATTTTTTTTTTTAATTGTCTGAGCGCTTGATGTTTCATTCTAAAATCCATGTGTCTAATTTGTGTCGGCGGGTACTTGACGATTATCATTTTTCTCCTACTTGTATTTGAAACCAAGCCAGAATCGATTATTAGGGACTCAATTGAGTCGCATGAGGATCAATTAGTTTCTATGATTTTATATGAGAGGGGTGTCGACGCATCAGAATTCACAGGTCACTCTCGAGTGAACTTAACAGTCTGAATCCGTCTGTCCATAGTAAGTTTGAGTATAAGAGCTCCCTTGCTTAAATGTTTATCGCGAGGAATTACGTTTCAATTCAACACATCTTGATTACAGGAGACTCTTTGAAGTAAACTGGTGAGTTTTGAATAAAACCCTTTAAAAATAGAAAACTTGGAACAAGCTATAGTTGGTGAACAATTAAAATTCTAATTCGGAGGCGTCGCAAGTAATTTGGCAACGTTGCATTTGGTTCATTGAAGTCCCTGCGAAATGTCGATTTGAGGGAGCGCACTGTGCACCTTCAATAGTTCGACCTTTTCATGCTTTTAAATGGATACAATTTAACGTTGCCAGACACTACACGTGACGCCACTGTTCTATTTACAATACTTGGCAATTGGCTTTTCTAGATGCAAGTTTAATTCGTTGATTCCTTTACTAAAGTTGAAAGCTACGCAACATGAATGCGTAACGAAACAATTGAACTGCATCGTGGTCAGGTCAGTGGCGTATAGCTTGCAATCGCTCAAACTGACAACGTTGCATTTCATCCATTGAAACTCACAGAAAATATCGAAAAAAAGAGTGTGAACTGTTCGATATCTCGAATTTGAAAAACGATATCGACTTCCGGTTTGCGTCAAAATGCTCAGTATGGTGTGCCCTTTCGATCGATGTATCACTCGATAGGGATCCTCTCACACTGCTTTTAAGGAGTCGAAAGGTCATTTTGCCATGACGGAAAGACTATAGTCATTCTGCCGGGTCATTCCGCCTAATTTGAGGTCATTCCGCCTATTTTGACTCTTGGATAAGCTATATAATTTCAACGATTTATTAAATTTACGATTTGTTAGTGTAGAACTTGCAAACTTGCTAAAAGAAACGTCTTTTTTTAACAGAAATAGTCATTCATATGGTAGCTTCAACCGTTTTCATGACGCAATTTTTACACTTGCTGATGCAGGAAATTGTCCTTAATCTCTCTCTTTTCCCGGCCATAAGGCGCATGTGTTAGAAAAGGATAGATGAAGGGATGAAAATCTTGTGACTGCCCCTAATCTGTCCTTTTCCAACACACGCGTTCTAATGGGTCAATAGAGAGGACAGATTCCTGTATCCGCCAATTAATTTCTACATGAAGTCCGCTGGCATCAACGAAAAGTCCTGTTACCTTGCGGAACTATCCTTATACATTCGAAGGGGAAACAGAAGGGATTTGAGAGATTCCTAAATGTTCATCCGGTCCATACGGTTTCAACTATCAATTGATATTATAAAGGTGAATCCAAATTGAATATTTAATACATTCACGAGAAAAATTATCTCGTCAAGCGCCTTCAATTTTTGGTATAGGCAAAATCAACACCGCGGGGTAGGAATATTTAACTACCCACCGACTTTGAAGCGAATGGTCTTATTTGACACAGTGATCCGGTTCTATTTGTATTATGGGCTGTAGATCAGGTTCATCAAATGTCAGGTCAAGACAGAGCTGCCGTTTTGCGTACAGTTAATTGTATTTTTCAATTCACCGATAGTTGCACCGGTTTACCAAAGGATCACCAGTTCAGTTCAGTGTATGACTGTAATGCACAAAAATACTCGCATCTATAATCTTTCCTCAACCGATAAAGTCGTCGATGACTTTAAAAAACTTGCGGATATTTTAATAATGGAGCTGTTGCAAACTTTTTCTACAGGCTTATTAATAGTTGATTATGGGGTAATACCCTGTAAAAATAACGATTAGCGCACTAAAAAATCACGAAAACCAATCCTAAACTCACAAAATGCTTTTAAACGTGAGACCTTAATGGCGGCCGAGGCCGCGATTTTCTTATGAAAATTGTATGCTTCTTCTTCTTCTTGGGTGGTGTTGCGAGAACAACTCGTGTAGATGGCGCTGATTGAAGATAGGGAACCCCAATGAAAACCGCGGCCCGGCCGCCATTACGGTCTCGCGTTTAAAAGCATTTTGTGAGTTTAGGAGTGGATTTCGTGATTTTTTAGGGCACTAATCGTTATTTTTACAGGGTTTTACCCCATTATCATCTATTAATAAGCCTGTAGCAAAAGTTTGCAACAGCTCCATTTAACGGCGTTTCCGCCGATTGAGAAAATATTACAGATCAGAGTATTTTCGTGCAGTACAGTTATACACTGAACTGAACTGTGTAATCTTATCTCAATCGGTGGAAACATCATAGTGAACTGAAAAATGCCATTAATTATACACAAAACGGCAGCTCTGGGTCAAGAGGAGCGCGCGACCTTGGCACTGCTCTACTTATATGCTCGCACAGAAAAGAGGACCAGGATTATAATATTTATAATGCACTTTCAATCTTCCCGCCCCGGACAGTAACCCTGCCAATGGCGGATCCAGCCCTTGCAAACGGTGGGGGGGGGGACTTTGGATTTTCGCCGCTCGGCGACCCTCCTTTTTGTTTTTGTATATTTCTTTCCCTCTCCCCCCTTTTCCGTGTTACATCAACAGATTTCACTTTTGAAAATACCGAGCAAACTACAATATGCGCGCAATATCATAGCTATCCGTTCAGTAAAAATAAAGTGAGATGTAGCCGTTTGAAAATGGGGCTCTTGCGAAATTTTGCTACACGGGATTGAAGAGTTGATTCTTGTTTCATAAACCTGTAAAAATGACGACGAGTACACTAAAAAATCACGAAATTCACTCTCAGAATCGAGCTAAATGACGGTTCGACGCAGGCATCATGGGAGATTCCTATCTAAATTGAGACATACCTCTGTGTTTCCAAAGATAAAGTGGCATGTTAGATAGGAATCTCCCATGATACCTGCGTCGAACCGCCATTACGATCTTGCCATTTATGTAGTTATGTAGGTTTATTAATGAATTTTAAACTTTCTCAGTGCGATTATCGTGATTTTTGCTGGTTTTTACATCAGAATGGACTATTCATTTGCTCAGAGCAAAAGTTTGCAAGAGCCCCATTCTGTGTTATTAAGACGTAGATCCTTATAAATATTTCCAACCCTGTTTCTTCACACCACGAGTTCAGGTAAAGCACTGCGCACTTGGTGCTGACGAATTAGGGGTCCAGCTCTCTCACTGGCTGTCGTACATCCAGTGTTGCCAGATCGAGGGTAAAAAGCCGTATCGTCCCCCATTTAAATCAATGTAAAACGTACGGCTTTTTCACTCCAATCTGGCAACACTGCGTACATCCGTACCTATACCAACGAGCTATATCTGAAGAGGGGCTAGTACATGTTATAATTTCTAACCTAAAATTAGACAGCATTGACGATCTGTTTCTGGTTTGTTCGCCTCATTTTATTTACCTTAATTTTTTGTTTTTGTTTTTGTTTTTTTTTTTATTAAGTGGGAATTTGTTAGGTTATTAAGTCCATAAGTTATTCTATATAAGTGAGTCTATAAGTGATATTCATCGTGAATGCCTCCGTGCTACCTCAAAAGCAGTGGCGTAGCGTGCAATTTGGCAACGTTGCAGTTCTCTCATTTCAACACTTGAAAAAGATCGAACGATTGGGTGTTCGGTGAACACCTTCGCATTCGACCTTTTATATGGGTTTGAATGGACACACTACAACGTTGCCAAATTGCACGCTACGGCTACGCCATTGCTCAAAAGCGCACGTCCCACAAATACTCTCTATATAGGTATAGCTCGTTGATTTGTACCTGCAAGGCATGCAAGTCGATCCAAAATGTTTTCAAAGGATTCGCGTTATAACACAGGATTTTTCAAAGGAGGATATGCGGGCGAAATTCAAAGACTCAATTGACCTTCAATTTTTAGGAATGTTATGCTATTTTAGCATTCATATTTTTTTCTGCGTGTTGTTTAAGTAATAAGCGGGAAATTCAAAATCCAGGAATCTGATTTGTTTAGATGTTTTTTTTTTTTTTTTTTTTTTCTTTTTTTTTTCATACGTGAAACCAGCCTCTGATCGGTCAATTTCTAATTTTCCCGCTTCTCACCAAAAAGTAGCGTTCTAGATTTCTCCCGAATATTATTACAACGGTGCAGAAAAGATTAATAATAGCGATAATTTCAAACTTACATTGTTGTATGTATACCGCAACAAAGGATGGTATAATCTTTTCTGCATCGGTGCAATACTCAGGAGAATTCTAGAACGCTCCCAACTAGTCCATAGACGCTCCAGCCTTTCTAATCACGAGCCAGACACTCTAACCAATCCTGGTTCGACCCGTAAACTAACATAATTCAGTCAGTTCAGGTAGTGGAACATTTTTCAAAACACTATATACCCTCTCGCTTAGGAGAAAGAAAAGCAAAGAAATTTCCCAAGCTCAAGTAATGGCTTTTTGCGGTCACTGCGTCTACTTGCGCGGCCGTAAAGGAGAGGTTATGAGGTGGACAGGAACTGTATACAGTTTCAATCGCAATTTGAATTACCGTAAGTTGAAGTTGGTATCCGCTTAAATGAAATAATCGCTCGCCTCACTCCCAAGTATTATACTTGAAGTATATGCTTGTGCCGCTTTGTGGGAAGCAACTTAGGTGGTCTATTCCATCTTGATCCAGATAGAATGAAAATAGATACATCAGAATGTTATATACTTTGCGTCTACTTTCTTGAATAGATATTATATGTATATAGAGTCATGGAGATCTGCGGTATGTAATAGGTGTATGTGTGTTGGCGAAAAACGTGAGAAAAAAGGATTATGGAAGGGTGATAAAATGAAAGAGTTCTTGGAGGTAAGGTGAGAATTAATTCTAATTGGGTGGTTTTCTAGGGATAACAACTTTTAATAAGCTTCTTAGCTCTTATCAATATCGGATATCATGATTGCAAAATTGCAATTTTCATAAATATTAATTTAGGTCTCCGTAACATCCTCTCTCATCAGTACCTAATTTGAAAGAAACGGGTCGTTTAAATTATGTAGGTACACTTTTTCTGTTCCGAGTTGGAAACCCACTTTTTGACCAGAAGTGAGTCTGTATCATGATCCTTAAGATTCTGCACTATACTTCATTTCCGGTAAGCATTTGAGAACGTAATTCATTATCAAATAGTTTTCCACGAGTTCTTGAGATTCTGCACTATACTCCATATCCGGTAAACATTTGAGAACGTATTATATTTTATAGTTTTCCATGAGTCCTTGAGCTTCTGCACTATATTTCATTTTTGGTAAACATTTGAGAACGTAATGTATCTAATAGTTTTTCGCAAATCCTTGAGATTCTGCACACTTCATTTCCGCGGTAAAAATTTGAGAACCTCTATTATATCTGATAGTTGTCCATGAATCCTGCACTATACTTCATTTCCGGCAAACTTTTGGGAACGCAGTCGCTGTTAGTTTATTTACTGAGACGTTCAAAGTGATTGACTCTAAAAATAAAGTTGAGACCTTTGAAGTTAAGAATTTTCTTATGGCTTGATGTTCACCCTGATTTTTTTTGCCGCTTCCGTCCAGGGCAAGGGTACCCACCCACTCCCCCCCCCCCACTTATTCAGTAGCTTCATACGTTTTTATTATGCAGTTTCTGTGCCATTTTTCGG
The DNA here is from genome assembly GCA_011764245.1 of Trialeurodes vaporariorum. NCBI lineage: Eukaryota > Metazoa > Arthropoda > Insecta > Hemiptera > Aleyrodidae > Trialeurodes > Trialeurodes vaporariorum. The sequence goes on along the minus strand of VMOF01000111.1, from coordinate 21,322,900 downwards.
CGTCTGCAAAAAGTCCTGTTATCAGGTGATATTATACCCTTATGCACTTTACGAAAGAACTCGGAAAGATGAAGGTCAACAAATGCAAAAGAAAACCGGGGAATTCCCGGATATGACAACGCTGCATGCCAGAGGACCCCGTTCCAAAATAAAGGGAGCGTCGAAGACTCGAAGGGAGCGCCACGCAGCGTGCGGCAGCCGGCGGCCGCCTTAGGACGAGGAAAGTGTGACCGAGAAATGACGGGAGAGTCTTATTGGGTTAGTCAGAGGCAGAGTCAGACAGTGTTGCCCAATGTACTGCTTCGGATCCTGGGTATTCGTCTCATTAATTTGATACAATTCTAAATATAGGTAAATGCGGATTTTTGTCCCAAATCTGGGAATGAGTAGGCGGTTGTGAATGCCGGTTTTCAATAGTATCTCCTCCTCCATATAAACTCAGGGAAAAGATCCTAGCTAGTCCCTGTAAGTAAGGAGTTACTACAAGTGAGGCCACGAGCGCGTCCATTGATGCTTATTTGCACATTTGTTTACATTCTGAGGGGCGTTGATGAGTTTTGGTCCAATGCAAAGATTACAGTTCCGCAGAGTTACTAACGGTGTAGTCTTTCGCTGCCTTTGTTGATCGACATCGATTTACGCCATTAAAGATTCTTTTTGGAACTGTAGACATTTTGTGGTGCATCATGATTAAAATTAACAAGTTCATCGACAGTTAACTCTTTATCTGTAAAATACCGTTGGACCTTTTCATTTGTAAACAAATATATGTATGTTATCGTTATCGTTATCGTTATATCTTTATCGTTATCGCTATCGTTATCGTTATCGTTATCGAGTGCAGCAGTTACTCGCACAGTGGTAGGCTATCTGCTTATTTCTTCTCCTTCAACCCTACTCTACTCGATAACGATAACGATAAAGATCCTCCGTAATCACCCCCCCCCCCCAAAACGCATCCAATGGTGGCGCCCGTGGGGCGTGGAGCCTAAAACTCATGACTAATCAGAGGTTGACAAACCTCTTGTCTTAACTCACTTCATGCAGGGACGCTAATCCTACCTATCTCATCTATATCGATCCTTAGAAGGTTCGATTGTACTAAAACGTTATCGATTTGCTTGGATTTAAATAGTTTTAGGAGAAAAAGGCTGATGGGGCGGGGGTTGTTCTCAAGTCGTCACACTTCACTATAGTTGCGACATGTCTGATCCATAAATACGTATACGGAAGAATCGAATGCAGGAATTGGATGCGTTTTGCATGCGGATTAAAATGAGAGGACAACGTAAATCCACCGTTGATCAGCCTGGCAACACCGTGCATAGTTAGAGCGAGAGAGAAAGAGAGAGAGGAGAGAATTAAAAGCGTCGGATGAAAAATGGCATAACGAGATTTTGATTCGAATAACTGTAATTATGTGTCTCACACTCACACACTCGTCTTTTTCACACTCACACGCGCACACAAAGACCGGCAGACGACACAGAGCACACCTTCGGCATTGACATTCAAGAATTTTACGTTATATTGACGTAACAAGTTGCTCGAATGACCCGGAGAGAGACGTCCGGCCGGTCGGGTCGGGTCGACTTGCCCCCCTTCCCCTATCCTAACCAAACAACCCCCCCCCCCCCCTCCCCCAACACAAGCTCATCACCAGCCTGATCCCATCCGATCGTCGTCGGTGTCTCGTCTCGTGGCTCCAAACGTGGCTCTTGGCTGGGCTATTCCGATGCGTGGTGCGAAAACGATGGGTGTGCTCTTCCTGAGATGTTTGCATTGTGAACAAATGGAGATTTTTAGCTAAAAAGCACACCCATTGTTTTATGAGTTCCTCTTCCGGAGATAGTTTCACTATTATAAACGCATTTTCCCATTTAACTCATTGTCGGTTTTTTTTTTTTTTTTTTTTTTTAAATTTCCCGCCAATAGACTGTTTTAGTAGAGCGATAGATCGTATCGATTGCCGTCCGAGGACTTCCGGTTCCAAACAAACTCTGATTCAATGTATTTTTCCCACAAGCGCACTTTTGAACGGAAATTTAAGCAAATTAAACAATTGTTGAGATATTTGTGTAATTATGAGTTCTACCTCGAATATGCTTAGTCAATTAATAGTCATGCCTGGTTCCACAGCTAAAACAGCCGAATATCAACAAAATATTACGGATTAAACTATATACGATTAGAGGTATGGGAATCACTCGGAAGTTATTGTTGATGTTGTGGAATGGGCGGGAATCTGGCGAGAATTCGGATGGTTCCAACCTCCAAATGTATTATTTAAAATCTACATATATCTTGTTGATTTAAGTTTTAGTTGTGGAACCAAGCATGACTGAACATTTCCGAGGACGTAGAATTCATAATCGCGACAAAGGTAGCATACATTGTTTGATTTATTGGAGAAAATTCCCGTTCATTCGTTTATAGGAAAAATGTATTATTGAATCAGAGTTTATTTGGAAGCAGAGGTCCTCGGACGACAATCGATACGATACACACCACCTACTAAAACAGGCTATTATAAACGCATTCTATGTAAAGTTCATTGTCGATTTGTTTTGAATTTCCCGCGAAGTTTGGCAGCACTGTTTGAATTCATGATAGTTTATGAATTATAAATGCATTTTCTCATTTAACACAAAAGCCGGTTTTTTTGAATTTCCCGCCAAATTTGGCAGCATTGCTTCGAATTGCGATAAATCCTAAAATCGCCCGCAGCGTATACGCGATTCTAAAGTGCTTTCTTCTCGACCTAAGGAAACAGGAGTACCTACTTTACAACCTGCAGGTTACGACTAAGAGGCTCATGCCGTAAAATTGATCAGCGCTGCCAGATTTGTCGCTGAAATTCAAAGTTCCCAAGGGATTTAAACTTATTTCGGTATTTTTTGGTTTTTAATCGAACTAATCTTGCCCCACGTGTACCAAGAGATGGCCGACGACGGCAATTTATATTGTCAGTTAGAATGTAAGCAAACGACACTTCCTCGTAGTACCTAACGTTTGTGTCATTCTGTGTGTTCTTCCGGTAAATTTTCCTTTCTCGGTACTGTTTGTGATCACTATGGTGAATATTTTAAGTTTTGTGTCGATTTGCCCAAATTCTGAAAAAGGATACGCCGGACTAGAGACGGTTTTAGTGCGAAGTCAACGGTTAGCCAACAACCACAACAATGCACTCATCGGTTTCAATCGGTTGTGATTAAACCCCCGTAGCGTTCCAAACTCACTCACTCTCCCGTGATCCCCATGTATACCCATATCTTTCTAGTTTTGAAATTCGTACTATCAAAATCGCATTAAATGCCTCGAGAAATTCATTTCAGCCAAAAAATGTCACAAAATATGTTTCTATACACGATTTTTGAAATTAGAGCGAGATGGCAGTACATGAGGGTTACGCGAGAGCGAGAGAGACAGTTTGTCTTTGTATGGAACGCTCATCATCGGATGCCGTCATTACTAAAACCCCCTATTACTTACTTTGCCGAATTTTGTTTTCGGCCGCTCCGTATAGTGCATGATGCAGGGTTGATTCACCCGTTCGGTCACCACGCCATCCTAGGCTTTCCTCAAAACGCCTTTTGTGGGTTTATGAGTAAACTTTGAGACTATTTTATGCTCTCAATGATGTGTTTTTACGCGGTTTTACTTTATACCTATATGAACCAGTGGCAAGGCGTGCGATTTGGCAACGTTCCTTTTTCCTATTTAAACACATTAGAAAGGTCGAAATGCGCCTGATGGTCATCGCCGATGACTGAAGCGTTCGACTTTTTGGTGAATTTAAATGGACCCATTCCTGCCACTTTTTGGCGATCTCAGACTATGGTGCGATGGTTTCAATTTCGATCGATTTATGAGTGGCTCACGTCAGCTATCTGCGTTGCCGGAAAAAAGAAAAAAGAAAGAAAAAAAAATGCATCAACTGGAATTAACAGAACTCACAAGACAGGGCTCTTTAATCGGCTTATTCGGAGAGTCTAGTTCTGTATACAGTGAGAATTCAAATTACTTACTATCGTGCATGACCCGGAACCGGGGACGAGAGTCTCATTGATTCCTCAGTCTTCTTCTGCTCGTTAAAGCGCTTCCCAATCCGAGCTTTCTGAAATCGTGCAGGCGGTATCGTCCAGGGTTAATGAACATCACGAAAGAAAAACGCAAACTCGTGTCATTCCTTTAAACCCTTAACTTATTCACTCGTGACTACGGATCATGATGATTACATTCGCGAAACGTGCAATATATGGCAATGTTGCAGTTTGTCCATTTAAACCCCGATGCCTTTGGTATCTTTAACCCTTCACTGCAGGGCATTCCTTCTGGAGGAACAAATTCATTAAACCGAGTGTAAGAAACATAGGTAGAATTTTGATAAATGGCCTCAGCGCGCGTTGGGCCGTATTAGGAACTAATACTAATTGAGTACGTAATACTATGGTTATAACCTAAATAGATGGCAGCAGACATTTTATTCTGGTTTAACCATAGAAAATCAGGTCAGAGGAAAATTGTCGCGTGAATCAAAAAAAGTAGGTATTATTCTTGTTATGCTTGTCAATCGTTTGTCGTTAATTTTTGAAAATTCTTTCCATTTCTTTGTTTTGTTTTTTGTTTTTTGTTTTTTTTTTTTTTGTTTTTTTTTTTTTTGTTTTTGTTGTTGTTGTTTTTTTTGTTTTTTTTTTTTAATAACCAAAAAAAATGCCATGTTTTATTCATAATTGAAAAAAAATCAGAGAGGGGTACCAGGGAAAAATTCACCCCTTTTTCTACCGAAACAAAAAATGGGGTCATATTTTAAGATTGTTCACCTTAATTTTGTCCAAACCGCCCGGTTGACTCAGATGATTGAAAACGGGCCAACACAATGGGGAAAAAAAAATATGCGAAATGAATTGGTAAATTCGAAAGGGCGCAAAAAAGGCCCGATCCCCAATTTTCTTTTTTGGGGAAAAACGTTAAAAACCCCATGAAACTAAGGGTGATGAGATACTGATAAAGATACGTTGGTGAGCAAAGAAAATTTAGTTCTGATTTCCAACGATACTTTTCCAAATCTTGAAAAACTTGGCCGATGACGAGTGATGAAAGATAGTAAGTTACTATGACGAAAAAATTGGGTGTAAATATGAAACGATACGTTGAGGTCCAGCTGATGACTGCCGAAAGCTACTTTTGAGACGATGACTATGATACGTAGTTGAGTGATGACTGATGACTGATGAAATAGTGATGGGATCAAAATCCTTCCACCTGTCCGTTGCGTTGTTATCCGAATCTCCAAACCACAGTGGATCAAAATTATCAAATTGTCCGGACTTAAAAAATATTGGTTTTTTCTCCTCAGAAACGTTTTCAAGTTGATCTTTTAACAAAAACAAAAAGAAAAATAAAAAAAAATAAAAACATGAAAAAAAAAACAACGTTGTACATAATGAGTCAGTTAAACTTGTTCACAAATTAAGAGGGGTATTCAGCGATATCGCCAAAAGTCCATTGGTGGCTCAGAAAGTATGAAAAACAAATCCGAGGCGTTTTAAAAGGATCCAAAAGCCCGGTAAAAATCCAAATTTTTTTTAACATCCAAATGCCAAAAACCTGCATTTGGGATTGTTTAACGTTGGGGGTGTTTACGATTTGTAAGCGTTCTATCCTTATGCGTGGGGATGAACGTTCCAAATATAACCCCCATCAAACAAGTCCAGGGCCCCAGGCCCTCCCTTTTAAAAAAAAAAAAAAACTTTTCCCGGGAAAAAAAAAAATGCCCCTCCCCCACCTAAACTTTCCAATTTAAACGCTTTTAATTTGCTCGAAAACGTTTTAAAAAGGTGGCGTAACGTAGGGTCGTAAAAATGGGAGATTCCCATTTAATAATACTGTCTCTCCATTAGGAAGTGACCAATATTAAGAGATGACAATTCCTTTGACACCGGTCAACCGGTGTCACCAGGTGCCACGGTACTATTAATCGAATGTGGATCACTACTCTGTGAATCTTCCTTGTCAGTAAAGAGAGAGTGGCGAAATTAAAGATATAGGAATCTCCGATTACTACAGCCCCACGTCACCATTGCACTCGCGCAAATAAAAGCGTTTACTGAGTTTAGGAGATGATTTCGGAAGTTTTTAGCGCTGCCATCGACATTTTTGGAGGTTTTTACACCAGAATCGACTAGAGGTAGTTTCAGAAGTGTAGGCGGACCAAAATGATAATCTTTGGCGAATTTTCATTTTTCATTCCATCAAATCAATACCGAATTGCCTCCTCACATTATTCTTTTGCTTTTAAAGTTTTCCTCATTGAAAAGTGAACACTCAATTTCATTTTTATTAATTTTCATCGAGTAATATCAGAAATAATGTTGACAAATTCCAAAGATTATCGGTCTAGGTCCGCCTACACTTCTGAAAGTACCTCTATTAAAGCGCTTGTAGAAAAAATTGTGAAACAGCCCCATCACTGGATCCGCCCGCATGATCGAAAATGTCATTTTTGGATCCACAGTACGCTCGTCTCGTCGTCTCTGCCTGTCTCAATGTCATGACACTTGACGGCAGGTGTGGACTGTGGACTCAGTGGGTCCTGTCAATGAGGACTCACATGCTCACACACAAGCACAAGCGACTGGTCCTTCCTCGCGAGTTGTAAGTTGTAGAGGATGCGCAGGATGAGTGATGATTTGGTCCTCCCACACCTTCTTACGCAACCCGGCGTCCAAGATGGAATTAGGTCAAACGAATCTCAATCGACCTTCAACGTGAAGAATTTAAACAAACGAGAGTTCCTCCGATCGAGTCCGATCGCTTCATTTTTACCTCGCCCAGACCCAATCACATGTAGGACGGTGTCTCTGTTCTCTGTTCTTCAATATCGATTCAAATGGTTCGAACACACTTTCCTTGTAATCTTTGAGTTCTCACGCAGGCGTACTCTAAACACCACAGAGGTGGCTCTTCCTTTTGAAACAACGGAAAAGAATCGATCCTCAGAGATTCAATTGGATTCATTAAAAATCGATTCTTTTGCATGGGGTTCAAATGGAAGGTAAATGATAATCGATTGCAATGGCGGCTCGTTAAATGCGGTTAAATTGATGTATGTCTCTTCCATACGTAAAACTATGGAAAAGAATCGAATCTCAGGGATTCAGTTGAATTCACCATAGGAATAGAATCGTCCGCATGGGTTAAAATGGGAGAAAAACGATAATCAGTTGTCATGACGGCTCTTGAAATACGATTAACCGATGGATGTCTGTTTCTTTTTAAACTATGGAGAAGAATCGATCCTCAGGGATTCAGTTGAATTCATCTAAAATCGATACTTTTGCATGGATTCAAATGGAAGGAATCAATAATCCATAACCAACGATAGTTATCGAGCCTCCTCTGGTTATTGCGATGTATCAATGTCTCCTCCGTACGTACAAGCCATGAATACTCTTTAGTTTATTGGCATACAAATGTGAAAATTGCAAGGGTCTGAAATGTTGTGTTTACTAAATAGAAAAAGAAAGTACTTGATGAGCTAAGAACAAAAATTTAATTGGTTTTTCGTTAAATCCTATTGTTCCGGAGAAGAGACGTTGGCCCAAAATACATTGTTTTAAATGGGAATTTCGCGTAGTGACGTCACTCCGCACACGATTTTTTTACAACTTTACACGTGTGTATCTCCAAAACCGGGACATTTAGGAAAAAGCAAAGGCACTATTGTTCTCAGCTCATCAAGTACTGTCATTTTCTTCATAAAAAACACAACATTTCAGACCCTTGCAACTGCCCCATTACGAGCGCGCTGTTTGAATTTACAGTTGTTGAAAATACATTTATGACGCTATTATGAGCGAACTTTGGAGGTTCATCGTGTTGTTTGTGTGTGTGTGTGTGGGGGGGGGGTGGAAATGGGAATTCATACTCAATATTAATATAGCAGAAGTTTGCTAAATACTAATCAATGATAACCAATATGTGTATATGCGTGAGAGTGACCATACCGACCAAGAAAACGCGAAATTCTACTCGCCTTACACTGACAATGGATGTTCTGGATACGGACCCAATTTTCCAAGTCGAATCGAGGTTTTCCCTTCTTCGCCCCTTTTATTTTTCCCCTGTAAAATACGTATAACGTATAAACATTTTAAGACCATTCCATTGTCCAATGTTTGTGAAAATAATATGTATGTACACTCGTAGGGCATGAATAGGAATCGTATTTTTTTTCTCTCTTTTTTTTCTTTTTTTCTTGTGGAATCATCATCATTCAGCTCGTCATCATCAATCGATCAGATTGTTGAGTGTTGATCTCGATGTGTTGAGAGTGTGACCATCACATTTGCATGAACGAATGTCCTGCTACTACACTGAGTTTGGATCGATGTAAGTAGCCAGATTTACGGCTGCTTCATTCATGGTCGGATACAGGAGTTTGTCTGTCTCTCTCTCCTCCAATTTAATTACGTGCGTTAGAAAAGGATGGAGATTAGGGCTAAAGTCACGTGATGGCACCCTCTGCTATATTTTTCTAACATGAAACAAACCCTACGTTACTTCAGGTTTCATAGTTGATTTAGTTCTCAGACTCCTTATATGTATTTTCAATTTGAATCAATTCGTAAAATACTCACGGTTGTTTACCCGAAAACTGGCAACATCGTCTCGGGTACTATTTATGACAAATAACTGCTATTCATGATGATTCCCTCACTCAGTGAGCGCGAGCAAACGTGAGTAGGTAACGCTCCTGTTCTGAGACCGATTTATTCATGAACACGACTACGATCTCACAACAGAACTCGGATTTCGATTCACTCATGACAAAAATGCTATTCTGATTTTTTTTTCTGTAACCACTAAAAGGAAAGCATCTCTGGCCGTCATATTCAGTTTGACACACTTTATATCGTTGAAAATTATTGGAGAAGGCTTATTTTGAACATGCATTCACTACCAATAGTAGCAGCTTGTAGACTGCGGTGCATCGATATACTTTTTCCATAGAAACATTTGAAAAGAATCGATCTGTCAATGGTTCGATGAAACTACATGATTATAGATTCATGAAAATCGATTTCAATCGATTTGACTGATTATCAATAACCGTGGATAATCTTGCTCATTGCCATTTAAACGTATACAAAGAATCAATTCGAAAAAAAGATGGACTGCCTCACCCAAGAATCGATCATTTTACATAGGTTTGAATGGAGAAAATATACGCTATTGCCACATTGCCCGACCCATCTTTACGACGTGCGCAAGGCAATTATATGTGATATTCAAGAGTGCCTTATCCTTTGGTCTGCGATTTCGGGTTCAGTTTTGTTGATGTTTCCCATTTCATCGTAGAAAGTTGGAAAAGTTTACTTTGAAAAAACTTTTACAAGCTTTACATTAAAATTATTAAACTTTCAAGTTTGTTGTTCTTCTATTCAGTAGAACGATGTTAAATAAAAACAAAACAAAAACAAAAATGAAATAACAAAAAACAAAAATTCATCAAAATTTATAGTTGGACACATTTTGTTCGCGGAAAGTATGCATAGTTCCAAATTAAATGTGGTCCTTCGCCTGCCGGATACAAGTAGCCTGGCAACACTGTATTGCGTCCATTTAAGTCCCTGTAAAGTATTGACCTCGAGGGATCGAGTGCATTGTGCAGCATGCACTTGACAACAGTTCGATCTTTCTCGAGGGTTTAAATGGCCGAGACACGATTTTGTCAAATTTCTTTTGACGCTTCTGTAGAACGTGGAGTAAAATGATACCTACTTCTGTACCAGAGGCAAATAGAGACTCAGCACATGCTATGCTTCCCGTGTTATGAAAATAAGGCAAGTAAAATGGGTTCACTTTTGTTTGGGGGGCTCAACAAAACTATAGCCAACAGTCGCCTTCACTTGAGTGGTGAACACTGCTCCAATCAAAATTTACCAGTACCTTTGAAGTCAAAATTTCCATTAATTATGGCGTAAGATTTTGAAATACTCCGTCGGAAACCGTTATTCTGTCAAAAAAACGCTTTGTTTAAACCATAAAGCAAACCTAACCTATGCCCATCATCCAATTGTATCTAGGTGACTATTGGCTGTTGTTTAGATGAGTCTCGACCAAAATTGAGATCGAAAATTGAACACCTGTCAAAAGCTTTGTGCTGCGTCTCTATTTGTCTGCTCTGTACTCAGTACTTACGTAGTAAAAACGGAACCCATTAAGGAAACCTAACCTATGCCCCAATAGTAGGCGACTATAGACGGTTTTAATGATGACTTGGTTATGACGTCATCCGTCGATGAGCGTTCCAAACAAAGACAAACTGTCTCTCTCGCTCTCATGTAACCCCCTGTACTGCCATCTCATTCTAATTTCAAAAATCGTGTGTAGAGACATCTTTTGTGAAATTTACTGGCTGAAGTGAATTCTTCGAGGCATTTTAATGTGCTTTTGATAATAATAAGTCGTAAAACAAGGCTGTGTATACGAATTTTGAAACTAGAAAGAGATGCATGGGTATACATGGGGGTCACGGGAGAGTGAGTGAGATAGTGTGGAACGCTACGAGAGTTTTGTCACAACCGATTGCGACCGATGAGTGCATTGTAGTGATTGTTGACCAACCGTTGACTTCGCACTAAAACCGTCTATTGACTGTTGTTTTGGTTGAGTCCCGACCAAAAATTGAGATCGAAAATTGGACACCTGTCACAAGCTTTGTGCTGCGTCTCTATTTGTCTCTGTTTGGTTCCCAGATGATATGTCCACAGCTTTTATGTCCAAAACTTTTTTGTCCAAAATTTTATTTGTCCACTTATATTTTTGTCCAATGTCATTTCCTCCAAATTTTCTAATGTCCAGTGAACTACAATGTCCGCAAATAAAAATTCCATGTCCAAAAAAATGTCCAAAGGTTCATATTGAAATGAACAGAAGTATTCCAGTACAATTTTAGTATTCTTGTTTTCTATAGAAAGCTTAAAATAAATCTTCCTGTGAAATCCATCTGCGATGGTTTGAAAAAAGTACCTACTTGTTGATTAACCTACTTGTTGATCGAACTTGAGGACAAAAGGTTGCCAGAGTTATGATTCAATTAAAAAAACATGATACACTTGCATACTGATCGCTTGCAAAATTCATTTGTCCCTTAGACTTTCTAAACTTTTGGACTTCATTTTATGGACTTATAATCTCTGGACATTTTAATAATGGAATTTTCTTCTTTTGGACGTTTCCTATTTGGACCTAATTTTTTGGACTTTAATGTTTTGGACATTATTTTTGGACTTAGAAATTTTGGACATAAAAATTTGGACAATCATCTGTGTATCCTCTGTTCATGTATTCAGTACTTACGTAGTACACGGTACTCAGTACTCAGAGTTAAAAAAAACTCGGACAGTTCTCAAGCTAAAAATGTTTGTCGTCGGACGCGAGATGGCTATTGGACGAAACGATGAAACAACGAAACGACGACTGGACGGTTGGATGACTTCAGATGACTATAATGTTGTGAGACATGACAAAAACATACCTACCAGTTTACCGCGAGAGAATGAGAAGAATGAGGTAGGATCGGAAAGAATGTAGAACCGGTTATTGGTTTCAATCCGACAATCCATCTCCAAGTTCGATTCGTCCACGTTTCGGTTTGTTATACTCATCTCTTCTCTGCGTCCATCCTACCTGGCCTGTCCGTCCGACCCACAATGGTCTGAGATCGAAAGAAAAGTGGCCAATAACCATGTGATAAACAAGTCATCAAAAGTAATCTTTTTCTGCCTTTAAATCTTAATTTAAAACTTTCCAGTAACATTTCTAGGTTTGAATTACATGTTAAAAAATGTTGTCTGTGATTAAAATGCGTCTTGAAGTTTAAAATGATAATTTAATTGAGAAATTTCTTTTAATTTTGGCTTAAAATTTTTACGATATTAAATTTACTATGTAAATGTTTACCCAAAATTTAATTTGACAGAATTTTCCAGTAATATTTCTAGGTTTAAATTACTTGCTAAAAATGTTTTCTGTGATTAAAATTGGTCTTGAAATTTTAAAAATGAAATTGAAAGATAGAGAAAATTTCAATTTGAGCCAAAGACAATCACAGAGCAATTACAGTAGCAACTTTCCTGAACGACCTTTTTTTCTGCTTATATTAGATTTCACGATGCAACCACCAAAAAATTTCAACTTTCAATGGTTATTCCATTGCTTTGAAATTTTGGAGTTAACTTTTGATACCTAATTTATTTCCAGTAAATTTCTAGGTTTAAATTACATGTAAAATGTTTTCTGTGATTAAATTGGTCCTGAAGTTTAAAAATTTAATTTAAACCTCCAGTAACATTTATAGGTTTAAATTACATGTTAAAATGTTTTCTTATTAAATGTCGAGAAAAACCTTCCAGTAACATACTGGTTTTTTAATGTTTTGTGATTAAAATTGGAAATTTAAAATGAAGGAGAAAATTTACTTTTCAATTTTTTGCCACTTTTTGACGATCTCAGACCATCGTGCACCCGTCCCTGGCTTACCCGGCCGTGCTGGTCGCTGCCTTTCGTGGTGCTTATACCTTGAGGGTCTCTGGTCTCATCGATGCAACTCACCGATGAGAGATTAATGTCAACTCCAATCAGATTATACCGATTGGTTTGCAAATTTTGCAGCCTACTGATCATCAATATTACCAACCATTCTCTAATAAGATTCCGTGACTGTTGACTCATCGTTTCAGTTCGCGGACCGAGAGATTTTTTAACCCTCCATATCATATAGTGTTACCTCCAGGTATAGTAACAAAAATACATGTAATCTTATGGAATTAATATAAACTGTCGAGAATATCCTATGAACATACTTCCTCACACTATTTTAATCTCGGGGAGACCTCATCCCCCTTTAAAATTCTGGGGAGACCCCAAATATCCCGTAAAAAGCACTTACTATGTCTAACTTTTAAGATTAAT
>VMOF01000111.1:21147419-21304919 GCA_011764245.1 Trialeurodes vaporariorum | reverse complement strand
ACAATGCAGCCATAGGTCTACTTTTTTCGCTGATTCCATCGATGATCGACGTTGGTGATCTTGGGAGGGCGGGTGACTTCGCGATGAGGGCGGGCGAGGTAGGCGCATTAGTGGAGAAAAGTATCTATTCCCCCCATCCCCTCCCTTCCCTCACCCCCTCACCCCTCACCAACAACCCCTCATCCCCTCCCCTCCAACCCCTCACCCCCTCACCTCCCACAACCCTCCCCTCCCCATTCTAACTTACCATTCCTAACTATAGCCACCCCTCCCCTCTGCGATCCTCAAGTGGCTCCGAGGCTGATGGTTGTCGCGCCGCACGTCATCGTCTTCCGTCGCTCTTTATGTTCTGAGATCGGAAAAAAAAAAAAAAAAAATGACAAAAAATCAGTGAAAAAGAAAAGAAATAATAAATAATCATTTTATACTTTTTGAACTTAATTTAAAAATTTTCAGAGACATAACTGGGTTTAAATTACTTGCAATATTGATCTCTGTGATTTAAACTGGCCTTAAAAGTCTACATTTTATTATACATTTTGATGATAAATTTACTTATCTACTGATTTTTGGCCACTTTTTGACGAATTCAGACCATAGTGCGCCGTTATGCAGTATCGCCTGTGGTCTATGGATCTCAAGCGTAGCAACAATGATTGCCAGATAAAGCTTTTGCCATGCGTCTCAAACTGGATCGAGGCATGATATTTCTTGGACATCTTTTGATACATGTCAACTGTTCGGTAAACAATTGAGTGTTAAAATACCAGTTTTTTGAAAAATTTACTCACTAACGTAAGAAGAACCTCCCAGTTGTCGGCACCGTGCCTTATTTCTGAGAACAATAAAAGTTGGGCCTAACACTGCTGTTCGTATTGGTATTTTGTTCAGCTGCCTAGTTTTTCTGGATTATCTTGTTGATTCCGGCAGTTTTTGTCGTGGAAGGAAGCATAAGTAAGTGTTTTTGAGGACGCAGGTAGAATTCATTACCGGTAAAAGTCACATTAATGGTTTGATTTAACAGCCTGAATTTCCGTTCAAAAATTCGCTTCTGGAGAAATTACGTTAAATCAGAATTTGTTTGGAACCAGAGGTCCTCGGACGGCAATCGATACAAATATTTCTCTTCCATCGAACAGTCTATTTGAATCAATTTATAAAATATTTACGGTTGTTGGCCCAAAATCATCGACTTGGATACTATCAATGACAAATAACTGCTTTTCATGATGAGTCTCTCTTTCAATGAGTGCGAGCAAACGTCGAGCAATCGATATACGATTTATCGCTCTATTAAAACAGTATAAATACGTTGATTTTTATGAGCAGTCAGACACTTTCGAGTGCGAATATCTCAGAACTGGAATTCAGGATCTGTAGGTATCAGAGAACCTGTAGATGTACAGTGTACAGAGGTACCATGGCTTTCAAAAAAAAGTTCTCTGGTTAAAATTCTTATTATTAAATTTCCCCGTTATTGTTTCCAACAGAAGTTTCGATTTTTCATGACTTACTCTGAAAGGGGCACTCTGATTAGTCTTTGAACACAGTGGCGTCGCGTGGCATCTGGCAACAATGCAACTACTCCATTTTAACTCATTAAATATATCGAATTTTCCTTGTGCACTGTGCACCCCCTGAATTCGATATTTTACATGAGTTTAAATGGATAGAATACATTGTTGCCAAATTGCACGCGACGCCACTGTTTGAACATGAAAGCGCAACATTGTTTAAAGGATTGCCAAGATTTAAAAAAGTAGAAATTTGGACCAGGGAACTTTCTCTTGAAAGTCATAGTACATCTGTAGGAGATGCAACGAACTTCCTATTAATCGATTATAGCCTTCTTGACGCAAAAATCTTTGCATATTTTTAATGTCCGGAAAAAAGATTTTTTCAGCCCGGTGTGCGTCACTATGTGCAGTCGCGTCTGTCCGTCGTGCGGTTGTCATGGCAACCAACTCACTTTCATCGCCGTGGCTCATCGATGAGTCCGAGACTGATTGCTTCGTCTGATGTCACCGGAACCATCGAGCCGGAGCACGTGATTGGTCAAAACAAATCTGCCGTTCTTTAAACTCGCATCTGATTGGCTGGAGCTCTTGCAAAGTTTTGCTGTAAGCAAATAAACTGTATCAGTTCTGCTGAAAATGCCCCAGAAATAATTTGAGACGATTCAAAAAGTTTAAAATTTACTCCTCCCAGAGTTAGAGCAAAGGCTGAAAGTTCAAATGGACCCCCCTTATGCAAATCCCTAGGCAATAACACGCTGGTCATAAACCCCGCTCGGAAAAAAAATTAGGCTTTTTTAATTGTGTTTTAAAAAAAAAATAACTTTCATCAAAAAATTTTTCTTTGCACATTCAAAAAATTAATAGAATCATAATTTTATGCTTTTTATGGATTAAGTTTTTTTTTTTCGCCCTTTCACGATGTTTTTTAAACGCCCTGTGTTTCCCAACGAGCAATTTTTAAAGTTTTTAGATGTGAATGCATAAGTTTTCCCATGCACAGTTTTGATTACTTAAACTTGGAAAGTTCGGCAAAAATTAATTTTTTAATTACCATGAATAATTTAAATAAAATTATTAAAATTATAGTCTCATGTTATTCCCATTATTTTAACGAAGTTTTAAATACCCGTCATTTTTATAACAGAGGTACTGGTAGTGTTAAAACTTCGATTTATTATTATTAGGGAAAAACATCAGAATAAAGTGAATAATTTAGTTAATTATTATTCATATGAGTATTCAAAAGTTAATTTTTGCCCAACACTATACTATAAGCCGACATTTAATTCATCCATTGTAAAAGTTGCAACATTCAGCCTGTCAGTAATTTTAATACCCTTTTTTTCCAATGGGGCTCTTGCAAACTTTTGCAACAAGGGATTAAAGGTTGATTCTTGCATTAAACCCGTAAAAATGACGATGAGTACACTAAAAAATCATGGAATTCACTCTCAGAATCGGGCTTAAGGCGGACAGACACAGGTATCAGGGAAATTTCCCATCAATAATTTGGGACATTTTTCTGTGAGAGAAAGTGCAAAATTTGACAGAAATCTCCCATGAAAACCTGCGTTGAACCGCCTTTACGATCTTGCCGTTACAGCAGTTTTGTGAGTTTTTTTCCTGAATTTTAGACTTTATCAGCGGCGGCTCGTGGATTTGGCAACAATTTTTTCCCCCCATTGATTCTATGTTTAACAATCGATTGACAGGGAAATAGCGCTTCACCTGCAATCGATTGTTTTGCAAGATTTAAAAGGAAGACACCATCGTTGCCAAATCGCACGAGCCGCCACGGACTAACAAAACCCAAATTTGATTTTATTGCTCGGCAGCATTTCAGGGGCATGACGCGCGTCTCATCGTCCGCTTTAATTTCACTCCCGGCCTCTCTGCTAGGCTATCATAACTTACACTCGAGTTCTATCCAGCGTTGCCGTTTTTCCGAAGATTTCCTCAAATTTCCGATTTACATCAATGTAAAATTTTCGAATAGTGCGTCGAATTCGGCAACGCTGTATCTACCTGTCATCATTCAACACGCGTCTTAAATTTAAAGCATCGATGCCAAATTTTTAGGGGGGGAGAGGTTAGAATAGCAAAATAAGCTGGTGCGTCCATTTCTCCATCGTATGGGTTATTTCACGGTATGGGTAAGAGAAGTATTTTTGCTGAGTCATTGAATGAGAAACCTAATTTTAAAATGAAACATTTGAGCTGTTTTGCGCATTTGAAAAAAGTGAGTTTTTTTAAAATTCGTTGGTGTTTTTATGAAGAGGCGTATTTCAAATAAACGTTTCAATGTCTTCTATCACAATTTATTTTCTCAAAAGGGAAACAGAGCAGAGTCAATCTTCATGAATTTTTTCATCAATATTTTTCAAGTTGCCCAAAAAATAAGGGGGGAAAATTTCCCAAAAATTCACGCATTTCTTTTCCTTTTAGAAATGAAACGGTAAGTAATGCAAGATTTTGAAACGTCGTTGCATGCCCTTTATTTGTGAAAGCTTATATTCACATATTTTTGAACATATAGATCTGCTGACTATAGACTATTAATTCGTGTCTTTATTTGAATCTGTTTCAGGTGAGTCAGAAATATTATCCTGGATCGCTGTTCGGAAACCTGCATGCTGCTTCGTAATTCGTAAATATTCTGTAAGTTACTTCCTATCAGTGCACGGAGAAAAATTTATATCAGGGGCTACCAGAATTACTTCTACGGAATAGTTAAATGTAAATTCTGGTATCTGAGAAGATATTGAGGGTTTCAACGAAACTTGTATTTTGAATATTACCAGAAATCTAGTTAACGATACGAGAGTGAACATTTAACTATTACGTAGAAGTAATTCTGCACGAAAAAAACTACGGTGAAAATAACCATACGGATACCTGATTTTGGCACCCGCTAGATGTTATGGTAATGTTAACCAGAAGTATACTATGTTTTGACTAGGTACTAGGTGATGTTACCTGAATGCATGTTGAATTTACTCAAAGTATCGGTAAATGTACCATACTTCTGTTCAAGTTTACCATGACATCTAGCAGGTGCCAAAATCAGGTATCCGTATGGTTACTTTCACTAATCTTTTTTTTCCGTGTGGTTGCCCCAAATATAAAATTTTTTTCCGTGTGGCGAAGCGTGCAATTTGGTAACTTTGCAGTTCGTCTATTAAAACCAATGAAAAATAATCGAAGTAGTCCGTGTTCGGTGAACACCTTCACATTCGACCTTCTACTCGGGTTTAAATGGACACAGTACAACGTTGCCGAATTTCACACTACGCCACTGCTTTCTTAAGAGTTAAAATTTAGATAGTGAGGACTCCTATTCTGTTTTAATCGCATACGCAGCCCCTCTGAAAATCGGTTTGGCAACTATGTCACGTCCTTGTATACTGCGTACGTACTTGGAGCTTACACTTTTCTTCTTTATTCTCTGACCCCCAACTTCTTTGTTTCTCCCCTTCCCCCACCCCACCCCTTGCCAATCCTCACCGGCTCAAAGCAAAAGCGTCTCCTGGTCGATTGTCCTAGGTCTGTACTTCAAACCTCAACACTCATTTCACACCTAGTTGTCACTGATATCGAGAAAAAATATAGAGATTTTAAATCTTTTTCGCAAGAAAGGTCCGTGAGTCGATTCTTCTGTTGACAGTTATGACGATGAGGTCTCAAACGTGTATATAGTTTCGATTTAGGGTCATTCCACCACAACTCAAGTCTCACCCGCAATATTTTAAAACTATCTTTCTAATATTATTTAGAATTTTTAACTTTTTTGTGATAATATTGAGTTAAATATGTAAGACATCTCACTCTTTCCATTGAGAGAAAATTTAAAAAAAATCAAGTCTTTATTAGTCTGAAAAATATAGTTTTGAAATGTTTCGGGTGCTTGGGTTAGTTATGATGGAACAATAACCCTGTATCACTTGCAGTGCGCTGGCTCCTGAAGTACGGTACGTCGATACATCGATAATTTTTCCTATATTAAAGTGAATCCTCACCGAGTCGAGTTGTGAATTCGGGATGAGAGATGGCACTGCACACCAATATCTCAGAGACAACTTTTAACTATGCGTATCGTACAACTTATGATAAAAAAAACTAGTTGGTCGGGAGTTGTTTTTTGAGTGGCTTTGATGAGCCAAACTCTAGTTTGAAACTAGAAACCGAAAGTCTTGGACGCAGTCTTTTAACTTGGCCTTCACGGTAGTAACATTCGTTAAGTTTCCTGCGTTAGCTATATAGCTTCTTAAAAGCTACTCATGCGCACGGAAAAAAAAAAGATTGGTAGAATTTACCATTTGCACAGCTGATTTCGGAATCTGCTATCACACGGAAAAAAACTACGGTGAAAATAACCATACGGATACCTGATTTTGGCGAATTTACTTAAAATATCGGTAAACGTACCACACTTCTAGTCAAGTTTACCATAACATCTAGCAGGTGCCAAAATCAGGTATCCGTATGATTATTTTCACTAATCTTTTTTTCCGTGCAAGTATGGTAAATTTTACAATCATATGGTAACTGCAACGTACCTTGTGGTGAAATGTATCGACCGGTTACCTTAATTTACCACAAGGTACGTTGTATTTACCATATGATGGTAAAATTTACCATACTTAATAGCAGACTCGAAAATCAACTATGCAGATGGTAATTCAACCAATTTTTTTCCGAGTCTGTGTTTGTTAAAAACGGACAGTTCAACGATAGTTACCATAGCAACTGCCCGCAATTCAACGAAAAAGTAAAATGATGGGTCCTCGTGGATAAAGAAAGTCTTAAATCTAAGATTATGTAAATCTGGCACGTGCGCTTTGTCGTTGGGAGTCATGCACACGTACATACCTCGTGGCATTCTTATGTGTGCCAAATACGAATGCCGAACGTGGAGACAGTGATGCCAAATATTTTTTTAAAAATATCCACCTTAAAAGGTGTGCGAAGCTAGAGTTATTTCGGAAAAGTTTCTCACTGTCTGATGGTGAAGAATGGGTCTGTTGCAAACTTTTGCTGCAACATTTGGGAGGGTCGATTGTTTGGTAAAACCGTGTAAAAATCACATTGTGGCATCAAATACACAAAATTTATAAGCTGCCCTTCGGCGTATAATCAAAAGTATTTTTCAATTCTCTGATGATTCCACCGGTTGAGAACAGATTACATAGTTCAGTTCATTGTATGACTTTGTACTGCACAAAAATACTCTGATCTGTGATTTTTTCTCAATCGGTGAAATCAACGTTTAATTTACCATAACTGCAAGTTTTTAAAGTCATTGACGACTCAACCGCGGTTGAGAAATATTATAGGTGCGAGTATTTTCATGCATTACAGTCATGAACTGAACTAAACTGCGTAATCTTTTCTCAACCGGTGAAATCATCGGTGAATTAAAAAATATCATTGATTATACGCAAAACGGCGCAGCTCTACGCAAAATTCATTCATAAACCCACAAAAGGCGTTTTGAGGACACCATATAAGATGGCGGTCGAATGGTAGAATCAACCCTGCATGCAAGCACCACGAGCAGCAAAGATGGCCGACGACAGCAGTTGGAAAAGTTGGTAATTGCCAATCGTTTTTTTTCTCAGAATTTGGGCAAATCGACACAAAACATGAAATACATATACACCATAGTAATCACAATCAAAACGAGAAAGTAACATTTACCGGAAAAAACACAAAGAATGCCACAAAATGCGTAATTACCATTTGTATGAGGAATGAGTGAGACATTTGTTTACATCCTAACCAACAATATAAATTGCCACTGTCCGTGGCCATATTTTTAGTGCTCGTAGTGCATGCATGCAGGGTTGATTCGCCTATATATCTATTCGACCGTCATCTTAGGTTTTCTATAAAACACCTTCAATGGGTTTTGAGACTTTTTAAAGTCGTCAATCTGATTGTAACGCTATTTTACATCAGAAATTTACCGTCCATAATGCTGCAGCAAAAGTTTGCAACAGACCCGTTACCAGAATCTGTAATCTTTTTGTATTCTGGTTGCATGGACCATTGTTGGATTTAAGGCACCTATCGGCAGCGCTGTTTGCTAACCTCCTCAATGAATGTATGTTTTTTTATTTATTAAAAAGCAAACAAGTCCGCGAAGATAAAAAACTGAATGGTCATGAACAGATTCCGATGAATGTTTCGAGCAATCGAGCAGCAATCCACGAATGGAAGATGCCCGCACCCAATTCGCCACGTAGAGCATGACGGTAACAAACGATGCAATTTGGATCCCAGAGATACCGAGGTAGCCGGCTGCTAGTTTCCGATCGTAAGCCTGCTCTCAAATCAATTAATTACGTGTCCACTAATTGCGATCAACCACGTGCCTGCGAGGCGTTTCGACCGATGATGCAAGGGTGGGCTTCTTGATTGCTTAGCCCTTCTTCAAAGTGTCAGCCCCACGGGAAGCGTGCGCTCTGAGATTTTAATTCATTCTTAAAAGCATGTAAATGTACTTACATACATGTTGTTATATTTGTCATATTCTTGCGATTTTCATCCGTTGTTCTGATCTTTAGACATTTTTGCTGGCTGCATACAGGCCTGTCACATCTTACTACCGAGCCCCGGTACGAATTAGGCTTGATTGCTATCACTTGCACTCACTCGCACTCACTCGCACTCACTCGCACTCACTAAGCGTATGGCGAAATGAATTTCATAATTTACGGCTCTAATTCTTAACCAATTTTGTTCATAAAGTGCTCAAAAGATATACATTTTTTGAAACAGGTGCTGGCGTTCTTGGATTTTGCGTTTTTTTATTGGTTTCAGTTTAAAATGCCGGAAATGCGGCGCTCCTTAAAAGCGCGACTAGTGGCGCTATCCATCAGATTGAAATCTGGAAAATTTTTGCATGGATCATCTTAAATTCGGTAGATATTTCGTAGGCCTCCAAACCAACAATAAACAATGCTAGGATTTTCCTTACTCTAAACGCCTTTCATTTTGTGTCAAAACATGGGTTACATCAGACGAGTCAGTTAATTATAATACTCAAATTAGCCACAAGATTCCTTTGTTTTAAACTCAAATCCGACGAGGAGACCTCTCGCCTTTAAAAAAAAAAAAAAAAAAAAAAAAAAAAAAAAAAAAAAAAAAAAAAACAATTAAATAAACAAAAAGGTATCCTCCAAGGTGATAGGAACCGAAACACGTGCGAGAACGTGAGGTTTGTATCCCTGAGATCACAAATAAGCGGTCCATTCATTATTTCAAGCGAGTCCACTTCCCCCCTCTCTCTCTCCCTCTCCCCCTCCCTCTCTCCCTCTCCCTCCGCCACTTCACTCACCAGTCACCACCACTACTCCACCTCTGGCTCTTTATAAATAAAAGCGGAAGGGAAGAATGGAAGTCTGCGTGATGGTGACTGTTGAGTGATGTAAATGTGGATGTGGAGTGGATGATTGACTATAGAGGAGTAAGCATGTCAAGCGTATTGCATATCCTCTGCGCCCAAGTTGACGCTCGGCGCGAAGTCGCGAGGACGCGTGGTATTGAAGTGATGGAGAGGAGTGGAGGAGGCTGGCGCTGGATGGCAGGATCACGGGCACGGGCGCAACACAGACACAGAGAGAAGGAGAGGGAGAGGGGAGAGAGAGAGAGAGAGATGTACGAACATTGACCCACTAACCTATGCCTTCTAAAAATGCGTCATCCATTAATCCTGAAGATTCCTCTCACAGTCTCACCTCGCATCCCTCTACCGCCCGTGTCGTTGACCCATTTCTTTCTTCCGCCGTCGGATCGGGTCTCCCAGCAGGGTTGCATAATTACTATTTCCCTTGAATCAAGTGTGTTGCCAGATTTGACATGTATTGTTTATCATTTTTACATATTGCGCTTTTATCATCATTATTATTATTTTTTTTTAGTATAATTTTTTTTTTTTTTTTTTTTTTTTTTTTAATCGAGCTTTTTCGTAATTTTGATGACCTGTAAGGTAAATTAATAAGAGCGATGTAATCTGGTTAGGGTTTCTTCATGGTTTAAATTCTTATTTATTTTTAGACAGAATAACGGTTTTTGATTAATTATTTCAAAAATAATTACCTCAATCAAAATTTTGATTATGAAGCAAAATCTCAGGTGTAAAGACTGTAATAATGGTCACCTCTTAACAGCAGGGCTTTGAACCAAACCGAAAACCGCTCCGAACCGCCAAATCTCTGAACCGCGAACTGTTTTGCAGAAAACTCCTTAAATCGGAATCCGAACCGAACGGAACGGTCTGAATCGGTTTGGAACTGGTTTACAAATTTCTCTAATAAAGCAGCAACTGCTTTTCAAGCATGGCAACTGCCACCAGCGCCTCTAAACAATGCTGTTTCTCATAAATCGAGACATTAACATTGATACATAGTAAAACTGAAAGAAAAAGTTATGGAAAATCGACCAAGATACCGCAAAGCTGAGGCAGATCATTGATTTCCAACATTTTCAAAATTCTATAGTCTGATACAATTTTCTGTGATTTTTTTTTCTTTTTTTTCTATTTTATAAAATTGTGATTTTTTTTTCTTTTTTTTTTTTTTTTCATTTTATTACTTCAATTTACTTATTCAGTTAATGAGCTTGTTCCAACCGGTTCAAACCTGCTGTTCCCGTGAACCTGAACCGTATCGCGAACCGGTTTTATCCACGAACTTCGAACCGTGAACCGAATCGAAAATTTTGCCGGTTCTAAGCATTGCTCATCAGTACCTAGTACATATATTATTTTGTCTCTTTCATAGCACGGGAAGCATAAGTATATTCGGCGTGGAATGGAGCTGTTGCAAACTTTTGCTACAGGCTTCTTAATAGTTGGTCATGGGGTAAAACCCTGTAAAAATCACTAAAAAATCACGAAATCCACTCCCAAACTCATAAAATGCTTTCAAACGCGAGACCGTCATGGCGGCCGTTGCCGCCTAAATCTTATGGCATCTGTACACTCCTTCTTCTTCTTGTGTGGTGTCGCGAGAACACCTCGTGAGGATGGAGCTCATTGAGATATAGAGAAACCCAATGTAATCGGCGGCAACGGCCGCCATTACGGTCTCGCGTTAGAAAGCATTTTATGAGTTTGGGAGTGAATTTCGTGTTTTTTTAGTGCGTTAATCGTTATTTTTACAGGGTTTTAACTCGTAATTAACTATTAATAAGCCTTTAGCAAAAGTTTGAAACAGCTCCATTGAGAGGTGCAAAGCCATCAATAATGCAAGAAAGAAATTATTTATCTCTCTCCTTTCTCCGTTGAAATATACATGCATTAGAAAAGGATAGATAAAGGGGAAAGAACCCCCTCCTTTTTCCTTTTATCCATTTCCAACCTATGCATTCAAAGGGAAAAACGATAGAAAAATGGAAAAGATCCTGTCTATATCACTGTTAAAGCGACTATAATGACGCTATATCTATTGGCCTGGGACGGACTTCCTTGAGTTATCCAGAATCACGTTTAAAGCACCTTCTCGTAAACCTTAGCTACGTTTTGTTCAATCAATTTATATTATCCGCTCATTGAACCTGCATCTGATTGATCAATTTTCAATCACCCTTTCTCTATCGATAAAGACCTACCAAGTCTAAGTCTATCGGTTAGACATTTCCGTTCCTGAAAAATCGATCGCGCGTATTTCTTACTTAACTGCGCGAGCGGTCGCGAGTTGCGCGAGCCGAGTTCTTGTCAACTATCACCGTTAAAACATCCGACCGATTAATCTTGATCGATTTAAAATAACCGATCGGATAAGCGACGGTTTGTTACGCCCGAATCCGGTTAACGAATTGCATGGGTGCGGAAGAATCTTCCACCGCCACCGCCATTTGGAATTAAATTTAATCTTCTCTTGTGTGGTTCGTAGTTCGCAGCACAGTAGGCAGACATGACTAATTTACAAGCCAAAAAGTATCTGCCAATCAAAGTTACTTGGAAAATAAAGAACTTTGCTGATATAAAAAAGCGTAACTAAGTTTGTAGAGTATAGGTATCGAGAAAAATGCGCAGTTTGTATTGTTTAAAAATGTTCTGTAAACCCAACTTTTCGCATGGATTGACATTTGACAAGGCCAATTCCACGGTAACAGAAATTTATCCGACGCCGATAAATTCTCAATGAAATTGCTTCATTTTTATTGAAATTGCCTTATTTTCATTGAAATTGCTTTACTTTCTTTGAAATTGTATTACTTTCATTGAAATTGCTTTATTTTTATGGCATTTTTTGCATTTATATTGAAATTGCTGTATCGTGACGTTTCAAGGTTTCTTCCAGCAAGTTCAACAAAAACAGACCGAAAATTTCATGATGTATCGACCTCTTCGATTTTGACTACTTTGAGGAACCAAAAAGTCATTCTGCTATGACACAATGACTATGGTCATTACGCTAGTGTTGTAAACAATATGATGTTGTGCGAGTTGTAATTATTTACATTTTAAAACATAATCTCAGATAAAGATCTAAAATTATTATGAAAATGCTGAAGAAAACATTATGATGAGAAAGATTTTAAAATATTCACAAAATATTAACAAAATACTTCTCACAGAATTCGACAGCAACTTTTTTTCGAATATTCTGGCAAAATTTCGTTAAACACGTATCTATTTATACTGTTAATATTTTAAAAATTATAGTGAGACAATAATTTGGCCATTGCTGAGAGCATTTCAAAAATATTTCCAGATGAAGATCTTAAAATATCGATGAGATATTAACAAAATATTTACATCAGAAAAAATTTGGGAACAATTTTTTTTCAAATACTTTGAAAAGTATTTCATTGAAAACGTTACTATTTATTTTGTTAACATTTTAAAAATTAAAGCACTATAATATTTGGACAATGCCGAGAGTATTTTAGAAATATTTTCAAAATATTGCGTTTTTACCATACACTTCTTGCGAGTTTACTTTTGGTGATCGAAACGCTTGTTTCTGCTCACTTTGCGGTGAAAGAAGACGAGTCGTGGGAAATGACATCAGAATAGAATTGGCAGCAAGCTAGCGGAGCGACGAACGATGAGCGGCCACTAATTAGTAAATGACAAACGATCTCTATAATTCTCTTCAGCTGTGGGGAGCCCAACTAGCTATATACAACGTATATTATACATCCATCTAAAGTGGCGGTCTAGTGGGCAACCTGAGAAACAGACTTGGAGGATTTTTAGATTAGGGCTCAGGTGTAATTTTATTGTTCCATATCTTTCTCCATGTATGCTTTGGTTCAGTGGCGTAGAGTGCAATTTAGCACCTTGTACTGCGCCTATTTAAACTCATGTAAAAGGTCAAAAACGAAGGTTTTCATCGAACACCCAATACGCCGATATTTTTCATGGGTTTAGATGGCCGAACTGAATTGTTGCTAAACTGCACGCTAAGTCTCTGGCTTTGGTATATGCGACGCCTGCCGACCTTAACGATTCAATTACAAACGAAAAGCTTCACTGAGAACAAAACTTAAGTAATTTAACAGTCTATTTGTTAAAAATGGTGAGCACAAATGCAGCAAATGCATTTAACTATAACCATTTTGTTGATTTTACAATCCGATTGGTTAAATCAACCAATCCAAAAAACGCAAACAATCCAAAGTCAATCCCAAAAGGTAAATCAACAATCCGATTTGTTAAATCAAAAATTTGGATTCTGAATTGATGATTTAACAAATCGGTCTGTTGAATAACCTTTATGGATTGTTGATTAACCTTTATGGATTGTTGATTTAACAAATCGGATCGTAAAATCAACGAGATAGTTTAGTTAAATCAACAAATAAGTTAGTAGTCACCGTTTTTTACAAATAGACTGTTAAATTACCTAAATTTTTTTCTCAGTGATTTTTAAATGGGATTATTCTCAGACTTCAAATCTTGAAAAATGCGGAGAAACAAATGATCATAACATGCGCAGATTCTTACTGGTTTGCTTCCATGACTGTGAGATTTACCTTTTTTTTTTTATTTTTTTTTAACTTCCTCCGTACATTGGTCAAAAATGCGGTCTGTAATTATTGCAGAACCGTTTATCTTGAAAAAAGGCACGACTCTCTAATATAATAAGCAAACTCTTTGGGATACAAAAATAAGAACAAATGACGCTAGAAATCATATGATGAGTGTCAACTTTTTTTTTTTTTTTTTTAGCTCCAAAGAACAAGGTACACTTTTATAGTCATTACCATTAAATCGATTCCGTAGATTTTATCGCACAGAAGCGAAAGAGGAGGAAAACTGAACCACTGAACAATTGTACTTTCCGTTCAAAATCAGAAATCTTTCTGGAAAAACTTGCGGCCTCATGATCTCAAAACCTCCCACTTCCGTCTCTCAGCGTGATACTATTTCTATGCGTCCGCCTTCGAGGACGCCTCGCTCATTTCAAAGCGTTTACAGTGTGGCGTCATCAAACGAAAGAGCTCAGCAGTTATCTTTGATATCTTGAAAACTCAACTAAAAAAAAAAAAAATCTTGGAAGATTCCCGTTTCTTTTGAAAAGTAGACAGTTTTAAAATTGAAGTTGCCGTTACTTCTGCTGCAAGAAAAAAAAAAAAAAACGTTTCCGGTTGAGTGAGTCTATAATTTTAACCCTACTTTTTGTCTTAAAGTTTAATTGCAGCGCGGTGGTGCCAGATGTATTGAAAGATCAAAGGAACTTAAAGCCGAGCTTTTTAGCTTTAATAAGATTTGTGGTACGGGATAGGAAAACTTACTTTCTGAACGACCCTCGCGACGTAATTTGCAAGTGAACCTTTTCCTTAATTTTAACAAAAAAAAAAAAAAAAAAATAAAGAAAATCTTGCAAAATGATGAAACGCGACCGTTTTAGTGATGACGTCATCCGGTGAAAAATTTAGTTGAGCTTTTTTATCTCTCTCACTCTCTCATAACCCCCATACGTAACTACTGCTGTCTCAGTCTCATTGCTAAAATCGTATTCATACGGAGACAGTTTGTGTGAAATATTTTGGCTGCAATGAATTTCTCGAGTCATTTTTAATGGGAGTTTAAAAATAAAATATGGTGAATTCAAGGCCTTGTTTACGAAATTCTGATACTAATAAGAGATCACTAACCACGAGGGTCACAGGAGAGTGATAGTGAGTAGATCGGACTTTGAAACGTCATACGAGATTTGTCACGCAGCTTATTGCGACCGATGAGAGCTTTATATGTGGTTGTTGGCTAACCTTTGACATTCGCACTATAAAACCGTCTGTTCCACTCTCCCCTAGCTGGTTCATTCCGGGTGAACTGTAGCATCCGTTAAATCTTAAAACTTTAATTTTGACAACTTTAACTTTGCTACTTTACTGCAACGAAAATGTGACATCCCTTAAAAGTTGAACATTTTAAGTTTTATAGTCAAAATTACAATCATAAATTTTACGGATTCTTTATTTTACCCGGAACGGCCCCAACAGACTGTTTTAATATAGAGCAATATATCTTATCGATTGACGTCCAAAGACCTCTGGCTCCAAAAATCAAATTCTGATTCAATGTATTTTCCCCATAAGCGCATTTTTGAACGGTAAATTTAGGCTATTAAATATGACTTCTACCGCCTTGATGCTTAGTTATATGCCTGATCCCACGATTAAAGCTGCCGAAATCAACAATATAATACAGCTTAAATGATGCATTTGGAGATAAGCAATCACCCATATTCTCGCCCGATCCTCGCCCATTCCGCAACAACCATAACTTTTGGGTGATTCCAACCTCAAAATGTATCGCGTGTAATCTATAATATCCTGTTGATTTTGCCAGTTTTCGACGTTGAACCAGATTGGATTGAGCATTTTCGAGGACGTAAAACTTATAATCGCGCAAAAAGGTTGAATTAATTTCCTAATTTAACCCTTTCCGACCCGGAGTCCATTCCAGTGGATATTGAAATAACAGGTAGTCTTATGGAAAACATAAAAATACAGTATGCGCATCAATTAAGATGAGAAAATATTGCCAATATCAACCGTGTTGGCCAAAAATCTATTTCCGAGCAAACATAATTTCAGGTCTGAAAGAGTTAATACACAGAAAAAACAGAAAAAAACACTTTGGTAGCGCTGACAAAACCTTTGGTAGAAAAATGACCCAGCAAAAGACTTTAGTTGAGCCAACCAAAGGTTCTTTACGCTTAACTAAAGAGATTTTGCTGGGTGAATAAAAAATTTGGTTGGCCCAACTAAAGTCTTTTGGTGGGTCATTTTTCTACCAAAGGTTTTTTCAGCGCTACCAAAGTGTTTTTTTCCGGTTTTTTTCTGTGAGCCACAATTTGCTTTCAAAAATGCTCTGATGGGGGAGAATACATTGAACCAGAGTTTGTTTGGAACCATAGAAGTCTTCGGTCGGCAATCGATACGATTATATCGCTCTACTTTAAAAAAAAAAAAAAAATCTATTATGCTTTCGAGACGGCAACGTTGTTTGCAAAGTTCGCGAGAGCTCTTTAAATGCCATATAATCAGCGCTCGTATTATATTTTTGCTCCGAAAGTATTTTTTTGTTTCATATCTGTCGTCTTGTTGATGCCGAGCGATTCGCGAACCCGCGAGTTCATTCCGGGGAGGAAGCAGATAATGTCGAGAGTAGGTATAGAAAGACGAAACTAGCTCTAGTCCTGATTTTAAACTCTCGAGCAATTTGGCTCTCCTCAATTCAATAATCGGAGTCCCTCCCAATAACTGTAGATTTGTCTCGTTTTTCGTCGTTGTTTTTTTTACACCCCTCCTCCCCCCGTTCCTTCTTTCATACCCCTCCTCTCCCCTCTCCCTCCCCTTCTCTTCTCTGTTTCTTTTTTAGCAGCGTTATTAAAGACAATGGAAGACTAACGCGAGCGCAGGATAGAATGTGTGAGAATTTGTAACTGTATAGTGTATAGGCCGCCGAGCAAAGACTGCCGCGCGCTGTCTCCCCCCTCCCCTCCTCCTTGGTGCCTCCTTCCGCTCTTCTTCGTCCGATGTCCTCCAATTCTGTTTCTTCAAGTGTCTACATAGCTTGGATTTGCACCAAACTTGCTATAATTCTATTTCAGCCATCGGGATTTTGAAAGAAAAATGTTCCACGAAAAATGAACTGAGTTCTGAAAAATAAAGAAGTTCCCGAAAAATAATTTGATAGTTTTCAGGAGACTTCTGGCCTATTTAAGTAGCATTATAGAATTCTATACATGTTAGCTGGTAATTATGGAAATTTTAGTCAGAAATTATGGCTTTTTTGACCAGCATTTTTATCAGTATAAGCTGGCAATTTTGACCGGAATAACCTGGTGATAAAATCCTGTTTCAGCTCATCGACATTTCGTAAGAAAAATGTTCCACTAAAAATGTTCGGAATTCTAAAAGAAAATGCTATTATCGCGAAAATAAATGTGATAGTTTTCAGGAGAATTTGGCCTTTTTATTATACCGACACCTCGATGATGAGTGAGGGAGATCAGACACAATATACATATAATTAATAGAGACCACGCACTATATAGTCGTACGGACGGTGGCAGCCTTTTTTCCGTAACTCAACAGGAATTAACAGAGGGAGTATATGAAGGAGCATCATCTAATATGGTCCATGTGTTGACTGATGCAATTTCGGTGCTTCAGTCGCATTATACAAAAACCTCAACAACTTTTCTCATCAGTCAACGACTCAACGTAAGTACGTTTGCGGTGTTCTGTTGAGACCCCGAAAAAAAAAGTTGCCACCACGCGCAAACATAGGCAAGATAGATAAATGCGTGGTCTCTATTACATATTGTCTCTGAGCGAGATGGATCATTAGTTGCGGGATCCAATTATTTTGATCGTGACGTCATCACGAAACAGGTCTATTACTTCTATTTTACGGGTCAAAATTATTCGGGGTCGGTCGGTCAAGCGGGTGCTGACATCAAGCGGGCGGCTGCCCGTACTAAATAACAGTGAAACATGACATAAAACTGCATCAAAGAATTAAAGCATCAAAGAGCATCATTGAGGAGAAGGGAGGATGAGTGGAAGTTATGAGTTATAGCCGCGTGCGTAGTACGACCGCTCTAACGGTGAACTCCATTTTCGAAACTGGGTTGTCATGTCGACTTAATCGACGCTACCTGATAACAATTTAAGCGACAGCTTAATCATTGATTGTAACAACAACAAAAACAACAATAACAATAACAATAACAATAACAATGAGCTGCAACAAACTTCGGAGCAACAGCTGAAGAGCCTGAAGACTCCAAGATGATGGAGCCTCTTGAACATCACACTGTGGTCTGAGATCCTCAAAAAACGGCAAAAAATCAGAAAGTAAATTTTTCATCATATAAACTTTTAAGACCAATTTTAATCAGAGTAAGCACTTACTTTCAAGGAGTTGATACCTAGAAATGTCACCAGGAAATTTTAAATTAATCTTAAAAGGTCAAAATATATGATTTTCGATTAATTTTTTTTACTGATTTTTTGCCCTTTTTGTTCCAATCTTAGACCATCGTACATCGCTTTATGGAGGAGAATTGACGAGGTAGGCCCAGGCATCATGACATAGTCACACACCGCGCTCAGGGTCGAAACATGGATTTTTTTTTGGACAAGTTTTGGATTTTCGTATCAGAGACGTTTTAGTAATGATGTTAAAATCCTCTCTCAAAATATGTAATCAGACCAATTTAAAGCTATTACAATGGGTCTGTTGCAAACTTTTGCTACAACGATTAATAGTGTTTAGTCTAATGTAAAATCGCCTGAAAAGTCCATTGGTGGCATCAGAAAATTATAAAATGCAATAATACACTCACAAGCGGCGTTTAATGAAATCCAAGATGGCGGATAAATATCGAGCAATCTGTATGCATGCACCATGAACTTCCAAGGATGGCCAATTTTGACAACCTCCCTGGAGGTAGAGGTTATGTGCTTGTTTACGTTGTGATTGGTTAATGTGATCGATACTGTGAGGTTGGCTATCCTTTGGATGTTCGTGGTGCGTGCATACAAATTTCTCGATATTATTCCGCCATCTTGGATTTCATTAAACGCCTCTTGTGAGTTTATTATTGAATTTTATGACTTTCTGATGCCACCAATGGACTTTTCATGCGATTTTGCATTAGATTATACATTCTTAATCGTTTCAGCAAAAGTTTGCAACAGACCGCCCATTTAATGATTACGATTGATTCCATACGATGGCAAGAATTTTTACTGGGATATTTCATGGGACAGACATTGAAAAATTTGAGGCAGCAAAATAAATAAAACTTCTGGTCACAGACAAATTAAGTTTCTGCAAAATTCACCGCTGACAGACTCGTAAATTCCACACAGTGAATATTATTTAGTTTTACCGTAATGAGAATAAAATTCTGTTTAATCATTTTCTACCTGGAATTCTACTCAATACTTTCCTATCTGGAATCTCTATAAATCTAATCAGAGTTTCTCTGTAAATGTAACAGGAACTCCTTAAAATCATGTAACCGGAATTTGGATTTAGAAAATATTAAATGCTTTTACTATAGTAACTCGTAGTGAATGATACATCGAAATTTACCTACATTGATTTTTAAATGCTTGAAAGTTTCATTCTAGCATGGAGGAATGACCTGTGACAGAGCGAATTTTGGGGTTTTCTAAAAAAAATTTCCGGCCAGATAAAAAAATTCGGGTTTAAGCTTTCAATTACCTACAACTCGTAATTTCTAAAGTGTATTTTTATTTTCCGGAAATAAATTCTGTTTAATCATTTTCACCTAATTGTACCAATATTTTATCTTGGTATCTTATAAATTTAATAGGGTTTCTTGAAATGAAAAGGAACTCCTTAAAATTTTAACCCAATTTTTTAGAAATAAATGTCTTTTGAACCGTAAATATTCATCGAATTTACTACATTGATTTTAAAATTGTTGGGAAAGTTCCATTCTACATGGAAATCCTGTCGGCAAAGTTTTACAAAAAAGTGTTCTTTAAACATTAAAATTCGTTTAAATGCCATAGCTAATCAGCATTTTGCAATTTGTATTTTGGGGGCCCCTTTTAAATCAATGTATAAACCGAATTTTAGAGTTGGTGGATTATCAATATAGGGTACATTGAATGTAGATTCCATTATTATAACAATTTTCAGTAATCAATGTCTTTGACCAAAATATTCATTTTTTGCTATCTTTAATTGTTGTGATAACACGCAATCCTCCGGTAGCTACAAAAAGTAAGTGTTGTTACATTGAAATCGCCTTTATACCAGAGGCGCAGAATCCGATTTGGCACCTTTGTATTTTGTCTATTTAAACCGATGTATAAAAGGTCGAATTCGAGGGTGTTCACGAAACACCCAATAGTTCGATATTTTTAATTGGTTTAACGGAGAAAATATTGCTTTATGATGTCCAAAAAGCTCCTTACTTTTTGATCCTCTGTGCGTTTGATTAGAGTGAGCATCATTCGGCCAGCAAGCTGTCGCATCGGTCACTTATTGGCCGGCATTAAAAATCGCCGTGCGAGTTGTTGTTCCGTTTTTGTTTTTGCCCTCTCTCTCTCTCTCTCTCTCTCTCTCTCTCTCTCTCTCTCTCTCTCTCTCTCCCCTCTCTCTCTCTCTCTCTCTCTTCTCTTCTCTCTCTCTCTCTCTCTCTCCTCTCTCTCTCCTCTCTCTCTCTCTCTCTCTCTCTCTCTCGTTATAATTTACAGCGTAAGAAAAAATAAATCCCCGCGTTGTTTCGGTAAACGTGCGTCCGAGGAACGTGACGAGAGGAGAATCGGAATTCTGGGATGGGACTGGGGATCGAAATTATTAAAATTGATTGACGCGGTGCTCGCGCGATTGATCGCGAGTAATCATTATCTCTCTTTGATGTTTGATGCGTTGGGGAAAAAAAAAAAAAAAAAAAAAAAAAAAAAAAAAAAAAAAAACACTGATGGCCGTATGATCGATGATCTTGCCCATGGTTAAGATCCGCACGGATGGACCTGCGTTTAAGCAGAGTTGGCGTTTGATTTCAAAAAGAAGTTTATATTTCACCGATGATTCTAACGGATGACGAAAATATTACAGTCCAGGTCAGCAGTATGACTTCAACTCAACGAGCTATACCGATAGAAATAGACAATGATATGTTATAAGTCATATCCCAAAGTGTGTTAGCATGTACCAGTGGCGGATCCAGAAAATCTTTCTGGGGGGAGGCACGCCTGTGAAATTTTGAAATTTGAAGCGTCGGTGGAAGCAATTTCGGGCTATTTTTGCAAGAAATGCAACATTTGTGGCTTCTGGGGGGGGCGTGCCCTTGTGCCCCCCGTGGATCCGCCACTGGCATGTACGATCTGATTCTGGTTTGTTCGATTCATTTTATATATTTAAGCTTAAATCAAAAAGTGTAATTAATTCAGTGGAGATTGGTTTCAAACGAAAGTGCAAATGTTTTAGAGTGGCTATTTGCTCACATAATTTTACTAATGTTGAGAAAAGGCTCGTTTCCGTTATGTATATTTGAAATATTTCGTTTTTATTGCATACGCTGACAAAAAGAAACAGTCATAGAGATTTAATTCTGGGTCGAGATAGCCTCTCTGAAACAATTGAACTAATTGCAGTCTCGTTTATAACTAATTCGAAATTGATGTGTCGCAACTTGTTTTTTTTTTTTTTTGTTTTTTTTTTTTTTTTTTTTTTTAACTTTATAGGTTAAAAAAATGAGGCAATCAAATCGAGTCCGTGTGAAAATGTCCATGCGAGATATTATGGCTGCTCTTGTCTTCACTTTCCTTCCTTTTGAGCAGTGGTGGCGGCTCGTGCAATTTGGCAACAATGTTTTTTCTCCATTTGATTATATGTAAAACAATCGAATGCTGGTGAAGCGCTGCCTCACTATCAAATTGATTGTTTTACATATAATCAAATGGATAAAAAAATTGTTGCCGATTGCACGAGCCGCCACTGCTTTTGAGTGAGCTGAGTTCATCAAAACTTCAGCATAATATTAATCACTCGGACTCAACCCTCCTTCCCCCACCCCCTACATACCCTTCAGACAACGACAGTGACGATTGTGTAATGTATATGGCCAGGGACTATAATTTCCAAGCTGACATAATCCTCTCCCGGCCCATTTCACCATCCTACCCTCTTGGCTCTTTTTCCCTTACCCTTCTCTTAAATACCCATCCTGCTCTGCCTGTGCAATTGCAGCAGGGACAATGCTGCCGTTTCGCGTGCAGTTCAACTCATTTTTTCCCATTTAACTCAAATGTATGATTTTTGAATTTCCGCTAAATTTGACAACCTTGAGCAGGGGTGGCGCGGGCTCGGTCGGTCCACGTCGATGTCGTGTCTTCGGACGATGACAGCTTCGGTCGTGCTCAGTGATCGACGAGTGTCACATTATCGCGCCGCGCCGACGCGACAGTCACAGTGTGTCCAAGAAATGAGAAGTTTCAACCGAACAAAACTTTCGTGGATCATCTATACGACTATCAAACGGATTATACCCTTATTAACACAAACCTGAAAGCAGTGAAACATAAAGTGTGAAATGCAATATTTTATCGCCAAGAAACAGGCTTGTGGTTCGCATGGACCACCCCCCTCCTCCCTGGCAATATGAAGGTTAAAACTTTCTTTTGGCGAAGGATAAAACCTTTTTCGTTTGGAAAAATCCATGTTTTTGGGTCCTCTGTGCGCCGAACGTCCAACTGGTGCTAACATCTAAGTATTGCCTTTCGAGCGAAGTATGAAGTTTAAGTTGAAGGCGCAGCGAGGAGGGTATTGTCAGTGGCGGCGCAAGCACAAGAATTTCCCGTGCTGCGTTTGTGTGTGTGTGTGCGTGCGTGCGACGTGCGTTCAATCTCCGTGTAATAATTGGAAGATAACGATTAGGCGGGAAGTGTGATTTAAAAGCCTCGGATGGAACATGCAACCAAGCAGGCGGAGTCTAAAATACTTTGTAAATCGATATCATTCCCTCTCTGCACACGGCACAGTGGGGTTAGTAAGGACCAGCGGCTCCCAAACTGTGCCCCCCCCCCCATGGTCCGCGAAAGATTCGCGAAATTCCCAGAACGTATATCCTGATTCTGGTTTTTCTTCCTTTTTTTTTTTTTTTTTTTTTTTTTTTTTTTTTTTTTTTTTTTTAACCTGAAATTGAAAAGTGCAATTTATTCAGAGGAATTTGGTTTCAAAGAAAAGTATAAGTGTTTTAGAGCGTGGCTATGTGGACACACAATTTTAGTACAGCTATCCAGCGGGCCGATCTTTGAAATCAGTATAGATATAAAACTAGTTGGCTGGATTAATGAAGGGCTGCTAGATTGGTCCCTCTAGAGTATGTTTACAGAAAAATATTCCTCCGGAACCAAGAATCCCTCCACTACATTCGATTAGTTATCGGCTTTTTTCAAGCAGCCGATAGCTTATCAAAATTCAAATGTAGTGGAGGGATACCTACTTGGTTACAGATGTATATTTTTCGATAAACACTTTAGACCAATATAGCACGGACCAATAGCATGCAGCCTTTTATTTATCCAGTTTATCGATTTTATCTACTGATTTCAAAGATCGGCCCACAGGTGAGAAAATTTCGCTTGTCTCTGTCATGTATCAATTTATTTATCGTGAAAATCTTTTCAAAAGAAACACTTAAATCGATTTTTGAATCCTGATAGCTACTCGAAAACACTTACTTTTTCATTTAAAACCAATGGGCAGTGCGGCTACCACCGCTCATGGTTTTAAGTGGATTTCTAGATTTTTTTTTTGTTTTATTTTCTTTTTTTGTTTTATAATATTTAAGGTTATAAAAAATTAGGCAAGCAAACCGAGCTGTGATAATATCAATAAGAGATTTCAATCATATGGCTGGATCCTTGTTGTTCCAAACTCACGTACCATAAATCCTCTCTATATTAGTATGGCTTGTTGACTGTTCCATATTTCCAAGCAGTTTCAGCGCATTGAACGTCCGGGTTAATCGTCTACTCGCGTGTGTTCCACAAAAAATACAATCTATGGAATCCTCACTTGATTGAAGGTATAACCTCGTTTCTGTCAATTCACAATCAGCCAATTTCGAAGACATCTCGTAATCACCGTGATTGTGATCGTATAGTTTTGGCACAATGTTTGTCTGATCGATCCTGGGTTTCGATCAGACGTACTCACGTTCCTCCACTGCTCGTCGGCGCACAGTATGCGGAAACATGACTTTTTCCTGGCGTTTGACAAATTTTCGGTTTTTAGCGCTGGAAATATTTTTAGAATTGACGTTTCTTTGTGTGGACTATGTTATTTGACTCAATTAGAGAAGTGAAATTGAAGAAATTCCTGTAGAATGGCCCTCGTTAAAGAATGGGTTTGCTCTTCCTGAAAATTGTGCAGCGTCAGCTAAAACATCACCGGCCTGTTGTTTTATCGGTAATTCTTTCGGGAAAGTCCTCAATTGACAGCCAGGGTAATTCAAGTCGGAAGTTGAGGATATTTCTATCCGCTAAATCAGCGTTTCCCAACATGTGCGCTGTGGTCTGCGGAGGGAGATTCACCGGATAAAAATGCAAAACATATAAGCAAACATATTTATGGTCAGCGAGAAATTTCACAATGCGGCATTTCGACCGGCTCATAAAAATTCGGCAGATTTGTTTTCATTCCAAGGATCTGATGGGTTTCTTCTTCTTATACTGTACATTCTATTGTTTCTACCTTGAATATACACTAAAATGAAATAAATTGATATGCTGTTTTCAAGGTTTGAAGACATTTAAAATTCGAATTTAGACATTTCTTGCCCCCAGCAGACTGATATGAACGGTCGTATCATAATGCCGTCGAGTCGATGATCAAGTATACTTGCTATTTTTATGGTTTCGGTGTCATTCTGATAGGTTTCATTATCCGATAGAAACCCTTCCATTTCTGCGAAAATTCACCGATGAATCTTGAGCTATCGTGCACATTTCGTAGAGATTGAAGGATTTCTATCGGAATGAAACCTATTAGAATGACACCACCCATAATAATAACACGCACTCGATAGCGAATCGATACTATATTACGATACGATCCTTCATAACCAGCCGGCAGACTGATTATGAGTTTTAATGTGTATGCTGGGTTTTATGTGGGAGAGAACCGGAGACATATTCATAGGGTGGTGATGCAGGTAAACTTTTAGCAGTTTTTGATCTCCATCTTCCTATTTCCCCCCCTTTTTCCCCCTTTTCATCTCTTTTCCTCTTTTTCTCTTCCTTCTTTCCTGCTCTTTCTTTTACTTTCTCACTCTAATGAGGTTAGAAATTGGGAAAGTATTGCGCGATGGCGCAGATGTCTGTCTGACTGTATCCCGGCATAACTTTTAAATGGTCCATATACATCAAAACTTTTCTAAGAAGTTGCTTCCAACATTCCCCAGAGGGATTTCTTTTTTTGTTTTATCGAAATTAGATAATCAAGTTATATGGAGGACAAAAGGTTTCCATTAAAATCAAAGGAAAAATTGGTAAAATGCGTAAATATAGGGAAAAATTTTAATATTCCAAATAAAGATGTTTGAATTTTATTTGAAAAAAACATTCTGTAACCAGTCAACTGTAAAATTAATCCCTTAAGGGGGTATAGGGGTTTCCCCCAGAAAACATAAGGGGCTCTGGGGCCCCCAGATGAATTTTGATGTAAGAAAGTGTTCGTGAGGTATTCCCTACAGTTTATTTCTTTTTATGGCTGGGGGTTATTTTAACTCCAAAAATGTTCTCCCCCTCCCGGCTGCGCCACCGTATGAGCTGTCCAGAAAAATCTCTTCTTTGACCCTTTGAGCGCCAGTCTAGGAAATATTTGACGACGGCGAGCGAGCGACTCTCGTCCCGTCTTTAACATCGTCTCGATTCCGAACCGAGCAGTAATTATTGTCAATGGCGCATGGTGGAGTCAATCCGCCCATTCGATCAATCGATCCATCATTTCGATCAATCGAATCGTAATCGCGAATCGCACCTGCGGTCCTCATCGGACGGCGGTTTGATGTCGTCGCCGTCGTGACGGTCCCGTCCTCGCCGTTGTCATAGTGACGCGTCGCCGTCGCTCGCCCGCGCGCCATTATTTGCCGCATCCTGATTCGATAATCGCCGATCCGCCGCACAGTCGAATGAATCGATTCGATCCCTGGACGTCTAATGGTTGACATAAATGATTCAAACGATTTTAAGTTATCCCATAAAAAAATAAATAAATCGATACAAAATAATAAAAAAAAACCGTTATTTAATTGCAGTTTGGATATACATGGGATTCGCACTGGGATCCTGTGCGATCTGGCAACGCTGCATTTTATCTATTTAAACTCATGTAATGTATCGATGTGCAACTGTGCACCCCCAGGAGTTTGATTTTTTTTTTCACAGGTTTCAATGGGACATTGGAATAAGGTAGAGCTGCCGTTTTGCGTATGATTAATTATAACCGCATTTTTCAATTCACTGATGATTATTCCACCGGTGGAGGAAAGATTACGCGGTTCGGTTCAGTGTATGACTGTAATGCACGAAAATACTTGCATCTGGAATCTATTTCTCAACCGGTGGATTCGTCGATGACCTTAAAAAGCTTATGCAGGCACTTTAAATAATTAACGGCGTTTCCGCCAGTTTGGAAAATATTACAGATTAGAGTAGTCACAACAAGGAGTATTTTACTTGTAGCCTCAGCAGACATTTTCCTTGGGTTGAAGGAATTCCCCCTTATTCAATATTTCACTGTGCAGTTTCTTTGACACAAACGAAATACTCCTTATTGGACTAAAAAAAGAATTCTCTCGGTGCACGTTTCATAGTCATCATTCTGTGCGTCTGGAAATGGTCTCCGCTACCCATTCACCATGTGTCAGTGCCGTACGTTGCCGCTTTTAAAAAATTCGCACTGTGGTCTAAGATAGAAAAAAGTTGCGCAAAATCGGAGTCATCAAAAGAGTCATAAAAAATTATCATTTCCAACCTTTTGAAACTTGATTTAAAACAATCTAGTGACATTCCTAGGTTTCAAGTACCTGTTGAAAGCAATGAGCTATAACTTTAGAGTGGCACATCAAGGAACGTTCCGCTGGTTCATTGTTGTCACCTTGGGCGCCGCCATCTTGCCGTAAAAATCGATTTTGAGGTTAAATTTTGTAGGTAGTTTCCGGTCGTTCCGTGAACAAACTCGGGCATCGCCGGAAACGACTTGGAGACGACCTACAAAACTTAACCTCAAACCTTGGAATCTGCCGTCCAAATTCCGCTTTTTCCCGGGATTCCTTCTACCCTGCGTGTGCCACAAGGTGGACCCATCCGCTGCCACTCTAAAGTTATAGTTCATTGGTTAAAAGTGTTCCTCTATAATTAAAATTGGTCTTGAATGTCATAAATGATGAATAAATCGTATAAATCGAATCAATGTCGTTTATAGATACATTGATGCGTTTACTTTCTGATTATTGGCCACTTTTTCAGTTCCTCAGACCACAGTGCGTCGCGTTGCGTCTTCGAGTCGTCGTCGTGCGGTCAATCTAATCAACCGCGAAGGAATTCCTTTCAAATTGCCAGATGCTTGAAAATTCACCTGCAACCATGCACATAATAGTGACACTTGCAATCTGGCAACCATGCTTATTAGCAATTTAATCCCATGCAAAAGATCGGTTCTAGGAAAAGCTTATAATCGATTATTTTACTCATGTTTAAATGAAGAAAATGAAAATACATTGTTGCC
Organism: Trialeurodes vaporariorum; assembly: GCA_011764245.1. Classification (NCBI taxonomy): domain Eukaryota; kingdom Metazoa; phylum Arthropoda; class Insecta; order Hemiptera; family Aleyrodidae; genus Trialeurodes; species Trialeurodes vaporariorum. The sequence continues at coordinate 21,277,649 of VMOF01000111.1, read as the reverse complement.
ACATTGCACTTGGTATCATGCATTGTGGCTGCGCTCCTGCGCTCCTGTGATTCTTATTTTTTCGAATTTTTCCGCTAAAATGAACACTAGTGCCTTTTATATAGGTACCGTTCTAGAATTCATCCCTTTATTGTCTCGATGCAGAAAAGATTATGAATAGCAGCACTTTCCAATGTACATAGATATACAGTATCATAGGGTAATGTAATCTTTTTTGCACGGATGCAGTAAATGGTTGAATTCTAGAACGCTACCATACGCTGCTATAGTATTGTAAAGGAACTTCTTTTAGATATAATACGTCCCCTTTTCTATACTGCAAAAATAGCATAATATATAGGTACTTGATGATAAGTACCTACCCTTTGTAGACTATTTCCTTTTTTCTAACCTTCACATAAGGGCCAACATTATTTTACCAATATACCAGGTTTAATTTGTTTTACAACTAGGGTTATACATAGTTCGGACTATCTCCAGAGAAAATTTGAAAATGTATTTTCGGCAACCTCGCGCAACTAGAATCAATCCTGACAATGGAACGTGACCAGCGTCAATGGCATTGGCTCCTTTTTCGACTCTTTTATCAATCATCGCTTTTCATTTCTCTTCGGCAGACGCTTCAGGACTGATTTTTTCATCAACACCTTCAATAAAGAGAATGAACATCAGGTCGATGGATCAAAGTCGATGTAAGGTGCATTAAAGGTTCGGTCTCCCCCTTCCCTCAATAATACTTCACCATATCTGGAGTCGCACTTGATTCTATAATTGTCAGAGTTAGGACTTCCGAGAATAGAAAGAAGAGTTGAAGGGATCTACTTTGTTAATACGGTTTTTAAAAGCCGCTAGTGTGATTCTTCCATTTGAAACTTTACGAATGTATCGATTTTTTGGAAAGTCAGTTGAACCCCACGAGGATCTATTATTTACCATAGGTTCTTACGGAAGGGGTATTGATACGCATCGCAATGCATGACCCGTCACTGCACGTTAACAATCGATTCTAATTATTTTTTCGTTTGAACATATGCAATATGCATAAGTATTAAGTATCGATCAGTCGGAAGTTCAATTGAGCTCCGCGAGGATCAATTATTATTTTTCAAAATTTCTATCGAAGGTGGTATGAATGCATGCCGTGTTATAAGTCCTACCCCATAATCAGAGCTGCCGTTTTGCGTATAATCAATGCTATTTTTCTATTCACCGATGATTCCACCGGTTGAGAAAATATTACACAGTCCAGTTCTGTGTATGACTGTAATGCACGAAAATACTCTGATCTGTAATCTTTCCTTAATCGGTGGAAACTCCGTTACTTAATTAAAATATCCGCACGTTTTTTAAAGTCATCGACGACTCAACCGACTGAGAAAAGATTACAGATGCGAGTATTACAGTTCATTACAGCAATACACTGAACTGAACTGTGTAATCTTTTCTCAACCGGTGAAATCATCGGTGAATAGAAAAATAGCATTGATTATACGCAATACGGCAGCCCTGCCCATAATGGACGGTTTGTTTGACTCTTATTGTTTTAACCTTGCATCAAAAATTGTAGTTAATTTAGTTGAAACTCAAGGTTATAGATTAAAGAGGTATGCTCATCTGACTTCGCGCCACGAAATCAGTAGCGCGCAGTTCAAAATCCAGATCCAAGATGACCGACAAAAGCAGGAAACATTGTACTCTTTCCAGAAAATATCGGGCTATTTTCTGCTTTTCTGGAGAGGGAGTCCGATGTTTTCTGGAAAGAGTATACAATGTTTTCTGCTTTTGTCGGCCATCTTGGATCTGGATTTTGAACTGCGCGCTACTGATTTCGTGGCGCGAAGTTAGATGAGCATACCCAATGAGCTATAACTTTAGAGTGGCAGCGGGCTGGTCCACCTTGTGCCACACAGGGTAGAAGGAATCCCGGGAAAAAGCGGAATTTGGACGGCAGATTCCGAGTTTTGAGGTTAAATTTTGTAGGTCGTTCGGAATTTGGCGGGAATTTGGACGGCAGATTCGTAGGCCATTTCCGGCGATGCCCGAGTTTGTTCACGAAACGACCGGAAACAACCTACAAAATTTAACCTCAAAATCGATTTTTACGGCAAGATGGCGGCGCCCTAGGTGACAACAATGAACCAGCGGAACGTTTCTTGATGTGCCACTCTAAAGTTATAGCTCATTGAGCATACCTCTTTAATCTATAACCTTGGTTGAAACCAGAGAAAATATATAGTGCGCCCGTAGAGCCTATAAAACTCATGACCAATCAGATGTTGACTGGTGACTATACCCTCTTGTCTTAACTCTTTATATAAACAAGGACTTAAATTGTTATAGCTCGTTGATGTAAGCAATATAATGAACAATGTTGGCAACCGTGCGGTTTGATGCATGGTGATCAGTGGCGTCGCGTGCAATTCGGTAACAATGTATTAATTCCATTTAAAGTCATGTAAAATATCGAATTCAGGGGGTTCACAGTGCACCAGGAAAAGTCGATATATTTAATGAGTTTAAATGGAGCAGTTACATTGGTGCCAGATGGCACGCGACGCCACTGATGGTGATAATGATGCGCACCGATTCATTGCTTCCGAATATTGAAAAGAGTATAACTATAGGTAGAAGTTTCGCGTCACGTCGGATCGAGCCATCGAGTGGACTACCCGACCGGACGCCGGACGTGCATGGCTCCAGTTATTGATTTCTTATTAATTTGTGAAAGTGCAAAATTTCACCGCGGAGGCAGGCGCAAGCCTATATCATGACACAGTGCGGAGGCCAAGCGATATTTTCATATTGCGTCCTATAATGCACCGGGTCAGTTTTTTATTCGTACAGGATTTGAATCGCACCTAATTTTGCAGCTCCTATGAAACACGTCGTGTTAACCTGAAGATTGTTTAGATCTGTAGGGAAGAACTATCGGCGTAGCACAGCGATGTACATTAGGCTGAACTTTGCATTTTAGAGGCGAAAATTCAGCACGTTAAAATCAACTTAAAATAGTAAGTATCGATTTGAAGCTGAACTGATTTCAGTAAGTACGGTCTGTTGTCCTCAGACCACCAATGGAAGTGCGAGTGTTAAAATTGCGACGTACGTGTGCAGCAGCAGAGACAAATAGAGACCCATGTACACCCTATTCTTTCCATTTAATAAAAAAGTGAGGCAAGTTGGATACTCCAATATCGTTCGGGAGTCAACGGTTTCAGAATCAAACAGTCGCACCTACTGTTGAGTGGTGAGCTCAACAGAAGACTGATTGGATCCCGCAAACGGAAACAAGTTGTGTTTTGGTTTTGGTTGGCGAATCCAAACCCATGCGCTCCGTAGTTCAGTGGATCAATCAGAGCCTTCCCTTTTTTCTCATCAGTCAACAGTAGGCGACTGTTGGCTGTTGTTCCGATGAGTCCCGACCCGAATTGAGTTGGAAAAGTGACCACCTGTCGTAAGCTTTGTGCTGGGTTCCCATTTGTCTCTGGTATGCAATTACACCTCCATACACCACCAAGGGCACCGAGAAGGAGGCATGTGAACGTACCCTTTCCCCAGGCGCTGAAATCAGGGCGAACAAGCAAAAAAAAAAAAAAAAGAGGGATGAAAAGGATATCAAATTTAAAAATTCGGCTCCGAAGGTGGCAAAATCAGTGTGTACAAGCAATCAAAGAAAAGGTAATCAAATTCATAATTTCAGTGATTGGCGATTCGCGGAGGGCGGCAAAGTTGCAATCCCCTCCCAATCACCCTTCAACCAAGGAAACCTCTAGTCAAGCCCCTGTGCGTCATTGCTGCCTGACCAGAATTTGAAGCCCAAGTCTCGAAGTTGTTCGAAAAAAAAGCGAATTTTCCCGATCGAATATGATTAACAATACCAACTTAACCTACAAATTCGAGGAAACTCAAGAGTGTTTTTAGGAGTTTTTGGGGCATTGATGGCATCAATTTGATTTCGAATTCGCCTCCGGACTTGAATTCAAAATCAAATTGTTGCCATCGATGCCTGAAAACACCGAAAATGTTAGGAAAACACGATCCAGTTTCGTGTCATCCACTATTGTCATGCGTAGGTTGGCAATGATTTTGTATAATTCTGTTGGATATATTGGTCGAGAAAATTCGTTTCATGAAATGATTGCAACGGGGGTCAGTTATCGCAAGTGCAAGGAGGAAATGAAACACCAAAGAGCAGATGCTATCCGATTGGATAACCGACGTGACCGAGCGTTCTGCGTTTGCGCAGCGCACCGCTGCGCTGATACTCGCGATGTCGGATGAAATCGACCGCGCTAAAAAGGTTATTTCAACGTGACGTCATCTGTGAAATTGAAACTCGATAGAGCGGCGCCTCGACGATCGAAAGATAGGGCTGAAATGCCGGTGCGGTAGATCGGGTGGGGAGGACGGAGGGGGGATGGGAGAGGGTGGTGGTGAGGGGTGGGGGAGGGGGGGGGAACAACTCACAGGACCGTCTCCCGTCTGGAAGAATGAATTGTGCGGAGAGTCAGGTGGAAAGTGGGGGGAGGGGGGAGACTGAACGACCGCCTAGTCGGTGGCCGTGGCCCGAAACAGTGACAGTGAATTGAAAAGTGAGAAATAAGGAAATGTTCAAAGTCTTGCGGTTTGGTTCGATGACATCTGACGTTCACCGGCCGTGTTGCCACATTTTTCCCGTTCAAAATTAAAATGCCAAAGCTTTATATTTTACTTAAGCGGAGGAGAGGGGTCGGGGGGGGTCGGAAGGGGGCAGGATTCATTCCACAATTCGGCTACACCGTTGACGTTCGCGTTCAGGAATGAGTGATTTCTTCCTCGGACAACCCCCTCCCCCACCCTTCTACCACCAGGGGGGGGGTCTCCATGGTTTGCTTTTGTCGATTCCCCTAGTATCCAATAGCATTTACAAGACAACGTAAAACGACAATAAATTCTTGCGTCGTCTCCTACACGATGACGCTGACCACGATCGCCATTCACCGCTCGACGTTAACGCAACGAAACGTAATTGAATTCTTACGAATGCGCTTCTTGGCTTCTTACGTATTCCCGTACCAAGGACGTAAGACGTAAAGAGGGACGTGAGATTGCAAACGTTTAAGCATCCATACACCTGAAAGAGAAATGACTCAGAAGTGAGGCAGTTTTAAGTTGTCACTTTCTTGGTGTTTTGTTTTTGTTTTTGTTTTAATTTAAAAACTGGAGTTAGTGCTTAAACGAGGCTCAACGCAGTTTTATACTGGGTCCCTCTAAAATATTAGTTTACTATACTTTGAGACCAAATACTATTGTTTCATACGTTAGTTTCAATTGTTCCTTTGTAACGAAAAAACGGCTGATGCTGTTTGAATCGGCAATAAAACATTCAATTTGTTGTGCGTTGAAAGGAGATAAGCCACCTTGACTCCATTATACTATGAATTTCAAAAGAAAGTATCCTGAGCTTTCAAAAAAAATACCCTGAAAGACATTTCCATTATTCCATTTTTCCATTTTCATTATTTTTCATTACTATTCTCGACCAATTTTAGAAATATTACGGCTTTCAGGTAATTTCAGAGTCTCAGAGTACTGCCACTTGTGATATTAAGCCTCAAAACATTTAGAACGATGGAAAATAAAAGAAAAATCCATCAAGAACAATTTCGACGAAGACCTACTTTAGAAAGTCATAGTACGTCTGCCGGATTGTGAAAAAAAAAAAAAAAATCTTTGAACGTCCCAGTTCTGTTGCTAACTTTTGCCACCGAAATTCAAAATATTGATTGTATGATAAAATGAGACAAACATTATTTTGAATGCAAAACCAGATCAGTGGCGGCTAGTGCACTTTGGCAACAGTGTTTTCCCTCGATTTAAATCCATGTAGAACAATCGATTGCAGACGAAGTGCTGCTTCACTATCGTGTCTTCAGAGGAGATTCAGTGAATCCCCTCTGAATATCGATTTTTTCATTTAGGTTTAAATGGAAAGAGTCCGTTGCTGCCACACTGCACGAGCCGCCACAGTTCAAATTGACCGTAGCTAAAGCTGGCATCAAACCCGTTCAATCAATGTAAACATTCTGTTATTTTCCGAATGAACCGGCAACCTTGGAATAAGACCATGCAAGCAATATCGCTGATGTATCGTATCTTGGTCATATCTGATACCTTTGGGTGGGCCATCATGCATCGTGCGGCGGTCATAAAACGGTGCCACAGGGCATGAAGCGTAGTTGATGCGATCAAAGGAATGGGGGGGGGGCTGAACCCGGAGGGACGAACTCTTAAGATTCTGATAAGTCCCATCGCCCATGGTTGTCGGCTCGTCCTAGAAAGTCGCTGAATATCCTATTTCACCTCCCAATTACTTTCCGTGCTTATATTTTAGCCTTTTGATTGGAGCGGGGAGGGGGAGTCGAATAATTTGCGAAGAGTCAGTGGCGTAAGCAGGAGTTTTGTTAGTAGGGGCTTTCACTGATGATCGTTTGACTAAAATTTGTTCCTATATCTTCTTCTTCACCCCAAAAAATCGGTGGTTTTGGAGGGGCTTTGGCCCTCTGAGTCCCCCTCCCCCTGCACACGCCACTGAGAGAGGGTATAGACGGTTTTAGTGATAACTTGGTGATGACGTCATCCGGTGATAAGCGTTTCAAACAAAGACAAACTGTCTCTCTCGCTCTCGCATGACCCCCATGTACTGCTATCTCACTTTCATTTTGAAAATCGCATATAAAGACATCTTTTGTGACATTTTTTGGCTAAAAAGAATTCCTCGAGGCATTTTAATGCCGTTTTGATACTATTTTGTCGTTAAACACGGCCCTGTATATGAATTTCGAATCAAGACAGAGATGGGTGTACATGGAGGTCACGGTAGATTGAGTGAGATAGTTTGGAACGCTATACGTAAGTTTTGTCACAACCGATTGTGAACGATGAGTGCATTGTTGAGATTGTTGGCTAACCGTTGACTTTGCACTAAAACTGTCTATAGCAGCGGTTCCCAACCTTTTTTGGTCGCGGACCACCAATCTGACGATCGTTGGAGGCCGCGGATCACCAACATGAAAAAATGAGCAATCAATTACCTTTTTTTCTTTTTTTCTTTGACAATAGAGGGAGGAAATAAAAACTAACCTACCCTGTTATTTTAAATGCAGCCATCGGTTGGGAACCGCTGAGATAATTATTGAACAAAAACAATAGTTAAAAACTTTCAATTTTGAAATTAATTTTGAATTTAAAAAACCAAAAAACGAAAACCCCACGAAGGAGGAATTTTATAAACTTATAAAAATTTAGGTTATGACTCACTCAAATGATAACTTTATTTTTTATTTATTTTTTGTTTTGCTACATAAAAAAATATTGGTCACAAATTCAACGTTTCCACTTTCGGGGGAAAAAAAACGGGAAAAATTCAGAAAGGTCTTCGCGGACCACCAAAACTTGGTCCACGGACCACCGGTTGGGAACCGCTGGTCTATAGGTACAAAAATTTGATAACTAATAATATATTTTATGATTTTTTTTTTTTAAAAAAAAGAAGAAAACTGACCTTAAGGCTTCAAGGCAGAGGCGGTGCATGCAATCTGACAACGTTGCATTCGTACATTTAAAGTCCTGAAAGAGGTCGGAATATTTGGAGGTGCACATTGCACTCCCTCAAATCGATATTTTACATGGGTTTAAATGGACGGAATGCAGCAGCACCAGACTACACAGTACACACGCCGCTACTGCTACGGGCTACCAGAAGACTTTAACGCTCCTATCGAAAAATAAGAAATAGAAAAGCATTATTCATAAAAAGAATTTCGGTTTTTGCACTAACTCCGATCGATATTTTACATGAGTTTAAAAGGACGAAATCCAACTTTGCCACATTATTCAACCCGCTACTGCCTTTATAGGAGACTTTAACGCTCGTATAGAAAAGTAACAAAGAGAGAAATTATTCATTAAAAGAATTTCTATTTTTGCCCTGCTTGGATAACCAGTAACTTCAAGAGCAATTTCCGTAATACACAAATTTCAAGTTTAGGATGCTTTTCAACGGATGTTGCGCAGGATGTTGGGAAGGGTTGAAATGATATTCCATTTCGTTTCTGCAGCTACCTTGCAGCTTATCAGCCGTTATATTTCTTAGACTCTTGTTTTTGTTTAATGAATCAAAAAACTTTAATTCAATTTCCTCGGTCCGTAAAAAGTTTTACCCGAGTCTCGAGCAGAGGAGTTAATGAAAATAAAATAAAATAAAATAAAAAAAAAAAAAAAAACCAGACCACTCAGCCGAACCATTTCTCGTGAAATTAGCATCGCCATGATTCACCAGTATCAGTTTCGACCATTGTTCTGCTTCGTTAGCCAGACAGTTTTTTACCGCAAACCATCCGGATCCATTCAAATGATGATCCTATGACATCACATTCAAAGATCGTGCTCCGGAGGCGGCGTCCCATGTTTTACTGATGTAATAACTAATCATCCCGTCATTACTCGCGTAGCCTTTCAAAGACCCTAGCTAGAGAGGTAAAAAAAAAAAAATCAACTTTTGCCAAGATTTCTTAACATGTTGACACCAGCATTTAAAATACATGTGATAATAAGAATATTAGATTTCAGATTCTTAATCAGATGATTATTATTTCAAATCATTAAAAAAAAAACAAAAAACAAAAAAAAAACAACAACAACAAAAACAATAGAATCCTCAGTGCAATAGGAAGCGAGATATGTGATGTCCATAATTGCGGACGTGTCAATGACATTCGAATGATGTGCATTACTATAAATGGTGTGTTTTACAAAGTGTTTCAATGATGTTGGAAAGATCAAAAAGTGAACTCAGAAACCCAGATATTCGCCTGCTTTCAAGCGAAATTTTCCAAAGGCATAGTTGAAATTTTTTTTTCCGTTTTGCAAATTTCGTTGTTATTGCTGTTAATTACGGTAGTAAAATTTAAAAAAAATGAGTCGTTGACTCTTGACAATCCATAATTCAACGCCCACGATTATTTCCCTGAAACTTGTCTCCACGTTGTGCCTCGGGAAATACTCTTACACAGAAGAAGCCGTTTTCCGGTGCAAACTTTTTGGACCCCCGATCTCTCGTTCAAATATCGCGCCCTATTTGCCCGCGCATCACGACAACATCGCCGAAGTTAAAGCTCGCGAGTTAGTTCGGCGGGAGAGTCTTAGTCGGTTGGAATTGAGATCGAAGCGAGCAGAGCAGAGTGGTATACATATATATCTCTAGAGTCTGAGAGTCACAGAGGAGAGGAAGTCGAAATGCCCGGAGAGGTAAAAAAAAAAAAAAAAAAAAAAAAAAAAAAAAAAACCGACAACCGTTAGATCATAATTCCAACTTGAACGTGTATCAATGTATTTGCTCCTCGACATTGGCATTGTAACAGCTGATTCTCATCCACTTTGCCCCTCTTCACTTCCTACCCCCCTACTCCGCGCTATCCTTATCCCTCCCCTCCCCTTCACCCTTCATCATCATCTCCCCCGCACGAACTCCTAGAAGAAAGAGAGAGAGAGAGAGAGAGAGAGAGAGAGAGAGAGAGAGAGAGAGAGAGAGAGAAAGAGAGAGGGAGAGAGACAGCTTATTTCTTGATGTCTATGCTATGTCATTCCGATTGTATACTTTTCCGTTCCCAGCTCTCTGCCCGATGCCCCTGCTCCCGGCCTGACCCGCAACCCGCAATTCGCAATCTCGCCGTCCGGTCTCTCCCAATCTCTTCGGCCCTAAGTCCTAGATCCTCCGGTATATAAAATCCCGTGACCCATTTCTCTCGTCGCGACCGCGCGATTGTGGGTCGTAAGGAGGTGCGCGTCTCCCCCCTCCCCCCTCCCCCGCTCTGCACGTCTATCTGACGAGGGCAGTTTTAATGACCTCGCTGACTTGTGACTCGGGCGGACGGTCGGTCGTTCGTTCGCTGCCGCGCGACCTCTCTTCCTTTCACTCGTGAGTTGGCACAAATTAATAATTATGCACGGCGAGGAAGAGATTACTCGGTGGATAGACATGCATATAGATATACAATATAGATATACAATACATACAGCATCTATCTCTACCTAAACTTACAATCTAGAGGGAAAAGTTCTCTGCATAACAAAAGGACCGAATTAGGGACCATAAAGCAACAGGTATGCTGTATTGCATGCGTCTTCCTTGAAGTCATAACTGTAGGCCAGTATTGAGATAAATATCTGCTCCAAATTGTCCGGAAATAAATTAATCTTAAATCAAGGTCCGCGGAGGAGCTTGGGAAGTCAAAAATGTATTATTTTTTTTTGGTATATAGTCTGGGTTCAGAAAACTGCAGGAGGAGGGAACTTACGCAGTCTCTTTTTAATTAATCAGTCTGTCCTTTTGTCTTCCTTACCTTATATTTTCATTTGTTTCCTCTTCTTTCTCTTTTTTTTTCACTCGAAAGAAACGTTGGGAGCATCAGGAAGTTCCAAAATCCACCCAAAAACTCACTCAATCCAACTCAGTGATTGCGTTTCAAAAGATTATAAAATGGCGGCTGAATGAGTGGCTGACAATGAGGGAGTCCCATCTAATTGCAGCTTTATCTGTGATGAATCACTTATTTTTCTCAGCCTAGAAAGCTGCTATCAGCTGGGACTGCCCCATTGTCATCCGCTTTTGGCCGACATCTTGTAACGCAAAAATTGAGTTTGTGAGTAAATTTTTGAACTGTTTGATGCTCTCAATGTTCTTTCCAAGTGACTTTATATGGAAACCAACCCTATTGTTAACGCTGTAGCAAAAGTTTGCAAGAGTTTCATTGCCAAAAATTCACTTTAGGAGTTCCGTCTTAATGTTACAATGCCTATTTGAAAGAGTTCTCATAGGTGGAATTTATTGAAACAGGTTTGTTTCGATCCGTTGGTTCTCTAAAACACGGAAAAAAAAAGATTGGTGAAAATAACCATGCGGATACCTGATTCTGGCACCTGCTAGAAGTTATGGTAAACTTGACCAGAAGTATGGTACATTTACCGATACTTTGAGTAAATTCGACATGCAATCAGGTAACATCACCTAGTACCTAGTCAAAACATAGTATACTTCTGGTTAACATTACCATAACATCTAGCAGGTGCCAAAATCAGGTATCCGTATGGTTATTTTCACCGTAGTTTTTTTTTCCGTGAATGGTCCACGTCCATGTACATTCGTAATTATTTTTATAGTAAAAGTTAGAACTAATTTTTCAATTTCATTTTCATGTTGTTTCAGATACTAAAAATTCTAAGCGCAGTCACTATAGCAACTAGAGCCACACTATTGGATAGCAGCTCCAACAAAGCACAGCAATGCGAAGGGAACGGAGAAAAACTAAAATATCTATGGGGAGACGCCCTTACAGACTCCTCTAACTGTGTAGGCCCCAATAATATACCGTATCCTTAGTAAGTATTCACCAAAATATTTTGATCTCACTTCTGAGTCTCCATATTCTCTTTTAGTCATAGTCAAACTTTTGGACAGGGAATTTCGCCGCTTAATTTTATTCGACCAAAAAAATAAAAGAAAGTAAAAATCTCATAAGTTTTAATGAAAAAGTATCAAATGAATATTACTGAGAAAAAGTTTGATCAAAAAAGAGTTTAGATACAGATTTGAATCTAAGATCATAGGGAGTATCGAATTTTAAAATTTTAATACATCGAAATTACAGTATTTGGAATTGGTAATGTTCGAAAAAAAATGTCAAAGTGAATAGACATTCTTTACAAAGAACACATCGGAAGAAAGTATCGACAAAACTAATATTTCGGAGAAAAATCCAAGGCCAATGAAATCGTCATAAAGTCAACCATTTTTCTAATCTTGAGTTATTTTCCGGTAAAATTTACAACTTTCAGAAACTTTTTGAATTTGCTTGCCGGAATTTTAATCGAAAAAATACAAGACACTGAAAAAGTTTTGAATGAAAAAGTATCGAAATGAAAATTGTATTGAAGAAAAAGTATCAACAGAAAAAGTTTCAGATAAAGAAGAACTTTAAGCTAAGGAACCTCCTTTCGGCGATTTCTGGCGAAAATTTTTCAAATGTCAATACAATGGAAAAGTCGTGTTTTTGGAATTTTAAATCGAAAGCAAAGAAAAAGTGCAAACTCCAAGAACGTCAGCACCTGCGTAATTTATTTAGGGATTCTTTGAACCCAAAAGGAGCAAACTTGGTTGAGACTTAAAGCCGCGTAAACTTTAAAATTAATTTCGCCCTAAGCTTAGTAAGTTCAAGCCAGTGCGAGTGATATTATCTCTATCTGCCTCACTCGCACTCGTTGAGGCTAATGGAAATTTTTGTAATTGCAGCAATATCCCGAATTTATTTTTGAGTATTTTAGTTTGAAACTTTCAGGGTATCTTTCTAAATATGCTTACTCCAAGTGACGATGTTCCTAAAAATGTGAGCTTTTTGCGTATATTCATTAAGTTTAGCGAAAAACTGGTGACATCTTAAGCAGTACGACCACTGCGACGTGGTACCAACGCGGTTGGAACCAGTAGCGTCGCTTACCTTTTGGCAACGATGCAATTCCTCCATTTAAAATCAATAAATATATCGAATTTTTCTCGTGCACTATGCACCCCCTGAATTCGAACTTTTATTTGAGTTTAAATGGATAGAATACAGTGTTGCCAAATTGTACGCGACTCCACTGGTTGGAACTTATCGACACTGGAATCATATTTTAAGATTCCAAATTCTCTTTTTGAACGCTCCTAGATTTTGATAAGCCATGTGAAGCTCTCAAGTCTACGTTAGGAGCCCCTAAATTTTCAGTTTATTTTTAAAGTATCCATTCAATTGTCTGTTTTTTGCAGCTCAGTAATTTCAAAAACTTTTAGAAGAAATCAAATTTCGTCGCGAATGGGACGATCATTTAATCCTGTAGATCCAACTCTGACAAGTAAAAGTTTATTAAAAAATTATGAACTTAATAATCAATTGCAAGAGGACGCCACGATAAGTCGCTCAAGTAAGTACCTATTAATAAATATATATAATTAGATCGTGCCTCATGCAATGCTTGGACCTTTTCTTACTTTGATGGATAACTGGTTTTTGCAGAGTCTCTCAATACTATTAGAGTTGCGACATTTCTGAATCAAATTCTGATTGGTTATCAGTTTTAGAGTCTCACCCCCTCCGAAGTCCTAGAAGGCAAAATGCAAATGGCGGACGGTGCTTACTAACGAAAATAATTTATACCAAGTATTGATGAAACTCGCAAGTGGAATGTAATTTTTAATCCTTTCATGTGCGCATTTTGGGATTTGAGTTTTTCTTTAGATTTTATTAAATCTTGCAAGAGAAGACTTTTTTTGAAGAACTTTGAAGGGCACTCAAGTTTTTGCAAAATGTTCCTTTAAATTCCGTTGAATCCAATGTTAAATTGAGTGGGATGGACAACATGTGTCCCACTACTCTTGAAAGGGTTATATGACCTACGATTATATCAGTTGTGCACTTGTCACCAAAGATTTATATGGAGTCGTTAAAGATTCGCTTCTCACTGAAAAAAAATTGATGGTGATGGACATCGTAAATTACGGACTATTGCATAGGTTTAACGAGGCTCTCCGGTTGTGACACCCGTAATTTTTGGCAGTGCGACCCGTAATTGTGGATTCTTATCACAGAAAGTTGCGGGCTTCAAGACCGGAGTGCCTCGGTAAACCTTTCGAGACCTTAATGTTTTTTTCTCGAGTGAGTGTGTGGAGACCGTAGGCTGCGCCCATCATCAGTCTCATAATAATCAATTATCAATAATAAAGTTTTTTTTTCAGTGTAAGTTTCGAATGTCCCCAAAGCGGCATCTTTGGATTTGATCTCTATAGTTATTTAAAATGATGTGTTGCGTACTTACCGCCTGATGGGTGATGAGTGAGTGAGGTTCGAAACGTGATTTAAATATAATAATCGCTTGTTTTTTCAGGAAGGGACTACAGCCATAGGGACACATGTTCCGGGACTCCTTCGAGGCTGTGTAAAACACGGTACAACACAACAGCGCCCATGTATGGCGTCTCTTTGACTTCAGGGCAGCCAGTCACCATCGTCCAAAAATTTCCTGATTTGCTTCAGCAAGTCGTCTACGAAGTGTGCGAGTGAGTAAAAGTTTTTTGTTTGTTTTTGAATTGATAGACCACCACTTTTGTTAGTATGGTGATTGATATTTGCTAATACTTTGAATCCATTAGTTCTAGGCTAAAAAATTAATTATGAAAATACATTTTAAAGTCACGATGAAGTCTGTGGAGCAATGTTGCCAGATTCTGGTGCTTTTTCTATGAGTTCTTATGGGAAAAGCCCCAAGATCGTGCAGTTTGGCAACAATGGTTTCAATACAAAAGTGTCGATTTCATGGCGGGGGCTCAATACACTGTTTGAATATCGATTATCAATTTTATTATTGTTATTATTATTCATTGGTTCAAATGGAAAGAACCCGTTGATGCCACATCGCAAGCGCATTCTCTGCAATGTAGTTAGATCCGTTTGAAACTAAAGAGCTCAACTGTGAAGAAGGAAATCTAAAATTTTACAGAGATTTGGCAACGTTGCTTGAGCATAAAAGTGCAGCTTTCCTAACAATTCGTCGCGTCGCGCGTCGGTAAGGAATCTTGATCCTATTCGAGTATAGTTCTCCTGTGGTGATTTTAGATAGGTAACTCTTCGTTCACAGCTGGTCTGTTTTTGCCTACTCCACGGAATGAAGGAGCTTTTTCCTACTTGTCTCTGTCTCTCTTCCATCATGGCATTATGTGGATTCTAAGCGAAGAGAGTTCTCCTGTGATGATTTTGGATAGGTAACTCTTCGTTCACAGTGGGTCTGTTTTTGCCTACCCCACGTAATGAAGGAGCTTATTCCGACTTGTCTCTTTTCCATTATGATATTATCTCGACTGAGCGAGCAGAGTTCTCCTGATTTACGGTTCGTGACTGAGGACCTGTTTTTGCCTACTCCAAGGAATGAAGGAGGTTTTTTTTTGTTTTTTTTGTTTTACAATTCATTACTATTGCATAATGAAATTATACGGGCCCTGCTATCTTCGACAAAGCGAATGGTGTTCCGAGATGATACGTCGGTAAAATTTCAGCAGTAAAGGCAGCTAAATGGTTAAAAAATTGTGAAACGTGATAGCATTTTTGTTCAATATTCTTTCACTAAAAAATTTGTAAGTTGGATCGGTTTGAACCGAACACGTATTGTCCCCGTGAATCCGAACCAAACCGAGAACCGATTTTATTGGTAAATTTGAACCGAACCGAACCCAACTTGTTACCGGTTGAAAGCTCTGCGTGCTGTGCTTATAACATACCACATTAGCCCCTCTACAGGTATAGCTCGTTGTTATAGCCAGAGTTGGGAAAAAAGGGGAATCAATCGTTCTTTTCAGTTACGAGTAATGAACGTCAAATTTTTGGGATGGTAATAAAATCATTTCCTTTAAAAATGGGTAAATCAAGGGATGATTAATTAAATTTCCCTGCAAGTAAATATGATCGAGTCCCCCTTGAAAAAATTTCAGTTTGATTATTTTAAAATCATGCTCCGAAAAATAAACGTTAATCTTTTCTAATCGTGTAATCTTTCGGAATTGCCCAACTCTTGATTATAGCAAACGTTAAAAAGCCCCTTATTATTCAACCTGTCTTTTTAATTATTTTTCTTGAATTTTCCAACAGATCTTCCGAATGTGATGTCGTCAAAGGGGAGTGTACGCAGACCTATGTGCCTTATTTATTCCTCGTCATTCCTCTGGGTCCGGTCACATTAACCGGCCAAGATTACGTTCTAGTTGAAAGTGGATGCGTCTGCAAGCCTAAATATGCCTCGAAAAGTTTCCATGAACAAAGTACCATCTCAGCCCTCCCTAACTTATAGGTTAGTATACCACCTTACTATGCTTCATCCAACCGAAGAGAAACAAAAGTCGCGATTGAGAGTGGACAGCTTACATTTTTAACGCTGATGAGAGAGGATAAAATAAATACGGCCACTGATTGGCCGCGATGAGCCTACGAGTCCAACACTTTTTCGGCCTAATGGAAATTGATAAGGATTTAATGGGGCAGTTGCAAGGGTCTGAAACCGCGTGATTTTTTTAATGACAGTGATACTGCTTGATGAGCTGAGAACAACGGTGCCTTTGTTTTTTCATAAATGCTCTAATTTTGGAGATACATACGTGTAAAGTTGTAGGAAATCGTGTGGGTAAGTGACAGCACTACGTGGAATTCCCACTTAATTAATGCATTTTGCGCCAAAATCTCATCTCCGGAACAATGAGACCTAATTCGAAATCAAAGGTATCTTTATTCTCTACTCATCAAGTAAGTACTTTCATTTTCTTTATAAAAAAAGGCATTTTCGACCCTTGGAACTCCATTGAAGGAGCCTAATTAAAATTTTGAGATTCACCGAATACTTTAAATAACACACTCTTAAAGCGGATTGTTTTCGATAGTTTACCTTATCTATTAATACTTGGTGTTGAGGACAATGAATTTCATAAGGGCCAATTTTTCCCACAGGGGAAGTAAATTTCCCCTTCCCTTTTACTTTATGGTTATTGGCCAATTTTTTCCCAGGGAATTTTTAACTTTATAAAGGCAATTTACCGTACCTGACATCACTTCAGAGCTGATTCTGACTGTCCGTAAATGATGTTTACATCATGTGTTTGATCGGTGGGAATTGAATGGATATGGGCGGGTCCTTTGGACCCATTCGAGAGAAAAAAATATAGAGCAGTCTCTCAGGGCGTCGACCAATGGCCGGGCCCCGAGATTAACTTAAATATAGCCAGGATCAACGAGTAAGCTTTGTGATTCTATTCAAATTTAGCGAGTTTCCATTTTGACGAAATTGGTTGAAAGTTATCCTTATAGGTCTAATTGAATATTTTTACGTTTTCAGTTTTCAATAAAAATTCTCCCAGATCATTATGAAATTTTTAAACTCGAATTTGCATTGAAAGTCCAGAAAAACCTCATTGATTCGACTTTAGTTCTGGACAAAGAGCGCAAGCGAGTCGAAGTAGTCAAGCAAGGCACCGCGACAATCGGTTGCTCAATTCTCCGTTAGATGGCGCAGTACTTGACTTCGAAAATCAAGCGGGAAAATTCAAATTGCCGCTTCGGTTTCTCTTGGCCGCTCTTTGTCACTTTTATCCTCCTTTTTCTTACGTATTGCGTTCTCTCATTTTTTACATTTAGTAGTTCTAATCTGTTTGATGGCTGGTAATTTTGTCAAAAAAAAATGTGAAATTTCACTGGTCATAATTTTGTTAAATCTTTCGGGAGGGGGAGGGGAGGGAGCACTCAATACAAAATCTTTACTTTATCATTTCTATATGGCTGAATGGCTCACACGGGAGCCCAAAAAAAAAAAAAAAAAATAGTGGTCAAATCCAATTTTCTGATTTACTAATCAACATAAAGTCGTTATTGTATGAAAGTATCCCCGAAAGCACGTGTATTTGATTCATAATGGTAATTTATGAACATGAGTGAAAATTTAAAACTATTTAGGCATGAAAGAGCACTAAGCATCAAAACCGATATGAATTAAATACCGAAATCACCTGTCTGTGTTGATCTCTAAAAAAATACTGGAAGACTGACGTGGTATACAATGAAACGCAGTAACTTGGTATAAAACGCCTGCAATCGAGGGTGTATGCAACAAGGCGGGTTGGAGTGCTCTTGGAATTGCCATTCAACTACACTTACGGCACGCGGCGCAGCGTGCCTCAGCAGATTATTGAGAATCCAAGTTGAGTTAATCACAAAGTTTTGGCTTTTTCATTTAATTTTTCGTTGGATTAAATTTTGTTCAATATTTTAGTTTACTTTATACTTTGTCTAGAGTTTGGTTTAGGTTGCTTTCTTTCATCTTTTAGTTGTCTCTTTAATTTGCATGATCTATAAACTTATACTTTTAAGAACTAATGATAAAGAAAAGAAAATTATCATGAGCAATAAAGAATGGCAAAATTTAATTATTTACCCGTCCGCGTCCTGAGGCGGATCCAGGTCAGTTGCAGAACTCACCTTTAAGGGATTTCATTCACCTGTGCTGTACTGTATTTCTGTTAACGACTGTTTTTGTTTGTTTCTTTTCCAGGTGGAAAATTCTGTAGTCTTTAACGACTGAGTCACCAGAACTCTAAAACTTCAAATCCAAGAATTATTTTTGCGCTGCAAAAAATGGAAACCTCCGCCGAGAAAACTATAATGTTTACAATTATTCTGCTTGAAACGTTAAAAGTTGAAGAAGCTCTCAGTTGGCTGTGATTGTGTAATTTTTCAAATTATCTTGTTATTTTTTAAAGAAAAAAGAAATATTGATCCCCACCTAGTTCACACTGGCTCAATCAATGATGCAAAGACAGAATTGATTAAGCAGTGGTATTTTCATAAAAAGTAAGCATGGTTTTGTTGTTTGGTTGATAAGTAATGTATTTCTCCTATTGTTGCTTTCACCGCATCTTTTTCTTTCGAGCCTAAGAAGATGCAGCACATTTCGGTCAGAATTAAAGATTTTTTTTGACCGAGGAGAATATCACGTATTAGGGTGCCTCGTATATTTTTTTCTCATCAAAGGATGTGTTGAAGAAACTTAAGTGCCTTACTGAAGGTCTGATATCAGCTTGCGTGAGTATTAAATACAAAGACATTACATAAATGGACCAAGTTCAAGTCCATTTTTGCTTGCACGTAGAAAGGCACCATTTCAGTAAGTTCTTATATTTAAGAAAGTTAATCCTTCAAGAAATCTTGAAGGAAAAACATTTGGGGCCATGAAATTCTGAATAGTGTTTGGTAGTTGATAATGGGTGAATTTGAGTTTGAACTATTCAGTGTTGAAGCATGTAATTAGTGGCAACGTTGCAATTTGTCCTTTTAAATCCATGAAAAAGATCGAATTCAAAGGTGTTCACCACACATCCGCAATAGTTCGATAATAATTGTCATGAGGTTAAATGGACAGATTGCACACAGCACCCTTACATTTAAATCATTTTTGCTCAAAGGGTCCAAATAATAAGAGCCTTTGTGATACCTACATAGATTAGAAATAATTTATTGCAAAGTTTATGTTAAAATGGACATGAGCCATTTCAGCAAGAAACGATTCATTTGGAACTACTGCTCTCATAGTATGCAGCAATTTTGCTATTCTGTCGTTTTCACATGACTCAAGCTTCTAACTTCCATCTAAATGTGCATGTAAAAGGAATTACACCAAGTTGTAGTGGTTATTGTGCTTTAGCGAGTTGAACTTTAACGTGTCAATCGCAGCTGCCCAAAAGCTTTCATTTGAATAATCTCAAAATCGAAGAAAATTTATCGTTGCTGTTTTACGATCTTGAGATCTCGATTTTGTAAAGAAAATTGAAAGAATGATAAGATAGCTAATACGCACCGAGTGTTTTTTTCTTCAGATAATGTTTCGATCTTTCAGTTTATAATTTTTCCCTCGGATGTACCTAATCTAATGATCAATAATAAATCCAATTTCAAAAATTCACGGCAGTCACCCATCAAAAACAAAACAAGAGGGGGGCTGGGGGATAAAAAAGAAAAAACAAAAACAAAAACAAGCAAACAAAAAGTGAACTAAAATGAAATCCTTTAGAAAAGAATACATACCCAATACTTTAGATGCAATAACTTCAATCATATAAATATGTCCATGCCTTATGTATTTGTACTCTCATAAGAATGTGTTTATAGCTGCATTTGTCTCTTACACCGGATTTTTCAAATTTATGAGGGCGTTTTGCTTGAAATGCAACAGTTTGTGATTGTAATGATGAGCCATTATTCTGTAAATTATGTTAATATTTAAAACGGTGTAAAAATTCTTTATTTACTTAAATTGCATTCCTCAAGTAGCTCGTAAAATGACGTATCGGATGATTGCTGAATGTAGTGGCATACATGGAATCTGGTAACGTTTCGTTTTATCTAGATTTATAAATCCTTGAAAAAATAGAGCTATGGCAAAGGACGTTGAAAACCCCAGCTCACAATGGTCTAAGATTGTCAAAACGGCCAAAAATCAGGAAGTAAATTTCTCATCAATTTACTATGAATTCTAGTGTTTATCATAAAGACACTTCTAACAAGTAATTTAAACCTAGAGGAATGTAACAGAAAAATTTCAAGTTAAGCTTAAAAGTCGAAAATCGTGATTTTTCACGACTTTCTTTCTGTATATGTTACAGGACAAACCCGATTTTAGGCCAAACTAGTTCAGCCTAGGCCAAACCGGTTTGGCCTGAATGGAACAGGCAAAACTAGTTTTGCCTAGGACAAACTAGTTTGGCCTGAAATCCTCCAGGCCAAACCTGTTGGGCCTAGGACAAACTAGTGTGGCCTAAAATTCTCCAGGCCAAACTGATAACGAGCAGGCCGAACTAGTTCGGCCTGAAAATGTTTAGGCCAAACTGATTATGTGCAGGACAAACTAGTTTAGCCGGAAGTGACGGCGCAGGACAAACTAGTTGGGACTAGGACAAAGTGCTTTCACATAAAGTTCGCATGTTCTTACACTGACAATGAGAGAATTATTTTTTCCAAGTTGTATTTAATTTATGTAAAAGAAACTGCACAGTGAAATGTTGACTAAGGGGAAATTACTGTGACCCAAGGAAAATGTCTGCTGAGTGCTGCTACAGGAAAAATATTCCTTGTTGTGACAGTGATGCTCCTTCATGCAATCAATTTTTACTTCTCGCAAGGAAATTTGTCACAAGTAAACGATCACAAGTAAACGTGTTTCCTTGTTTTTAAAGAAGTGATTTCTCTCAGTGTATGGCATTAAAGGAAAAAATGAATATGAAAAAACTCGGCGTTGGAATCGGAATCGAACCCAGAACCTTCAAATCATGTGTAATTAGCTTTTTTCGTTCATTTTTACTGTTTTTAACTTATTTTAACTTAAATTTAAAATTTATCTCAAATACAGTTTTCCCTTCGTAACCAGTTCAATTATTCGCCTAATTTATTCATCTGCAGAAGCAAAATATAATCCAATTGGTCTAGCCCAACGATTTTCAGGCTGAAACAGTTTGTCCTAGACCCAGCTAGTTCGGCCTTAAATTATTTAGGCTAAACTGAGTATGTGCAGGCCAAACTAGTTTGGCCTAAAAATGTTCAGGCCAAACTGATGATGTGCAGGACAAACTAGTTCGGCCTGAAATTCTCCAGGCCAAACCTGTTGGGCCTAGGACAAACTAGTTTGGCCTAAAATTCTCCAGGCCAAACTAAATCTCCTTCAAAAAAACAGTTCGGCCTAGGCTAAACTAGTTTGGCCTAAAATCGGGTTTGTCCTGTAACATATATAAATTTTGGCCACTTTTACTTGATCTCAGACCTTTGTGCATTTGTAGCTCGTATACATTTCGGCAACCGTGTTTTCCCTTCGTTTGCACTAGGTTTTTTTCCCCTTAGAATCGAAATTCGAAGATTTTTTTATCTTGAGTTTTTGGGCCTTATAAAGTTTCATATTTTTTCTAACATCCTCGACTGTGACCTTTTGCGTGGGTTCAAGTAAATGGACACAATGAAACATTACCAGATTGTACCCAACGTCACTGCTTACGTGTAATGGCAGCTGGACCATGGATGACAGCGCTGAGGTGTTGTGTCGCACTAAAGTTTGAAAGGAAACTTACTTTCGTTTTCTTTGTCGGCAATCGACGAATAAAAAAAATCTTATTCCTTTTCCGATCGATTCTTGACAATGCAGACAAAAACAATTGATGTTTCCTTATTTCATGAAGGAAAACAAATTACTGTATCACCAACATCATCAATGGAATGAGGTGGGCTGTTATGATGCCAGAAAATTTTTTCAGGTGAGCTACTTGTCTGTAGATTTTAACTAGTATCGTGCTATACAGATGTAAAATCTCAATTTATAAAATTAAGAAAGAAGGCTTAAGCGCGCCATAATTTATGCTCATAAACACACTTTATCCTTGTCATTTATATTGATCGATACATATGTATCTTGAGTATATAGGTAGTTGAAAAAATGTCAAATACTCGTTTTTACATTGATATGAAAGCACAATAATTGAACACGATTAGAATCATTTAAAGAATACCCCGAGACAAAGAATACTCAAAGGTCCGTAAGGGAATGCTATTTTCGATCAAAACACCCAAGCTCAAATTGATTGTTTTAAAATATAGCTGAATTATTTATTTATTTATTAATTGATTAATTTATTTATTTATTTAGTTTATTTCACGTTTTCCCGAATAAGTCTTGTACATTTAAAATATAGCAAAGGTGAAACCTTTATGTTAATAAGTTTTCTAGTGAATTGTATCTGTTACATACAGCAATTAAGAATCAGTATAATTTATTATCTCTATTCTTATTTTATTATTTCCTATTTAACTATACTACTTATTGTAAATATGAGAAGAATAAAGAATCTGTTATCTTTGTACACGTATAATTACGATCATGGTATACTTTTGTGATTATTCTATTTTCTCTTCTATACCTCCAAGTTCAAAACGTCATCTTCCAGCACAGAAATTATAGACAACATTCGACTGAGTATTATAGAATTATTTTATGGGCTTATATTCACTCAGTCAGTCCTTATTTGGGGATACAATGTTTTTGTTTAAAAAATGGCTCCTTATCCTAATGAGAGCAAATTGGAAATGAGTGGCTTATTTGTTTGACAGAATAAAGTAAGAAAGCGGATGTTTGTGTCTCCTGCAACATTTGGAAAATGATCGTTTGCAATGTTTATGCTGTTGAGGAGCGATATGCAGCCCAGACCACAACAATCAGTAATGGAGGAAAAATGTGAGTTATTGATAGCTCAAACAAAAAAAAAACAAAAAATAACTGTGCCACGATAGACCTGGAATATCCGTAGTTTGATTTTACTTGAGTTGATACAAGAACCAAGAACCTTGAGTTGAACCAAATTTGACTGTAAAAATATGGGATTTCAATATCCCCTTTAGAACGTACCTGACATTTACAATGATCCAGTGTTCTTTCAAAGAAAATGGAGCTCATGAAACCAAGCGTGCTTTTTATAAAAATTAGCACTGTAAGTGCCTGGAGGTAAATATTGCTGATGCATATGCTACATGTATGTAATTAAAGGGAAATTTTAAATACTTACTTGTGCATTTTGTAATTCCGTGATATTTGGTGCCATTCTAAAAGCCGCTTTGAGCGGTTTTGGAATGTGGCCACACCAACAAAAATCCGTTAAGAGCGCCTTCAATATCAGACGACGCAAAACCAACTCTAGAGTGTACGTTTAGTTATCTCCAAGTTTGAATGTGTTTTCAGTGCAGGCGTTTCTTCTAGATAGCTCTCAACTAGAATCTTTTGAAGAGAACACTATCCTCTAATTACGATTTTTTACTTTTCCTTCTATAGTAGGTTTTATCATAGGTTTTCACCTTTTTTTCGCCCATTTCCATTCAATGGCTCCAAGTTGCTTCCTGGATTTATTAACGTAGGTCATGACTATAGGAGGAGTTTCTTTAGAAACTCGTTAGGTCAAGTTTTTAATTCGACTGTATAATTGAAAAAAGAAAAAGTATAATGGAACGGTTCATTAGAAACATTTACGTATTGTCAAATTCAAGACTTGCATAGAAAACAAGTTCAAGGAACCTAGAGATTTCCCTTTTTTTTTTTTTTTTTTTTTTTTTTTTTACAAAGTAAAGTAGAGAAATTTTGCAGTTTCTTTTCTTTGTAAATTTTTCAAATTTGACATTTATTCATATATTATGCCTATAGTTTTTCCTTCAAGTCACAGCAAATATAAATCATTTTCTCAAGTATCAATGATTTGTTAACTCAGGGCCAAGCATGACTGGACAGGTTTGAAATGAGGCTTAGGTACAGTCTTGAATAAAGATTCAGATTATTTTTCACAGTTGGACCATTATTTCCCTCCCTATTTAATTAATGGTATATTATGAAAAAAAAAAAATGAATTTTTCCAGTATAAATTCCCTCGAAAAGCCATTTAATTTGAAATCGTGGAAATACCATGAGAGGCTAAAACTCAATGACGACTCCTTGCCTCAGTCAACGAGTAAAAAAAAAAGTTTGACGTGATTTCAGGTTCTCACTCAGAAACATTAATCCTACAAATGCATCCTACAGAATCCAAAACGGCTTCGAACAAGTCATCATGTCTTATTGCAAGATCGCGTGAGAAACGTTGGAATCATTCCTTGAATTTGTAAAGTCCCTTCAATGGAGTTGTTGCAAACGTTTGCTACTATCAATAGTTGATTCGGATGTAAAAATGACGATAAAAATTCACGAAATCTACTCCCATCTTCATAAATTGCTTTAGAATTGCGTAATGGCGGTGATAGCCACCTAAACCTTACAGCCATTGTATGCTTCTGCTCCTTCTTCTTGTGTGGTGTCACGAGAAAACCTCGTGAGGATGGAGCTTAGTGAGATAGTGAAACCCATTACCCAATATATATGCTTGAAAGCATTTTATATACGTTTGGGTGTGGATTTCGTAATTTTTTAGTAATGATTATCGTCATTTTGGCAGGGTTTTACATCCGAATAAATGATTAATAAGCCTGTAGGAAAAGTTAGCTACAGCTCCATTATTGTCTCGTCTCAGTATTTTTTGCCAATTTTCAATTTAAATCAATTTTCGCCCTTTCGGGGCCAAAATTAACACTACTCCCATCTTTTACTCTCTTTAATACAATGATGATTATAATCTTGAATAGAAAAAAGTGATTGAAAAACTAGGTTACTCAATCCGAGTTAATCCCATATTTGCATTCACCGGAAGTATGCTATTCCTGCGCGCTTTGCTTCCTTTGATTAAATTAATTTCAATCGGGGGCGCTGCAGCATTCATATTGAGGTGAGCCGCGGTCATAATATTCATGACGAGCAAATTATCTCACGACTCCCGCCAATGAATTGCTGACCGACCCGGCCTGGCTCTCTCGTCCTTGAAGCATTGTTTTTTTTAGGTTAGGAAACAATGGTGGCGGACAAGTAGTGCGAGTTGCATAATTCCGATTTATAATTACTCCCAGTTCTCCCGACGATTCACTTTATTACGTCTCCTCTCCTTCTCCCTCTCCCTCCCCCTCTCTCACCCCCATCATCCATCACGAATCGTCTCAACTCAAAACTGCACTTGACGCGTGTTTAAGCCAAAGGAATAACTGAAAAAACAGCTATAAAAATGTTTGAAGTATTCAAAAGGAGCGCAGTGACTCAGTGAGCAGATATGGCCGATTTTGGTCGCCAAAAATCAGCAAGTTTATAATTACTCGCGATTCTTCAGGAGGAAGGCTGGAAAGCAGAGGCGTGAGGTACTATGCAGTGGCGTAGCGTGCAATTTGGCAACATTGTATTAAGTCCATTTAAACCCTTATAAATGGTCAAATGCGAGGGTGTTCACCGAACACCCAATAGTGCGATCTTTTTCATGGGTTTAAATGGACCAGCAACGTTGCCAAATTGCACGCTACGCCACTGGTACTATGACTTTCAAAAGAAAGTACCCTAGTCGAAATTATTTTTGTTAGATTTCCCTGTTGTTTTCAATAGAAGTTTCAATTTGTCATCGTACTCTTAAAGGGGTATTCTGATTAGTCTTAAAACGCTTGGATAAGTACAGCATGTTCTAAGATTTTCTGAATAATTCAAAATTATCAAATATACTACCCTATGAACCTACCAACGGGCTCTGGCAAACTTTTGTTGTAGGTGACTATGAAGAGTTGATTCTTGCATAAAAACCTGCGTACGAATGACAATAATGAGTACACTGAAAAATCACAAAATTCAATCTCAAAATCGGGCTTAATGGCGGAGCTACGCAGGTATCATGGGAGATTCCTATCTAATATTTGAGACATATCTCTGTGTTTCCAAGGAGACTGTGGCTAGTTAGACAGGAATTTCCCATGATACCTGCGTAGCTCCGCCATCATGATCTTGCCGTTACAGTTTCTGAATTATTTATGAATTTGATAGTTTACTTAATTTTTGTGATTTATGCTGGTTTGAACACCAGATTAGACTATACATCTGCTTATAGTTTAGGTTTTGCAAGAGCCACATTTTCAATCATATCTCTTGCCAACTTGACTTCATTTGGCGAACAGTCGATTTTCGTTTTTGCATCATTTGAATCCATGCAACAATATCGAATTTGATGAGGGTTAAATTGAATTCCCCTTTCGATCGATTCTTTTTCATAGGTTTAAACGGAGTAAGTATTGAAACATTGCATCTTAAGAGACGCCACCATACGCCTAAACCAAGACAAGGAATCGATACTTACTTAAAATATCAGCAGCGAAGCGTACAATTTGACAACGTTGCAGTGTTTCCATTTAAAATCGTATGAAAAAGATTAATCTAGTGGGTGTGTGGCGAATCCTTTGGAATCCGACCTTTTGCATATTTTTAAATGTAAAAACTGACTTTGGAAGAATGCATGCTCCGGCACGGGAAAAATGTACACACCTACAGAATTAAACAACCTGAATTCAACCATTTACAGCTTACAAAGGATAATTGTTAGTGATTTCTGCTTGTTTATCTTCGTATATTAAATATCGGTAAATTTTGCCCACTGTGCGTTTTGATACATTCTGGGACTCTCGTGCGAAGCTGTGTTCGGTTGTAAATAACTTTCCATTTCGTGGCTCATCGAAACGATTTGCATTTCTGTAAAGTATTTGAAGACTTACGTATAGCTTTGCGACTGATGACCCAGTATTTATTCCTTTATTTTATTTAACGGGCATCTGTAACAATGCATCTTAAGATAAGCGGGCCATTTCCGCTTTGCATGTAAGAAACTGGAACGTCTGAATTTGCATCACATTTTATGTCATGATGCATTTTATCGCTTATTCAACCCATCGCTTAATTTAGCTGCAAATAAAATTGTGACTTCAAAACTAAGTTAAAAGACTTTGATTTGATCTTTATTTGTTTAAGATCATTCCTCTTTAATCCTGCATCAGTGGTGGCATGTGCGATTTCATAACCATGTAATTTTTCCATTTAAACTTAGGTTAAAACAATCGATTCTCGAGGATGCTTGGAGAATCGATTGTGTTACATTCTTTTAAATAGGAGAAAAACATGGTTGTCAAATTTCACATACCGCTACTGCGTAAAAGTACAAACTGCAACCTCAGTTTGCAATAGTTTGCCTTTCGGCAGTACTTTCAGCGGTCTCCATTTACAGAAATGGTGGGCCTAATCAGCCATGATTTCACAGCAGTCGTTTCGTGTGTATAATCAATGGAAATTTTAGATTCATCGATAATTTCCATCGGTTAACCAAAATATTTTTACAGTTCAATTCAGTGAATGACTTTAATGCAAGAAAATAATCGCATCTGTAATCTTTTCTTAACCTTTGGAGTTGTAACTGGCTTTAAACAATTTGTGGATACTTTGATATGGTGGCAATTGGATACGTCCAAAGGTAAAATTTACGTGTACAAAAATGTCCAAAAATAAAATATTCATTAAGTATTTTACATTAAATGTACATTACAATACATTAAATAAAATGTTCCTTCGAAAAAATTGTCCAAAAACCAATTATTCCTTGTGTTAGTGCAAAGAAGCTTGTTTATTCAAAATCACCTTTTGTTGGAAATATCAAACTTCTAAAATCAATCATAATCCGTCAATGTCTCCCACTTTTCTTGCTTTCAGGTCATTTATTGATTCTTGCCTCTATATTTCTTCAACGTGAAATAATAATGACCATTTTACATTGATGTACTTTTTTGTACTAAGGGCAGATTAATTTTTTGACAATTTTTATAAAGGGACGGCATTTTAATTGAAGTACGATTATTGTAAAAGGACATTTCAACTTTTGGACATGAAAAACTGGACGATATTACAATGAACATTTTATTTTTGGAATTTTTCGTGCGTGGACATTTCACCATTGGAAATCTCCGAGTACTGAGCATTGATAATTTGACGATATGATTCCATCGAGTAAATAAAAATATTATAGATACAAGTATTTTCATACATGACAGTCGTAAACTATAAGCTGAACTGCATATAAGATCTTTTGGTCAGTCGGTGGCGTCATCGGTTAGTTAAAACATGCCACCAAATACACACAAATTGGCCGCAGCTCTGGGTCATTGGGAGCTGATGTTGGTGACCTGACGTATAACGAAGATGCGGTAAACTTTGAAGAAAAGAAATAAAAACGAATGCGTGATTTAAACTTATCGGTATTGTAATTTTATCAGACTAGTTTTCACAAACAATTACAACGACATTATTTTTAGTGTGTATTCATGGATTAATTAAAAAATATTGGATGGAATCATTAGGATTCACTTGATTTTTATATACATTTTTATACAGTATTCGTCTTCTGGTTTTTTTTTATGGTTTGTTTCTCTGTCACAGAAAAGTCGAAGGTCGTCTTTCATATAATAAAGTCCACAAAGGATAAATGAAATGGGTAAAGTTTGAAACGATATAGGTAAAAGTAGAAGTTACAACATTATTACAATGATTCGTTAATGAATAAACAAATTAATCAATAATTACTCATTATAAAATAGATTATGACAAATTTTGAAGAATTTACATACATACTTAAAACTTAAAATACGTGTTCTGCTTAGAGGGCTCATAGTAATGCCTATATAAGTAAAACAAAGAAAAATAAACCTCCAGATTACAGATGAGCCTGTAAGTTGAAACCTGATTCACTACAGAGCAGTGAAATATACCTAGAATATTAAAATTTTGAACATTGCATTTCTGGCTCGAAAATTTCATTTAAATATAGAGTCAATCAGGATTTATTAAATATGGAAATACGATCAGATACTTATATTTTGCATTATATGTTCATGAGATCATATTTTAAAAAATGTTATGGTTAATTATAGCGATAAAGGCTAAAATTGTGTATTTCCCTCCGATCATTTGATCCGGCTTTTAACGTGTAAGGCAGTGATAGATCGTGCAATTTGGCAACAATGGATTTCCTTCATTAGGCTCATGTAAAACAATCGATTCGACAGTGAAGCAGCGCTTTACCAGCATTCGATTATTTTACTTAGTTTCAAATGGAGGGAAATTATTGTTGCCAAATTGCACGAGCCGCCACTGGTGATGAGGGGTATTTAACTTAATACATCTCACAAATTGATGTAACATCTTGAACAGTCGTATCGCAGAAAAGGAAATGCAGAGAAGGAAAGGACAACTGACAATGATTTCAAAGATACATCCTGCAGCACATTATAATATTGCGTGTTGCATTATTATACTCAAAATACTCCTAGAATTATAGCCTAGCACCCCCCCCCCCATTTAAACCCATAAAAAATATCGAATTATTGAGTGTTTGGTGAGCATATACTATCAAATTCGATATTATACATGGTTTGCATCGACTGAATGCATCGTCATCAAATTTTATGCCACGCCACTGTCTACAATACTAGATCATAATATGGATAAATACGAGGGTGTTTTCATTGTATTTTCGTTTGATTTTCTGCTTTATATCTAACGATCAGGCATACATCTGTAAAATATGATCGTTCTAGAATGTTTTAATAGTTGTAATTTGTGGAAATTCCAAAATTAAATGAAGGTTTTATAATGACGCAGCGCAGAAATTGAATGGGCTGTCAGTCAAGCTTATTAAAGTTATTTCAACATGAATTTGATTGGAATCCGAATTGTTATCTGATGTTTAATTATAAATAATTGACCTCAAACTATTCGTGGGACGAAGCGACGTACGAGACTAGCGAATTATGAATGAGTTCATTCAAGCTGGATAAAAATGTCAGGTGGGATGACAGAGATCTTGGTCTCCTCCCATGGTCTAGTGGCTGCCTAAAACTGTAGGAGGACAAATCGTGGTCAAGGTAGGTACAGTTTGTTTGAAATTCGCTGGAAACAATCCTGTCAAAAGCAAACATCTCGCGGAAAATTTTGATAATTTTTCATATTATTTTATTTTTTTATTTTTTAAATTTAATTGTTTATTGTAACTCAAGTAAAATGGGACTTAGTTGACATCTTCTTCATGTAAATCTGTAAAAAGGAATCTATATTCATAGTCATTTACAGAAAGCGATTGAGTATCCGGAAAATCGATACTTTTACACAGTTCCAAATGACAGAAGAAATGAAAATCAATAAACAGCTCATCAATCACCAAATCACATGAGATCGCATCGCGTTGCATTGGAATCTCCTATACGTATGTTTCTACGGAAAAAAATTGATTCTGAGGCGGTTCAACCGAACCTTAAAATAATCAGCACTTTTGGAAAGGTTGAAATAGGAGAAGGCCAACAATCCACTGTTCATGCAAGTTAAAAATTCACTGCTCTTTGTGCTACGTGCGTACCCCAACGACTTGTGTTCACGGATACACGGAAACAAATGGGATTGCTAAAAATGCCCCATCAACCGGTGGTAGACATAGTTTACTCCTTATGTTTCGTTTCATCTACCATGGTAGATTTTTCGTCTATTGAGGTAGGTGTTTTACTGAAAATAACCAACTGTTGAAGAAAAAACACTCGATCACAATTGCCGAGGTATCGTCAGCAATCCTGGTAGATGATACCAAGAATTCTGGGTCATACTTCAGCTGAATTTTTTTCCCGTGTACCAGTTTCTGTAATCCATAAAATTTACTGGTGAAATTGATGCGAGTTGCAGGAGTCAGGAGCAGGGCTGCCGTTTTGCGTATAATCAATGCTATTTTTCAATTCATCGATGATTCCACCGGTTGAGAAAAGATTGCACAGTTCAATTCAGTGCATGACTGTCATAAACTAAAATCCTCGCATCTGTAATCTTTTCTCAACCGGTGGAGTCGTCGATGACTTGAAGAAACTTGCGGATATTTTAATTAATCAACGGAGTCTCCACCGATTAAGGGAAGATTACAGATCAGAGTATTTTCGTGCATTACAGTCATACACTGAACTGAACGGTGTAATCTTTTCTCAACCGGTGGAATCATCGGTGAATAGAAAAATAGCATTGATTATACGCAAAACGGCAGCCCTGGTCAGGAGTCTCAATAGGCTCAACTGCACCGATTTTTCATTCGCAGCAGGAGGAAAAAAAAAAAAAAAAGAAACCTATTCCTTTCTCACTTTCGGTGTGGAGGAGAGGTCATAACCCGGAGGCCTCTTACATACTCTCAGCTCCCTCCTGTTTGTAATCGCGGCGTTCGACGAAACAAGTTCATAGTCGTCCACCCACGAACCGAAACTCCGCACCGCGTCGCCGATATTACACAATTTATTTTGCAGAACCGTTGTAAATTGATTGATGCGAGTCGCAACACGCGACCGCCCAGTGGATTCAAACACATGAAAATATCTATGTGCCACCGTTTTTAAAAGAATCCTAGCGGCGGGAAATTTGAATTTATTCCGAAAATGTGTCTGCTAGCTCCTCGTGGTTTAAAAATAAAAAAGCGAAAGAAAATTTTGATACGTCACAATGAAATCATGAGCAGATATATGAATTTTTCTTTTTCTCTCAATGGCCTATTAGTGATAACAATGCGGCTCGGTCAAACTTAATTTTTGCTACAGGCAGTGGCGTCGCGTGCAATTTGGCAACAATGTATTCTATGGGTCATTCCATTTTAAATCAACCAGAGCCTGTGCTGCCTAGTCATGGATTTTGGAAATATTTTGTGGGGTGATTGTAACTACTTTTAGTAGCTCAAAACGTATTTTTTCATATTTTTTTAGCTTACGGCCCCTGAGATATAGGCAACCGGAAATTCAAAAATTGCGATTTTAGGCTTATCTTTGAACGCGTGCCACAGCCTTAATTCTCAACGGAAAGATACGGTTGAGGTCTCATTTTGATGCATTTTGTGTCCTCTTTTCATTGCTTTAGGTAGATTTTCATTAGTTGAAGGTTTAGCAGGTTGCATACCTATTTGAACTTTGGTGACCCTATTGCAATTTTTCCGATCTTTGATAATTTTTTTTTAATAGGATAACGTTGGTAGAAAAAATTCATACTTTCCAAGCTTTAAGTACACTACTAAGAGTACCTGCTCAAAAAAAATTGGATCTCCTGAGCAATTTTTTCTAGTTGAAAAAATTGCTTAAAGTCGGCTGAAATTAAGAAAGACCCTACTTTGAGGTTAAAAAAGTCGATGTGGGGATTCATGAAAAAATCTTAAAAAATAACTAAAATCACCGCTTTTATGTCTACTTTCAATATCTGAAGTCGAAAGTTTGTGTATTTGATCGCTGCAGTCGATTTTTTTTTTTCAAAATTGGTAAAAATACAATTTGCTCGAACACACGCGATTGAAGCGAATAGAAGAGCCAACTCTATGAGGTTTAAAAATCTCGCAAAATCTCTAAAATGATCGCTTTTAAGTCCTTTTTCACCGCCTGAAGTCGAACATTTGATTACTGAAGCGCTTCAGTTGAAATACAAGCTTGTAAAATTGGTAAAATTTCACACGACGCCCCTATGCCCTGAACTGAGCTCAGATTGTGGCCGTGCTAATTGTGTTTTTACCGATTTTACGAACTTGTTTTTCAACTGAAGCGCTTCAGAAATCAAATGTTCCACTTCAGGCGTTGAAAAAGGACTTAAAAGCGATCATTTTAGAGATTTTGCGAGATTTTTAAACCTCAAAGAGTTGGCTCTTCTATTCGCTTCAATCGCGTGTGTTCGAGCAAATTGTATTTTTACCAATTTTGAAAAAAAAAAAAATCGACTGTAGCGATCAAATACACAAACTTCCGACTTCAGATATTGAAAGTAGACATAAAAGCGGTGATTTTAGTTATTTTTTAAGATTTTTTCATGAATCCCCACATCGACTTTTTTTAACCTCAAAGTAGGGTCTTTCTTAATTTCAGCCGACTTTAAGCAATTTTTTCAACTAGAAAAAATTGCTCAGGAGATCCAATTTTTTTTGAGCAGGTACTCTTAGTAGTGTACTTAAAGCTTGGAAAGTATGAATTTTTTCTACCAACGTTATCCCATTAAAAAAAATTATCAAAGATCGGAAAAATTGCAATAGGGTCACCAAAGTTCAAATAGGTATGCAACCTGCTAAACCTTCAATTAATGAAAAACGACCTGAAGCAATGAAAAGAGGACACAAAATGCATCAAAATGAGACCTCAACCGTATCTTTCCGTTGAGAATTAAGGCTGTGGCACGCGTTCAAAGATAAGCCTAAAATCGCAATTTTTTGAATTTCCGGTTGCCTATAT
Source organism: Trialeurodes vaporariorum (assembly GCA_011764245.1). NCBI lineage: Eukaryota > Metazoa > Arthropoda > Insecta > Hemiptera > Aleyrodidae > Trialeurodes > Trialeurodes vaporariorum. The sequence continues at coordinate 21,244,320 of VMOF01000111.1, read as the reverse complement.
CTCAGGGGCCGTAAGCTAAAAAAATATGAAAAAATACGTTTTAAGCTACTAAAAGTAGTTACAATCACCCCACAAAATATTACCAAAATCCATGACTAGGCAGCAACATATTTCATTAATTTTGGTTGATTTAAAATGGAATGACCCCTATCCATTTAAACTCATGTAAAATATCGAATTCAGGGGGTGCACAGTGCACAAGGAAAATTCGATATATTTAATGAGTTTAAATGGAGCAGTTGCATTGTTGCCAGATGGCACGCGACGCCACTGGCTACAGGTGCGATTGAAGAGTTTATTATTGCATAAAAACCTGTAAAGACGACCATGAGCACGTACTAAAAATTCACAAAATTCACAATCAGAATCTAGCTGAATGGTTGAGCTACGCAGGTATCATGGGAGACTCTTATCTAATTTGAGACAAAATATATCTCTGTGTTTGTTTCCATAGAGAAAGTGACACTTATGACAGGAATCTCCCATGATACCTACGTAGCTCCGCCATTACCAGTGGCGAGGCGTGCGATTTGGAAACGTTTCTTTTTCCCATTTAAACACATTAGAAAGGTCGAAATGCCTGGTCATCACCGATGACTGAAGCGTTCGACTTTTTTTGTGAATTTAAATGGAGAAAATACATTGTTGTCAAATTTCACGCCTCGCCACTGGCCATTACGATCTTGCTGTTGCAGCTGTTTTCTGAGTTCATCAATGAATTTTAGAAATTTTTTTGTGCGATTTTCGCTGGTTTTTGCATCAGATGTAACCATTCATTTGCTTGTAGCTAAAGTTTGCAAGAGCCCCGTTTAAAAATTAACGTAAATTACTTTTTCGGCATGCCTGAAGAAACTGGTGTATCTAACCAGAGTGCGGTGCGTAAGACACGGAATGAACTTTAAAAGAAGAAGAAAAAAAAAAAAAATCGCGAAATAAACGAAAGACAGTGGATAAAACAAACTCGGACGGACTTAACCTATAGCGGCATCACCCATCACCCATTCACCCATCGCCTGCAGTGACCCAGTTTCAAATTGCTCTGCAGGACATCACACTCGTGCGTCGCGCGTTGACGTCCGTATTTGCGCATGCGCGCACGGGGCGGCCGTCAGCGGCCACATCAAAACCCACCCACACTGGCCATTTTCCGATGCCTTGCGCCCGACGCACAATGGAGCAAGTCAATGGGAGAGGCTGGACAGTTGGACACGGAGTTGAAACTTTAAAGGCAAATATCTTCGTTAATACGCAACGTAGAATTTTGAAAGTGATTTCATTAGTTTTTCTGTAAAATTGTCCACAAAAATCTTTCTTTATAATTTTTTACTTTCTGACAACTAACAAAGTTAGAAATTGTAAAATTGTTGTGATGGCGCACAGATGTCTGTCTGTCTGTATCCCAGCTTAACTTTTGAACCAATCGCCCATATGCATCAAAAATTTGCTGGAGGGACTTTTTTGGGTTTTTCGAAACTTTACATTGTCAGAAAAATGCGAAAGATGAGAAGTTTTCATTAAATTTGATGGGAAAATATGAGTATAAACACAGGGAAAAATTGGAATATCTCAACTAGAGCTGTTTGAATTTTGTCGTAAATTTGCAAAGACATTCTTCAACCACCCTACTGTAAAATTATCTCCTTAAGGAGGAGGGTATGGGGGTCTCCTCTACAATAGTATAGGGGGGGTCTAGGGGTCTCTCCCAGAATATTATAGGGGGGTCTGGGGGTCTTCCCCAGAATATTAAAAGGAGAGTTGGGGGTTTCGACCAGAATACTAAAAGGGGAGTCTGGGGGTCTCCCCCAGAATACTAAAAGGGGGGTCTGGGGGTCTCCCCCAGAAAACGTAAGGGGGTCTGCAGTCCTCTCAGATTAATTTTGATGCGAGAAAGTGTTTAGTGGGGTATTGCCCACAGTTTATTGTTTTACTGTATAAAAGCATTCAAATTTGCATTTATTGTTGCAGAATCTATGTCCGACCCCTCCCATTGTGATTCGTTCTACTGTGCGTCGCGGTGCTCTCCACTCTCCCATCGATCTCAATACTTAGACGAGGAACTCCTCTCCTTTACACCGCTAACAACACCGACGAACTGGCGACCAACGTCCAACGTCAAAAATAAAAAGAGGCGACGTCGCGACGCGCATGAGGAGTGTCAATGAAGGGTGGAGGAGTACAGAGAGGGGTGAGGGGGAAGAGGGCGGGGACACCCCGTGGCCTTGGGTGCGTCAAAGCTGTCGGGTTCGGTTTATTTCGTTTGCGCCGACTGCGTTTGAGGCCGCCCCATCATTTTTGACGCGGGCGCGCGCGCTTGCTGATATCAATTCTTCCTCGTTTATTATATTGTGATGTGAGTGTGTGTGTGTGTGTGTGAGAGAGAGAGATAAAAATAGAGAGCATGTGCAAGTGTGAGAGAGAAAGGATGTGTGTAAGAGTGTGTGTGAATGTGAAGAAAATGTAATTATCGCCAGCTCATTGTTTTCATCGATTTTGCGTGAGTACTATATGTTTGTGTGTGTTTGTGTGTGTGTGTCTGTGCATTGGCACGGATGGACGTCCATATGGGTGAAGTCCTAAGACGTGCGACCGACCGATCGCGACCCCACACATGGACCGTGCGACATGGGTCTCTTGGCGCTGATCAAGTCCACGCGGAACTTTAAACCTACTTGAAATGTGTCTCTGGATTATTATTGTCTCATAGGATCATTGTCAATCGTGATCTGTTAATTCATTTCAAGGAGCTGTTTTTCATGGCCCTGCGGATATCCTGGAATTCCCGGGCGTCTATGAGAATAATTCTACGGTAACAGGACTTTTCGCCAACGCCGAATATGGGTCTGATGCAGTAGCGTACACAGGAATTTGTCTTTCTCTCTCTTTTCCCATTTGAACTCGTGTATAAGAAAAGGACAGAAACAGGGGCTCGAACGTGTCTTCAGCCCCTATCTCTTTCCTTTTCTACTACATACACTTAAACGGGAAAAGAGCGAGAGAGACTAATTTCTATGTACGCCATTGGTCTGTTGCAAACTTTTACTACAGCGTTATGGTCAATTTCTATAGAGACTCGTATATCTGGTAAAAAAGGTCCTTGAAAATCCTTGCCCAAAATATCCATGCAGTAAGGATTTCCATGAAATCATAAGGACCTTCATGCAGTTGCACGGAAATCCTTATAAATCTTGAGGATTTCTATACATTTTCACGAAAATCCTCATAATTTCATGGAAATTCTTATTGCATGGAGATTTTTGGGCAAGAATTTTCAAGGACCATTTTTACCAGGGATCACGTGATCAAATAAGCAATTGATGAACTGAATCCACCACAGAGAGCAGATGAGCCAATCATTGCATGCAGAGGCGTCGCGTGCCATCTGGCAACAATGCAACTGCTCCATTTAAACTCATTAAATATATCGAATTTTCCTTGTGCACTGTGCACCCCCTGTATCCGGTCTTTTACATGAGTTTAAATGGATAGAATTCATTGTTGCCAACTAGCACGCGACGCCACTGATTGCATGTTCAGTTGCGTTGTGATGTTCCGTTCGTCAAACAACTTTTCAGGATGACAGTCCGTCAACTTGCAGAGTTATTTGACGATGGAGTGTGGATTTGAGTTATGGGCGTTTCCGTTCTGATTGTATTATATTCTGTGGTAAAGGTTTGCAACAGATCCATTCTTGACTGAAAGGGTTAAAAGAAAACTGATGAAATAAAAATGATTGTCTTGGGCGTGATGCTGATGCAGCAACAAGACAGCGACCGCGAAGAGTTATCGAGTCTGTCCGACGCAAGCATCAAAACCGAGTTGGCAAAAGTTTATGGGACGAAGGGCGAATAGATTAGCTTCGATTGTTTATTGACTTCGACTAAAATTTATAGCGTTTTGCGCCGCTGAGTATATGTACGTGTCGGCGGCGGGCGTGTCGCGTTGCAAAAGTGTTTGGGAGTATTTTGACCTTAACCTTCTTAATTCAAGTCTCCTTCGAGGAAAGAGGGGGTGGGACGAACTTGGCCAAAATAGTAACCGAAGAATTTGCTTGGGTGTGCAATTGTGCATGGGTGGAGATGATTCACAGGTAACGTTCCGTCCGAAATTGGTGCCTCGCCATCATCGCTCACCGGAAGGTGTCGGTCGAAATGGCGTACGTCGTTCAAGTATTCTGGAGGTGCGCAAAATGGGAGCGTTTTATAATTCATCGGATCAAGGAGTTGGTGAAACTGAGATTGCAAAGAAATGCAATCGATAGATTAATCATTTCTTACACATAAATAATAACAATTTAGTAAAATTGTGCTTTCTAAGCAAAATTGAAACTACATCTCCGGTAATCCGGCGTACCGCGGCTTTATCAGTGTTTTACTTCGGTTCAGCTCAAGGTTATAGATTAAAGAGGTATGCTCATCTGACTTCGCGCCACAAAGTCAGTAGCGCGCAGTTCAAAATCCAGAATCAAGATGGCCGGAAAAAGCAGAAAACATTGTATACTCTTTCCAGAAAAGATTGGGCTCCGTCTCCACAAAAGCAGAAAGTAGTCCGATGTTTTCTGGAAAGAGTATACAAAGTTGCTTTTCGGCCATCTTGGATTTGGATTTGAACTGCGCGCTATGACTTTGTGGCGCGAAGTCAGATGAGCATACCTCTTAATCATAACCTTGGTGCAGCTGCGGGGTACACCGGGTTACCGGAGATGTCCTTTCAATTTTGCTTCGAAAGCGCACTATTTTACTAAATCTTTATTATATCTATGCAAGAAACGGCGTAGAAATGGTTAATCTTTTGATTAAATTTAAAAGTTGTATTCCATCTATTTACAATTTCAGTTTCACCAGCAGGCTGGTTCAGCTCTTCTGGACGAGACGAGACAAAATAGCGGGAATCGATCAATTCCATTGGTTTAAATAGCGTCACCTGACAGATTTGAAGTCATTCGAGCTCCTGTTCGACGTGCTCCGAGTCATTATTTTCAAAGTCATCTGACGCCATTTAAACCAATAGGATTGATCGATTCTCCCTATCTCGTCTCGTTTCGTCCAAAAGAGCAGAATCAGCCTGCGGCTCCCCGATCCGATGAATTCTAGAATGCGCCCAATAGGTGCACAAAAGAGGTTTTGCCTTTAAATCATTCATCTCTTATCATGGATGAGCAGAGCAGATGAGCATCTTATAGCAGTAACGTATTCATCTGGCACGCAGTCGAATCACGAAGAATTTCGTCGTACAGCCAATCAGAATCCACCGTACGGCGATACTCTTTATATTATACATACAGGGACTCTAGGCCTGACTCATCACGAATGATACTTTTTTGAGCTGCAGTTGGGTAGGTTTGGCAACCGCCATGCTCGTTTAACGATCCGATCTCTTGAGTAAATTGATAGTTGAGCACCGAGAAACAATGGCCCATAAAATTAAATAACAGTGAATGCGACCCGAACAAAACACAAATGCCGCTACCCGGCTACCTACTTTTCGTACTTTATTTCCAGCGTGCAATTTTTTTTTCGAAGAGTAGAAACACCCCAGGAAAGATTTTGATGAGAATAAAAATCTATTTCTTTGACGTGTGTCGCGAATCCTTTAAAGGCACCGCCCTACGGGCCGATTATTTACGGTTTCTTTAAACTAGGGGTGTATGGTCATGGAGGCTAGGGGCTTACTTGATTTGAGGGATCGGGAAAAAAGCGGGCCGTGTAAGGTAAAGCCAAAAAAAAGAAGAAAAGGTCGTCAGGTTTAAGCCTCCCCACTTTTTGACCCAACGCTACGCGCGTGCTTTAAACCGATCGTTGTATAGACTGTGTCTATGGGTATAACGCTATTGGCCCAGAATTGTAAACATTGAGTGTTGCGAAAGTAACCATCGTTAAAATGCAAAGTGCCCGTTATTAACCAGCAACCTTTGAGTAGCTTGTATAAATCTATACAAATACATTTAGCTAACGAGAAACTTGAAGATGATTACCATAGCAACAGTCAAGTCTTTTACATAACAATGCTCTTATACCAATACCGTCACTCCTGTATACACAGAATTCTTTATCAGTTTAACGGAAAAGTAAAATGATCGGCCTGTTATTGAAACTAATCGATCAATATCATATAAATTGAAAATTGCTGATTTTTCCTCGTCACACAGTCAAAATTTCATGTGGTAGAAATTGTTGAGTAGAATTAACCCTTTCGCACTACCAAGTTACAAATCAATGCTCGCTCGCTCAAATTAAGTGGGTAGTTAAATATTCCTAACCATCCGTGCTGATTTTGCATACACAGTGGACTGAAGGCGCTCCAACACAAAATATAATTATTGAGAATAAAAAACTGAAATTGCGTTAGGCAGATTTTTCTCAAAAACCAGTGTACTTGGACATGATATTAAAAGGGCTCATTTTTTCAAAGGAACATTATGCTATATTTTTCTCATAACTAATATTCACCTGTTATTTATTATGAATGAACCCCCCCCCCCCCTAGACTTCGAACTTGTGTGTTTATGCAACACCTACTCGGACAAAACGCGTCATAAAAATGTACCTCATTTAAGAAGCGAGAGATACATTTGGCAACTAAACTTATGAACATCATTCTAAATAGTGCATAAGGGAGCGATATGGTGTGGTGGTTACAAGGAAGGATGCCAGATGCTTTGTTCTGGTTACGTCATGGATGAATCATATCAACTGTTATTTTTTTTTGAGTGAAAAGAGCTGACGAGCGTTCTAGAATTCACCGGAGTATTCCATCGGTGCAGAAAAGATTACACTACCCTGTGTTGTAGTATAACCATGCATGTCGGGAACGATCGTCATCCATAATCCTATCTGCACCGGTGAATTTTGGAACTCTACTCTGCACTCGTACTCGTTGATAGACAAATTCGACAGGGGTTACCCACGGAGATTTGTTCAGAGCATGTGTGAATCCTTTCATCGCAGTCCTCACCTTTCATATTCAAATCCGTTTTTTTCTTTTTCCTTTTAATAGTAAATAAGCATTGTAATGGTGATTGTGATGGTAATTGTTGTGAGAGAGGTCAATTTTAGACAGACAGGATGGGCACCATCTCCGACCTGTCGCATTTTTAAGCGTGGTCGTTTTTTGAAGGGGTTCTTTTAGATTATAGAATCTTTTACCTGTACTTGTCACGATTTTTCCATCTTCTCATATGATGGCATTGACGAGTGTATTCACAGAACGTGGTTCTAAAAGCTCATTCTGTTTTGCTAAGGATCCTCTGAAGAGGTATTCGGTTTGAGAAATTGCTATTATTCATTCAAGCGCCCACGAAAAACACATTTTTTTTTTAAGATTCCTTCTGATCTAGTGGCGAAGCGTGCAATCTGGCAACCATAGCTGAGCAAAAAATAATATATTTCTTTTTTTTTTGATACGTCTAAAAACCAATAATTCAACGCAACCATTCTAAAACTATATCTCTTCCATTCTCAAAGACTTTATAATTTTTCATTTTTCAGTCGATAATTTACAAAGTATCTTTGCAGTTTAGAAAAGCTAATACATGTATAATAAACTATCGATGATTTCGATAGCCGAAAGTTTTTCCTTCCCAAAGCCCTTGAATAAATTCAGATTTTTACTAAAGCCTGTTGTTTGATAAAAACAAAACAAAAAACAAAAAAAAAAAAAAAAAACAAAAAAAACAAAAAAACAAAAAAATCAAAGTAAAACCTTCCGTTTCCAAAAGCCAAAAAAACTCACACTAAAAAAAGACAAAATTAATGCTGGCAGCGTCTTTGTTGACTTTGAAAAACAATCGATAATTTTATCGCATTATACTTCTACTAAAACAATGTATTTTGTCTAATGAAACCCATGAAAAAGATCGAACTATTGGGTGTTTGATGTACGCGTGCACTTCCCTATTCGATATTTTCCAAGGATTTCAATGGAGAACATTTGACGTTGTCAGATTGCACACTGTTTCACTGCTTTCATTTTAACAGACGAGAGTTTTAAATGAGACAAATTAAAGAAGTTTTCCCGTGCCGCGCGCTAGCCCGAATTTGCACTTGCGATTGCTAACATGCAAACAGTCGATCAGAGGTAGCTCGTGCAGTTTGGTAATAACGTTTTTCCTTCATTTGAATTAATGTACAAGAATCGATTGATGGTGAAGCGCTACTTCACTATCGAATCGATTGTTATACATACAGTCAAATGGAGAAAAAACATTGTTGCCATATATTGCACAAGCCACCACTGTGTCGATGGCGATAGTCGATAGGAATTGCAAGTATTATTGATGGCTCGTGCAATGAGGCAATAGATTCTCTCCACTTATGCCTTTGTAAAATAATCGATCTTCAGGAGATTCACTGAATACCTAGGAAATCGATAATTTTGCATAGGTTCAAATGGCAAAAACATGGTTCCATTATCACGAGCCACCACTGACAAGTATAAAACCGGGCTTTACACATAGTTACATGTTTTATCACTAATTACAGTTGAATCTCATTATTACAGCTTAAAACTAAATTGACCAATTAAACTAAGCTAACTTATAAATTATGATGTACTATATTAGATAAGCAAAAGAATAAAAATGGATTACTTTTTTTATCTCGCTGAGTTCTAATTTTACTCAACTTGTTTTATCATATTTTGGCACTCGTTAAAAATCAGTTGTGGCTCGTACGATATGGCAACCATGTTTTTGCCATTTGAACCTATGCAAAAGTATCGATATCTTAGGTATCCAGTGAATCTCCTGAAGATCGATGAGTTTACGTATAGGTTTAAATGAAGAGAATCTATTGTTGCCACATTGTACAAGCCGCCACTGTTAATATCATTTTGAAACCGTCCACTGATTTTCCTCTATTTATGGTTTTGTATTTGTATTTAGTTCAAACATCGCACTTTTTAAGAATTTCATCGAACACTCTCTTTTTCAGAGGGAAAACGGACGAGCCTCTTTTTTATGAATATGTTTAGTCTGATTCTATGTAACCAATGATGATGGAAAATAGCAATCGAAAAGTGCATTTTTTTTTTTTTTTTTTTTTTTTTTTTTTTTTTTTTTATTAAAATGAAAATATTCTCTGAAAATTATGGAACTTTTGAATAGACTTAGCTGAGTGTGATGAGATAAAGAGCTTATGTTTACCTATGGATTCATTGCTATAACTAACATCGGAAAAATTATTCAGGATATCACAGGTATGCTGGATGCATCATAATTTCTTGTTGAAAACTAACTTTTTGGAGAAATAATCAGTGAGGTTTGAAAAAAAAAACACGAATATTTTTGATTTTTCTTTGAACTGTTTCATTTTGCATATCACATAATTTTTGACTTTGGGCATTACTTATTTCAGAAATCGTTCACCCGAACTTAAAATTTTTACAATTTAAAATTATTTAGTCATTAAATTGAAATTATCTAGGTTAGATAAAATTATGTCAATGATGATCGGTTGGATCACATTTTGTAGTAACAGTAATTTACAGTTGGCACCTATATTGATATTTACAAAAATCTATTACTTCGTTAAAAACGTAGATTTGTTATATAAATGGAAGACCAGGAAGTGAGTTGAATATAATTCTTAATAAAACAAACTTTGTTTCCCTGATTTCCTTTCTCCTATTTCTTCATTCAAAATAATATTTTGTGTTCTGTCTGCGTTCCGTTACTACGAAAGATTATTATTATTTTATAATAACATTCAAGAAGGAAACACTACGATTGGTGCAATATCGTTCTATATCGTTCGTTCACTTTTCAAGAGCCTCAACGTTACTGGCAGTGGCGTAGCGTGCGATTTGGCAACGTTGCAGTTTTTCCATTTAAACCCATGAAAAAGATCGAGATAGTGGGTGTCCGCAGTGAACACCTTCACATTCGACTTTTTACATGCGTTTAAATGGACACGATAAAATCGTTGTCACATTGCACGCTACGCCACTGGTTACTGGATTATACAGCTTTTATTCAGCGGAGTGCGCCTTGTAATCTGGCAACGTTACATTCTTCATTAAACCTATGTAAAAAGTCGAATTCGAAGGTATTCACTGAACACTCTATAGATCGATGTTCTTCGCAGGTTTAAATCGAAAAAATGTAGCGTTGCTAGATATCACGCTATATACCTACCTATATACAGGGTGGTTTAAAAACAAAAAAAAACCCAACCAAAAACTTTGACTCGTCAAAAACTCATCATTTTTATTCTAGTATACCCAAATGTGCTGAAAATCTTTTCAGATTTTAAGAAAAAAAACCATGCAGGCATATAGTTTATTCTCTCTTAATTTCTACAAAAATTTTATTTTTTGATTTTGAGAAATTCTGGATGGGTATTTTTTTATAGTCGCCCTTTACGTATATTTTTTTGGAGAAAAGCTGTACCATCCGGCAACGTTAAATGAAAAAATCCACACCTCCACTCAAAAATTGAGGGGGTCAAAGTGGTCAAAGTCCACACATATAGAGAGAAAAAAAAATGGTCTCACACGGTCTGTCAAACTGTGGAAAATATTTCGCTAAGAAAGAAAATTTTTCATACAAAACGGCGAGTCTGAATAATCGATTCCTTCTCAAAGATAAACGAAATTAAAACTTCACTTCTTTACATTGTCTCTTACTTTATTAGCTCAAAAACACTCTCTGAGGCTGAGCCTTAAGCGGTCTCATTTCTTTTCTTTTCAATCGGCGGCAGATAAATCACAGGCGAATAGAACATTTTTTTTCTCTCTCTCTAAAGCGTTTAAAAATTCTTCGGACTCCACATTCTACGAAGTGAATCTTGCCATTGCACAATGGTTTGAGATCAAAAAGAAATTGGTCAAAAACTAAAAAGTCATCAAAAATCATCGTTTTGAACGTCATAAGCTTAATTTGAAACTTTTCAGTAACATTCCCAGGTTAAAGTCGATCGTTGAAAGTGTTCTCTGTGATTAACCCTTTACTCTAAGACTCTTTTTTTTGTTGTCGTTCAAAAACATGATTTTTCAAATGATTTTGACTCAAAATGAAAAGAAAAAATAGTGACAAAATTCCAAACGCATTAATTATTTCGCACAAGAGATTTGCAAAATACCAAATTTAACATGGGCTAGCAAAGGGAGCAAAATTAAGGTCAAACGGTTAAATGTGTTTTTTAATGTTCAGATGGCGCCCATCATGGAGTCAAGCTTTTTCAGACATCGGTGAAAGCTTTAATTATTTCCTCGATTTGTGCCTGAGGATCAATGACACGAAAAACAGTGATTTATTTAACCCTTTGAGGGGCAAATTAAGGAAAATCATTTTTTTCCAATTTTTTTTGCATTTCTAGGTTTCTTGGGGTAAAAATAGACCCCAAAAAAATTTTCATGCAATTCCATATACTAGTATAGGAGAAAACAGGTGGCTAGTGTAACTATCCACTGCCCCTCAAAGGGATAGAAAATTTGGTTACCATATTTTTTCGAAAATCAGGTTTAAATTAATTTCAAAGGGCCAAACAATGACAACTATAAGTTAGAATCAATCAATCAAACAATTATTTATGAGAAAAAATTGTAAACACAGTCAAGAAACTTATTTAAACATGGTTTAGTCTTGAAAATAACGCGTAAATGGCACTTTTTGACCTATGATCGACTAAAATTAACTTTTTAGACATCTTGAGGAGCACCAAAAAATCTCAAAAAATCAGAAAATTGTTATTTACACTATAGAGAACAAAATTGCCCAGTAAAGTTTACCCCAAAAATTGTAACTTTTGAAGTTAATCCGAATTTAGTGTGTGGCAGAGCAACATTTTTGCTTCGAGCTGCGCTAAAAAGTGATTATTGGCTATGTTGCAACAGAAGATGTGACTTTTTTCTTTTTTCAAGTTGTTTTCTAGACTATAAAGATAATATAAATAGAATAAAAACATTACATTCTTTATGAAAGTACCGAAAAAAATCCAAAATATGCTGTAAAACGGCAAAACGCTGTAAACAATGCTGTAAACGACGATGTTGCTTCAAAGAATCTCCGAGGCCTATTATTGGCTGAATGCAAGAATTTAGAATGAGAATAAGTAGTTCAAGTTATAATAAGCCTCTGAACGTCTTATCTGAGCCCTAAAATTCCTTCTAAAAGGCGAAAAACTTGGAAATAGACATGCATCACTGTTTGACCCCTTCAGGGGCAGTGGCTAGTGGTACTAGCCACCTTATTCTAACGCTTGTAATTATATTACAAAATCAGCAAATTTTACTCACTAGTACTTTAAAATGTTCAAAATACTTTCAAAATTCATAATCTGCCTCAAAAATTTGCCTAAACCTTCCAGAAAAAAAAATATTACTACATTAGCGGGAGCCGGTCTGTCTTGGAGGGAAAATCTCAAAATGTCAACATTTACCTGGTCTAAAAATAATGTTTACCGCTGTGCTACCATGTGGAAAATATTTTTTCCCCATTTTAGAACATCTTACCAACCAAAAAAAGTGGCTAGTTACAATAGCCACTGTCTCATAAGCTCAGGAAAAAATAAATACAAGGTGGCTAGTGGCACTAGCCACTGCCCCTCAAAGGGTTAACTCTGAAGGGTTCAAAAAGGATGTCCTTGAAGGGTACCACGACGCAGTAAAGTGTTAAAATCGGTATTGGAAGTTCATACATGATTAATTGATGAGAACTTTTTTTTCAACTTTTCATCCTCTTTGTGTTGATCTCAAACCATAGTGCGTTGGACTATTGAATCTGAAACGATATAATCGTCGATCAGCTCAATTTGAATCCTCCTTAAAAATAAAACAAAAAGCGGAAAGTGGGGGAGAAAGAAAGAAAGAAAGAAAGACAGACAGAAAGAAGAAAAAAAAAGAGTAAATCAATAAATAAAAATGCTTGGCATTGTTTCGATGACTTGGGTTGACGACGGACGGTCTATGGCAGTATCACATTTTATTTAAAACCTAGGATCGTATGGGGTGGCATTGAAACCAACGTACCTATTGTTCTTGCGAATTTTAAAGCCTGACCCAGGACTAGTATTGTAGTAAATAACTCTCCTTATCCCGAACGGATCGATATATCCAAAACTTCCCGCTCTCGAATAACCACCGTTTGGTGATTCCTCTTCGTGGTAGTGTCGCGGTAGATAGTAACGGAAACCATTGTTGGTCATGGATACACCGTCATACGATGAATCCGAAATGTAATTTTGATCGATCGAATAATCGTTGTAGTTTTTAGGGTTGAAATAGGGTCGGAAAGTGACGGGTTCGATGTAATCCGACTGTTGCGGGTTCGAGTAGGTTTCCGGTTTCGAGTAAGCGTTCGGTGTGACGATCACTTGAGGTTGACTTAACTTCCGGTTTGGGTATTTGAGGTAATCGTTGATAGGAATAGCGTTCGCTGAATGTTGTTGTGAGGAGTCTTTTCCTTTGAGGAAATCGCTGAGAGATATAGGGGTTGAAGAAGGTTCGATACTTGAGGTCGGCGGAAATCGTAGTATACCTGATGAGTCGTCTAAATAAGGTCTGTAGGTCGGGGGCTGAGGAGAAGGTTGAGGTTGAGGTTTGAGGGCTGCGTTCTCGACCCCCACACCGCCTTGACTCGGCACGTATTTGGCTGAGGCTACTGCGTTGCCTATCGGCGCTTCTTTACCGACGAAAACTTTCTTTGTCTTGACGATCCGGTAGCCTTTGTCGTCGGCGATGTATTCTTTGAGTCGGAGGAATCCGTCGGGATCTACCCAGCCGTAAGAGCCGACCACTGTCCCGTCCGGGAGTCGCTTCTCTTTCCGATACTGTCCGCTTATGGTTTGGTACCGGAAGTAGCGCTCCGGACCTTCGTCCGTTTGAATGTGGTACTGTGTGTTTGGATCCGTGTCCCATCCTCCGTCGATTTTCGCACTGCTGATCTCAATAATCACCAACTGAAACAGAAATATCAAATGCTGTGGTTACCAGGTTGTTACGGCAGAGATGCAAAAGTTATAGAAGCAAGGAACGGTTCAAAATATGTTCAGTCAGATCACATGCAATGCTTATGATCTGACTTATTAAGACCCATTATTCTGACTTATTTTACGCTTACCAAGCATAAAGTTATCTTAGAGCCCGTATAAACATACGGTAGTCACTAGTCAGTAATGAGGAAGCGCGGCAGAATTGAATATGCAGTATTTTTCAGAAATCTACCCCCCCCCCCCCCCCGAAACTCTAAAACGGTTAAAATTTTTGAATTCCGTGAAAATTGAACGCAGGGAATTTTGGAAGTGACCTTTTTCACGTGAAGGTGACAATTTTTCTCCTACCCTACCCCCTCACCCCTTCTAAAATTTAGGGGGGCTTCGGACCCAAAATCAAAATTTTCAAATCATGACCCCTACCTTGTGATACGTATTACGTAGTGTGAATAAAAAATAAGCATCAAAACCCCCGAGCATTTTCAATTTTTCAACCGGATCGAGGTCAATATCTTTTTTCAATTTCAAGCTATCGATGGCCAAAGTTTGATTTGGACCTCTTTTCAAAAAATCATTACTCCCGTTTTATAAGTTGGAATTTAAAAAAATATAAGTCTGATAAAGTCTAAAAAGGAAGACTTTTTCACACAAAAAAAAAAAAATACGACTGTGACACAAATTTGGTTAAAATTTAGTTTCAGAGCCCCCGAAAATTGTTATCGTTTTTACCCTCCACGCGGCAGGCTATCTCAAAACTTCCGAAGGACGACTCCTTCTTCTCGAGTGATACATTCATCGAAAAGGCATACAAAACTGAGAAGTTTGGTTCAATTCGGAGGTCAATATCGGTTTTCAAATTTGATGGATCGAATATCCAGTTTTCGATATCTCTCCATCCCATTTAACCCTTGATGCGCCTCGAAAATGATTTCAAGATTTGCCATGAAAGTGGACTGTAAAACCAGCATTCATTTTCCCTAACTACAAGCTTTTAATGGGGTATAGAGGGGAAACAAGGAAACAAATAATTCAGTGGCCCCCTGTGGGGCCCTTCTTGAAGCTTTGGTGAAAAATAAATTTTCCCCGACCGGGGATGCGACGTGAACGATTTGTTGGTTTGGGACACTTTTTTCCTTCCATCGGGGCGTTAAAAACCCCGATGCGCCAGAGGAAAAGATTGTGGGACTGACTGTAGTAACATTCCTTTTTAAAACCTTTGAAAAGGAAAAAAAGAGAAATGAAGATAATTCATTTGGTAACACTCTGATAGGTCTTCCCCTTTAAGCCCCTTAGAAAAAAACTGACGCATGCGCAACGAACGATTGGTGGTTTGACACTTTCTCCTTAACCCTTAAAATATCTCAATTTGCCGAAGAATTTTTTTGAACAAAAATATTCTAAAAGGAAAATTAGAGAAATTAAGGGTTTTATGAGCTTTAAACTGTCATAAAAAAACGTTTCAAAAGAGATAACTGTGATAAAAAAAACATTGTTTTCGATTAATTAAAAAATCTCGTTTTAGAAAAAGAATTTTACTGGTAGTTAGTCAATAAATTTGTTTGTCATGAACTTTAAAAGAATTTTGATAGGATCGTTGATTTACTTAAATTTTTTCAGAAAGAAAATTGGAAGGTTAAGTTTTGATGGTGACATTTACTTATTATAAACTTGTCAAAGTTCAAAACTAAGAAACTGTTCCTTTTCAGACCAGAAAATTCCTTTTACAAGTGAAGAGCTCGTGAGGACCTCCAGACCCGCCAATCTTAACAAAGGTGTCTCCGTAGACCCCCATAGTGAATCTACTCAGAGGTAATCTTGCCCCCTCCAAAATATGAAACAATAAATGCAAAGTTTAGTTTTTCCTAAAAACCAAAGAATTTAGAAGGTGAAATTTACGTAAACAAATCAGAGAGGGACGTTGGACCAAGACTAAATATAGATTTATTCTGTAACGTTTCAGAATGTCCACTAGAAACCAGAAACATTCCTTTCGGGAGCAAATGAGGATCTCTTCATCAGAGCCAGAGGAATTTCCAACGAGACTCCTATAGTGGAACTAATCGTTGACTCCCCCCCCCCCCCCCACAAAGAATATAAAAAAACAAACAAACAAAAAACATAGTTCAGCCACTGTCGGCATTTGAACAAAAGTCGAAAGGAAAGGTAGTTATTACCTAACCTCTCTATGATATAGATATTTTTTTTTTTCATCGGTTAAGATGAGGAAAAATATCGATTAATCAAGCCGCACGAGTCAATTATTACGGCACACTATGGTCTGAGATCGTGGAAAAATGGCCAAAAATCAGGAAGTGTATCTCACACCAATTTCTCATTTAAAACCTATTAAGACAACTTTTAATCACAGTAAAAACGCCATGAAAAAAGTAATTTAAACCCATTCATGTCACTGGAAAATTTTAAATTCAGCTTAAAAGGTCAAAAAAGATGATTTTTGATTACAATTTTCACATTTTTTGCCAAATTTTTTCTGACTTAGACCACAGTGCGGCGTTATACCAGCAAGTTAGTAAATCACGCTGTTGCTGTTCACTATCTGCGCTTAACGTAAAGAGATGATACCCATCGGCCATTGCAGCAGCCATCAAAATTTGTCAATTTACAGATCTTATCCAGTGCATACAAACTCATATACATGTACTACGAGTGTGCGTGACGTCCGTCCCAAAATATGACGTGAAGAATCGACTGAGTGTATTTGTGTAATGAGTTAGATCATATCTCGACTACAAGATGATTAATGCCGGCCATCGTTCAGTGCGGGTCGGGAAAAACGTCACGTCAGGTAAGTGCGTCCGTCCAAAGCATCGAAGAGCGTGCATCAAAGATCAGGATTCAGGAGAGAAGCAGAGCTGCCGTTTTGCGTAAATTCAACAACGAGCTATTCATTTATCTAGAGTGCAAGTCCAATGAGTAACCTGTGTAAGTGTGTAATAACCAACATGGAGGATTTTTAGGCTAGGTTTAAGGTGCTATTTTGTCCATTTACAAAGAAAAATTACAAAAAAACGAACCAGCGACGACTTGAACAATAAATAAAACAGGAACGGGTAAAATGCTGGAATACAACCTAAATTGGCGAGGACGTTTCGGCTCAAATCGCAGCCATTTTCAATTCAAAAATAATAAAATTAAATTAAAACGCCACTTTCCTGTGTTTACGGGTTGTGAAGCTCTATCCACCTTTTGAAATTTGTTTTTTAATTTAATTATATTATTTTTGAGTTGAAAATGGCTGAGATTTGAGCCGAAACGTCCTCGCTAATTTAGGTTGTATTCCAGCATTTTACTCGTTCCTGCGTATTATTATTTTGTCGTCTATTTATTCCCATGTATTTTGATACAGGCGCGGTGCATAACGGATCGAAGCTTATTTTTCAGCTAGCCTCTGTATCTTTGAATCAAAATCTATGGGAAAAAAAATGACACCTTAAATCTAACCAGAAAACTATCCATGGTGGTTACGCAGGTTACCTTTTACACCAAAAAAACAGAAAAAACGGTTTGATAGCGCTGACAAAATCTTTGGTAGAAAAATGACACAGCAAAAGACTTTAGTAGAGCTAACTAAAGATTTTGCACCGAAAAAAAGACTGGTAGAATCTACCATTTGCGCTGATTTTGGATTTAGCTATCAAGTGGATGGTAAATGCAACGTACATTATGGTAAATCAAATTAACTTGTTGGGACTCCAAAATCAGCTAAGCAAGATGGTAAATTTTACCAGTTATTTTTTTCCGAGTGTACGCTCAACTAGATTTGGTTGGCTCAGCTTATGTTTTATGATGGGTCATTTTCCTACCAAAGGTTTTGTCAGCGCCGCTAAAGTGTTTTTTCCGGTTTTTTCTGTCTATAGAATGCCACTCTAGATAGAGGTATAGCTCGCCGTTGATATTTAATGGTATTTTCCAATTCACCGATGATTCCACCGGTTGAGAAAAGATTACACAGTTCAGTTGAACCAATGACTATAACGCATGCTAATACTCTGATTTGTATAATCTTATCTCAATTGATGTGAATCGTCGTTAAAATATTAAAATATCCGTAAGTTATTTTAAAGTAATCGACGACTCTACCGGCTGAGAAAAGATTACAGATGCGAGTATTTTCATGCTTTACAGTCATACAATGAACTGAACTTTGTAATATTTCCTCAACCGGTGGAGTCATCGCCTGACTTAAAAAACTAGCGGATATTTTAATAATTGAATGGAAATTCCATCGATTGAGAAAACATTACAGATCAGAGTATTTTCGAGCTCTACACAAGTCATAAATTGAACTGAACGGTGTAATCTTTTCTCAATCGGTGGCATTATTGCGGTGAATTGAAAAATGCCATTAAATCTACTCGGAACGGCAGCTCTGGAGAGAATCAGCAGCGGCCTCATCTTTAAGACTAGAGCAGCAGGCAGCAGCGGGCCTGAATGATCTAGACCGGCCGGAATCATCTCTGAGTTGTGTAATGAAGTTATGACTTATGAGTAACAGGTCATTAGCCAGCACAATTTTTTTTAATTCCACTCCTTCTCCCTTCTGTTACTCCTTCTTCTTCTTCATCTTTTTTTTTCTCCTTGCGTTTCTTCTTATTCCATTTTTTATGATAGGAACGCGGATTTCAAATCAAGAAACTCGACGCGACTGTCGCCTTCGGCTGTATTTAGCGTCTCGGCGTCGGACAATGGTTCGAATGTGGGTTTTTTTCGAACGTTAAATTTTTCAGACAAGTTTCAGTTTTATGTTCCGGAAAAGGTTCATTGCTCAACGCTTTCCACTCCAATGTCGAATATATTCGACAAAAATCAGCACCGAAAAACAAAACAAAAAACAAAAAAACAAAAAAAGACCAAGAAAAAGTCTCGAGAGGGCAAAGGGTTAGTGAAAACTTTCTGCAGTGTAAAATTAAGGTTTAAAAAGGGTTCTTTTGGTCACTATGGCTGCTGTGGAAAGTTTTTAACAAGGATTATAATTATTGAATTTCAAAAAATCTATAAGCAAACATATGAAATGAAATGAGAAAAGTTCGCTCGTTTCATTTGTCTATTTGTGAATTTTTTTTTATTAAATCAAAATGATGCACTGAAAAAGTGAATGCTGTTTCTTCAACAAAGGTTTGCACAGACGCATACACCTCATGTTAGACCGAAACTTCATTTATACTGCTATAGAGTGTTTTCTTCGCATCAGCAAGTTACTTTTTAGATAAAACATCGTGAAATTTACGATAAAAAGTTCAGATTGAACAGTCGCTTTTGAAGTCCCAGATCAAAAAATATGTCAAAGTTTTCATCGAATTTATTACTACAAAACGCACAGCTTTGTTTAAAACTACATATCTTCTAGAACTGCACATTTTCTTTCAAAACCAAGTTATATTGTATTCTTATTATTAATTTGAAAACATTTTACGTTTCAGCCCACTGTGTATCGTCGTTGTCTCGGTCTTCCCATCAACATCAAGTTCCAGAATTCATCGGATCGCTTCACCCGAGCAAAAAAGATTATCAATCGTAATACTATCAGTGTAAACTTGCACGTGGATAAATGCAACACTGAGTTCTGTAGTCTTTGTCTGTAATCCGGTGAATTCTAGAACTCCGCAAAAACCGACGCTCTTGCTTATGGTGGTGGATTCCGCACTGAGCAAGAAATCGCTCGACATTTAGTGCATCAGGTAAAATGAAGCTATACTTTCTCTGAAAACGGAGGAGAAGAAATGACTAAGGCTACTGATTATTATCTTGAGTCTTTTACGCAAATATTCGCATCCTGATTCTGCAATCGCATGAATGATGGGCTGCGTTATTCCCCTGGTTTTTTAAATCACTCGAACGGATAAATAACATGGAACATCCGCCCTTTCGACGGACCAGTCATCAATTTCAGGATGACTGTCTTACTGTCACTCTTCAAAACAATTTGTGTTTTATTTATTTATTTTTTAATGTTTTCTAAGAGCAAAATAGTATGCGTTGATCACATTTGTATCACTAAAAACTTTAACAATTATAAGCTTTAGAATCCAAAAAAAAAAAAAAAAAAGTTTTAAAGTTTCTTTTATTCCTTTTATTTTTTTATCGTGAAGTTTTGACTGTTATAAATTCCATGGGGGAGGGAGGGGGAAGTGCCCCTTGCCCCCCCCCCCCCGCTGCGGGTCACCCTTTTTTGACTCATTCCCAGGGCTGCCGTTTTGCGTATAATCAATGCTATTTTTCTATTCACCGATGATTCCACCGGTTGAGAAAAGATTACACAGTTCAGTTCAGTGTATGACTGCAATGCACGAAAATACTCTGATCTGTAATCTTTCCTTAATCGGTGGAAACTACGTTGATTAATTGAAATATTCGCAAGTTTTTTAAAGTCATCGACGACTCCACCGGTTGAGGAAAGATTACAGATGCGAGTATTTTAGTTTATTACAGTCATGCACTGAGCTGAACTGTGTAATCTTTTCTCAACCGGTGGAATCATCGGTGAATTGAAAAATAGCATTAATTATACGCAAAACGGCAGCCCTGCTCATTCCTCATTCATTTAGTGCTAAATCGTCCTCACTTTTCAGTTTCCGGTGTACCGGTTAGGTTAGCACCTTTTTTTGGTCTAATGGGCCACGTTGGATTTATCTGTATACCGTAGACACAGGAACTCGATCTATATCGAGCTCTTTCGGAATCTGGACGAGAGAGCGGAAGGGGCCATTGTGTCGGTCGGTCGGTCGGATCTCGGATCGGACGAGCGAAAAATCGTGGCTTCCCCAAACTCGGCACGGGATCAGATCTGAGTCATGCGCGCTCTGCTCACAATCACCGCAGCGTCTAAACTTAACTCAACAAGCTAACGTCGAGCTTTAAGCGTCAAGATCGGAATCCAATTCACGACGCACATGATATCGAAACAGGGGGTTTTCTGGACATGAACATTTATTGAATGGTTTTTTTGACAACGAGCTATACATTTACCTAGAGAGGCAGTTTAATGGTAACCTGCGTAACCACCATGGAGGATTTTTTTAGGTTTGGTTTAAGCGTTGTAATTTCGTCAATTTATTCTCATGTATTTTGGTGCAACGAACAGAGAGGCTAGAACATGTTTCGATTCCGCGTGCGCACTGTCCCCGTTACAGCATCAAAATACATAAGAATAAATGGTTACTCGATTAAATCTAACCTAACACCCCCCCCCCCCATTGTGGTTACGCAGGTTACACCCGCAATAAATTGACACTCTATAGATAAATGTATAGCTCGTTGTTTTCTTGATTTAGAAACGTTTCAGTGTTGACAATTTCTTGCAAAAACCATGTAGAACTAGGTGGCATTTCAGAAGGACTAGAAAGGACAGTAAACTGTTTTAGTGGAGGATCAGAGCGATGTTTCGCATCAATTGCCATCCGATGGTTCCAAAAAAACTCTGATTTAATGTATTTTCCCCATAAGTGCATTTTTAAACGACCATTTAGGAATTTAAATCAAACAATTAATACGACCTTTTTGCGATTATGAACTCAACGTCCTCGAAAATGCTTAATTTTATGCCTGGAGCCTTGAAAAAAACTGCCGAAGTCAACAAAAAATTTACGGATTAAAGTATGCATTTGTAAGTTATGGAAATCACCCGAATTCTCGCCAGATTCCTGCCGATTCCATGACAGCAAAAACAACATTCAAGTGATTCCAACCTCAAAATGCATTCTTTTATAAGTACTGTTTCAATGCTTTTTGGCTATTTTTGTAGTACAACCAGTCATAACGCATTTTTGAAGACGTAGAATTCATAATTGCAAAAAGGTCTCATTTAATGTTAGATTTTACCGCCTACTTCCGTTCAAAAACGCGCTTTGGGGAAAATACATTGGGTCAGAGTTTGCTCGGAATCAGAGGCTCTCAGACTGCAATCGATACGATGTATCACTCTACTAAAACAGTCTATTACAGGCCAAAAGTAATTAATATGTATCCAAACGAAGCAATACTATATCTGAACAACTGCAGTTTGCAGAGCAACAAGCTATTTATAAGGCTGCTTCAGCTCAGTTTAAAATTTGTTGTTTCAGTGTCAATGGTACAGTAGTCTTTAAAGTTTAGCGCGGGATATTCAAAAATGGGCAGTTGTTCATAAACTCCATTTTTCTTCCTCAAATTACGTCTCCAAGTAAGCACTCCCTTCGACCCACTGTGCGGCTGTGGCCAAACTCCGGCACATGAGGACCATCATCAATCGGTGGCGCGGATCGCGCATGCGCACCAGAAAAGTAAATAATGCCGGTCGCATCGCGTTTGCCGGTGCGATAAAATCTGCAAGTTCTACCGGCAGAGTGCAGTACCGATCCCGCCGTGTGCTTGACTGGTGAGTGGTGACTGCCGAGCGCATAATCCTCACCAGTCATTCCGTTGTTAAACTAGTTCCGGACTCCCCCTCCCTTCCCCCCCCCCTCCCCTCCCCTCCCCGCCCCTCCCCTCCCCTCTCTTCTCCCTCCTTTCCTCCTTCTTCTCCAACAACTCCACCCTTCCACCGACCCAAGTCTTCCCACCATTTGCGACACTCGATGCATCGCGCGCATCTATACAAGCGATTTACGACGATCGAACCGATATAATAACAGATCTGCCCACGCTAGACGCCACGACGCAGGATCGCCGCACAGTAGTTTCGAATTTATAGAAATAAGAGAGACGGTGGATCAAAAAAAAAGGCGTGAGTGGTAAACCGAGTTTCGAGAAAAAAAGTTTCAAAGTTTTGTAATTGCTGTCAATCTTAAATTCTGGAGAATTAAGAGGGGAGCCCGAATTAAAAGTTGTAGGGCAAG
Source organism: Trialeurodes vaporariorum (assembly GCA_011764245.1). NCBI lineage: Eukaryota > Metazoa > Arthropoda > Insecta > Hemiptera > Aleyrodidae > Trialeurodes > Trialeurodes vaporariorum. The sequence goes on along the minus strand of VMOF01000111.1, from coordinate 21,221,561 downwards.
CACCCTCGTTTTAAGGGCCCCGGCCGGTCTCTCCACCTGTGAATTTAAAAACGCTAATTGACTGCTTGAGCCAATGATGGGCTTCTTTATTGTCGATACATCATACTCGACCTATCGACTTCAAGGCAGCTCATTGGCTCAGTTTATTCTCACTTTTAAATTAGCAGGTGGAGAGACCCCTTTAGTTGGCACACTGCTTTGTACAGAAATAAAGAGTCTACAGGAGAAGTAATTAATTCAGAAAAGTTATAAGTTAATCGTGGACGTTTTCTAAATTAATTACTTCTCCTGTATACTCTGTATTTCTGTACAAAGCAGTGTGCCAACTAAAGGGGTCTCTCCACCTGCGAATTTAAAAGTACGAATAAACTGAGCCATTTAAAGCCCACCCAAGCTTCTTTTTTACCCGCTACTCACGAGGATGAGTTTTCCCACCTAAAAGCCTCAGAAATAAAATATGATATTATGCATTAATTGCATAGCAAATTGGCCATTTTCCTTTGCATCTCACAATCAGCGCTGATAGAGATCGTTTCCGAAGTGCAGGTGGATACTCGATAATATTTGGAGTTTTTCCATCGTCATTTCTCTCATTGAATGATGGAATTTAATAAAATGGATTTGAGATTTGAATTTTTCATTAAAGAACGCTTCATTAAAACCAGTCCCGATTGTTTTGTTGTCTTATTGGAAACTGGAAAATTTGCTGCATTTCAAAAGTCTATAATTTGATTCAACGTGTGAAAAAATTCATTACCGTTCAAAGCATCAGTAAATATTGAAATTTCGCCAACATTAATTCGCTCCAATAATTTGTGTATTATGATCAAAGTTCATATAGTCCATCTTGTTACCGGTCTATTCAATTGAATTTAGAGAAAGTTGTGTTTTGATTTTTATCAGTATTTACAGTGTGAACCGTTCCGGGTTTTTTGTTACAATTATTAATAATGTCAAGTGAACGTTATTTATCCAGTCCCTCTATAGATCAAGATTCAACTCGACATAGAAAGCTTGATAAAATACTAATAAATATTAAATATCTGATTTACTAAACTATCCTGAATGACGATCAAAATCTCCGAGTTGAGTTAATAGACTTCCATCAGTACAAAAAGTAATAATCTGATCGTTACAATTCAATTAGAACTTCGTTAAAATCCATCAAATCGTTTGTACTACTTTCAGTTGTTGAATCAGCACAACTTAAATGAACAAATTCCTTGAACTAAAGTATTATAAAACGCCAATAAATTTTTGACGATTCGATTGAAAGACTCGATGAACGAAGTTTACAAAAAAAAAAAAAAAAAAAAAAAAAAAAACTAATTTCCATTTATTTCTGATTTTTGACGACGCTAGGGCAATAATCGATCTAAAAGTTCATCAGCAAAAATTCATTGGCATGTGCCATGAATTATGGTAATGTTACATTTCGTCCGCCGTTAAAATCCACCTGAAAGATCAAACTCGAGGGTGTTCACTGAACTCCGTAAATATAGATCGATATTTTTTATGAGTTTAAATGGACCAAACGCAATTTTTTTGTTTAGTTTTATTAATTTATTTCTTTTTATTAGTCAACCCAACTCAACCCAAACGTGCACCTATTCGCTAATTTAGCGAATAGTTGACAATAAAATCTGTCTATGAAATTTAATTATTTCAACTCAGCACATCTTTACTCAACAATTTGGATACTGCGATGTCATATTTATCGTTTTAATTTATAATATAAAAGCAAACATGACTTTAAAAAATAAAATCCTATTTAGCCAAATCGCTTGACAATATCTAAATCGGAACAAATTAATAAAAACTTGCTTGGTCTACACGAGATTAAAGACGCGAAGTTTTCCACAAATTTTGATTACAAAGCTGTGTTGTTTCCGTATAAATGGCATTCAAGTCCTTGTTAAATGAACTCTGATATGTTCAACTACCATGACGGTTAAGGTTTCAACGCAAGGAAATAATATACGTATTTAACGAGGCTTGCACATAATTCGTAGGAGTTGCCGTTCCGTTTGCTGTCAACTTGTCTGCAGTGAATTAATGGCGCGTGACCCATTGAGAATGCTAATGCTCGATTAGTAAAGAAAACGAGCAATAATCACGATTCCATTTTCATTGGATATAGAACCCATGCAATCTCATTGCTCGGAAATTTTCTAACTGTGAACTGTGTCTGTGTAGTGGTCTTGGGTCCTCATTGTGCAAAGTTATGAGTTTAATAATGATCTTTAGGAGACTTCAACGCCCGGGTAGAAAAGTAAACGGTCAATAATAACGTTGTCAGTGACTGTTTTTGATATCCATCGGTTCATAATTAAACACGGTTTTGTAGAGAAAAACCGGATGGCTTGTTTTCCAACCAGCCCCCCCCCCAACTTTATCAACCCCAGACGTCTTCACTTCTAGAGAGGATATAACCCTCACTCAAGGCCGCTTGGAGAAATTTGAAGGTCCACGGTAAAATGTGGATTTCGAGGCCCCATAAGATCTATGAAAGGTGTTGTGGTCTTGGATCCTCAAAACGGAGAGCTATACGTTTATTAATCATCTTTAGGAGACTTCAACGCCCGGGCAGAAAAGTAAACGGTCAATAAAACGTTGTCGGGGACTGTTTTTGATATGCATCTATGAAAAATGAAACAGCTATTTTTTAGAAAAGAATCGAGTGGCTTTGTTTCCCAACCATATCCCCCTTTTCTACCCCTCTCGACGTTTTCACATCTGAAAGAGAATATAACCCTTTTACCCAAGGCCGCTTAAAAAAATTTGAAGATCCGCTGGAAAATTTGGATTTCGGGCCCCATAAGAGCTGTGAACTGTGTAGTGGTATTGGGTCCCCATTACGGAGAGTCATGCGTTTATTAATGATCTATAGGAGACTTATTCAACGCTCGAGTAGAAAAGTAAACGGTCATTAAAACGTTGCCGGGGACTGTTTTCGACATGAATCTATTAATAATTAAACATATATTTTGTAGAAAAGAACCGAGTGGATTTGTTTTCCGACCATCCTCCTTTTCTACCCCTCTCGACGTTTTCACATCTGAAACAGGATATAGCAAAAAATTTGAAGATCCGCTGGAAAATTTGGATTTCAAGGTCCCATAAGAGCTGTGAACCGTGTAGTGGTCTCTTAATCTATAATCTATAAAATCTAAAATGTAAAACTAAAATCTATAAATCTGTCAACACTGCCAAATCCTGGTGAGAAAAATCGGCACAGAATATTATATTAGTTTTAGATTGACTAATTATCATTCATCGCTACAATCACTGACCATAGTGACATGCAGTTATTCGTCTCATGAGCCGGATCTAATGGTCGTAGCGACTTGAGCTATCTTTATGGAGGTACGTGATTCAAATTTATGACTCAGCCCAGTATGGATACCAGCACGGACCACAATGCCAGCCACAATTTTGGCCTGAGTTAGTTCCTAGAAATTCTTGTGGTATGCGCGACGAGTGGCAGCTTTTGCAGTTTGATGCCAGTGGCGTAGCGAGCAATTTGGCAACATTGCAGTTCGTCCTTTTGAACCGTTGAAAAAGATCGAAATTCGGGCGTTCAGTGACCACCTTCGCATTTGACCTTTTACATGGGTTTAAATGGACACAATACAACGTTGCCGAATTGCGCGTTACGCCACTGTTTGATGCTTCAAGTTCGTACAAATCAGATTTTTTTTTCTCCCCAAAACAGCGCAAAAACTCACCTTTGCCCGTAACCACTTCACTATTCACCTTCGACTTTTTTGGATTTTTAGGGAAGGTTTAAACCCCAAGACTTCTCTTCTCAGTGAACCACTGCACAGCTTGGTATGATAAATACCCCGACAAAGTGTGAGGTGTTCCAGAAAATTGGAGCTTGGACTTACAAAAGAAAATTATTTTTAAAAAATCTATCAAAGAAAAAAAAAATATATGAAATTTTTTCTTTAGAATTTAAGTTAAAGGCTGTTTACCTAGAACACTTCACATAAAGAGAAATGAAAATCAATAAATATATTTCAATAATACGACCTGGAGTTCAAACTTACCGCAAGAAAGGTTGTAACTGCGGACAAGATGAGAATAAGGATATTGTTTTGTGGCTGAATCATGTAGATATGATTGTTTCTCCAAAAGAGTCCATAATAAACAAAATGTTGCACAGTCTGTTTTTGTGCAACCTATTCCTCTGCTTCAAGAGCGTTACGTTGTTACGTTTTAAACGACGTAAGACGTTACGTATCGCACTTCCTTTACATCGCACTTGATTTTTTGTTTTGATTCGTCAACTATCGTGACACTGTTTTAAGCGGATCATATTCTAGTTTTGATTAAAAAATAATAAAAAATCGCAGCTAAAAAATACAGAAAATTAGTCAAAGGCACGGTCAATCAATAATCATTATTTTTTGTTTGTCTATGATACCTTGGCGATTCTTGTTTTTTCCTCAGATTTTTCTCTACTCAAATCGCAATGAAGTTCGTTAATAATACAGAAATAAAATCGAAGGCATGGCCAATCAACTAGCACTTATTTTTGATAGGTCTTTTATGGGTCCACGGTAAAACTGAGCTATATGTATAGTCTGTTGTAATATACATGGAGGGAAATAATTGGCAAAAACGGCAACCCAAATGATTAATGAGTCCTCGATAAGACATTATTATACCTCTCAGCAGAACTTCTGGCGATAAAGGCAAGAATTTCAGGAGCATTTTTTTTTGTGAAGTTCTATTAAAAAGTTTGGTGATTAGCATTAGTGTGTTAGGTATTTTACCAACATGTTTAGTATTATAAAAAATAAATTCTGGCTATTATATAAGTAGAATTTCTGGAACTGTAATAGTTGAACCTTTTCCGCTCAGAGGTATAATAATTTATTTTTGGGGGTTTTCAATTAATTAATCATTCAGATTGCCATTTTGACCAGAATGAATCACTCAGTGTCTGGACAGTGATTGCTTCAATCCGGCGATTTTTTTGTTTTTCTTTGGCAGACTCTGGCAGCAATGCACATAATGTATAATCTTTATCATGTTTGGGTCTTCATGTACGAAAACCAAATGACGTTGGGTCTCCAAACCAATCAGCTGACTATCAAGCTTTAGTCATAAGGGTTGCTCTCTCACCATCAACTGAGTGAGTTATCATGAAACGATGGGCTCTCAAATAAAGTTATTGCGAAAATGAGGGGTCGCTTAACTTCTAATAATCTCATTTGGATTTGCCCGCCGTACGTGAGCTCATCACTCATCGAGGTCGATTACACGTCAGCGATGCCAACTGTGGCACGAAATTCAAAAATTTTACCCTCAATTGTATGGAAAAATGCGTGTATATAGTTAATACGCAAAGTGGCGGCCTTGTCAGACGTGTGCACTGTGCAGACAGATTTGTTCATAGTAGGGAATAAATCACAGCTAAAATTTAAATTGGTGCGGCGATCTTATGTACTTCATGTATCGGAATTAGAGGCTCATTTCCACAATCGGTATCCAATACGGCTACTGTATACAAGACAGCCCAGTCTATATTTTCTTTAATCTCTTTTCTTTCAAAATTGCGGTTTTTTCAGAATGTTCTCTATCACAAGTTTGCGATGATGTGCACGAGTTTACTGGATCTGCTAGCGCCACCGGTGTAATTTAGTTCTAGGGTTTGGTGCCGAGCTGAGCTGATCGCACGAAAAGTTGCGAAGTCGTACAGGTCATGAGATATCGTCTGTGGTTTCAAGAGTGAAGAGCAAAGGAGAAAGAGAGAGGGAAAAAAAATGAAATTGACCTAATCGGTTCAAAATCATCATCGGTAGATGGCGGTGAGTTGAGGGGCCGGTGCTGCGGTTCAAACGTGACTCTAAGAATTTGAAGAGGCGAACTGTCTACTCATCAGTATTAATTTGTTTCGCAAGGGATTGTTTGATATCAGATAAGGCGAGTGACGAATCAGTAGTCGACCGTAACATTCAAAGTCTGATTTGATGTATTAGAGCTTGCAATTTATGTTTAAGCTAAGTGATGCAGTTCCCTTCAATTTTTTTCTATTTTCTTTTTTCTTTCTTTGTAAAATGTCTCATTTTCTCCTTATTTAAGGCTTATGAAACACCACGTGTCTAAGCGAGTGTGACGTCAAATTTATGTCGGATAATGATAGATAGAAATAGTATAAATACTCTCTTTTTGTCTTTTTCCAACTATAGTAAATTCAAAGGGAAATAATGAAATAAATATAATAAGAGGGAGAGAGCAATGAGCTATAACTTTAGAGTGGCAGCGGGCTGACCCACCTTGTGCCACACAGGGTAGAAGAAATCCCGGGAAAAAGCGGAATTTGGACGGCAGATTCCAAGCTTTGAGGTTAAATTTTGTAGGTCTTTTCCGGCGATGCCCGAGTTTGTTTACGAAACGACCGGAAACAACCTACAAAATTTAACCTCAAAATAGATTTTTACGGCAAGATGGCGGCGCCCTAGGTGACAACAATGAACCAGCGGAACGTTCCTTGATGTGCCACTTTAAAGTTATAGCTCATGGGAGAGAGAGGGGAGAAAGAGGGATAAAGTGAGAGATTCTGTCGATGTACAGCGACATCTGGCAACAATAGAATGAACGAAAAGTAACGATTGAATACAGACACACGGAGGAGCAAAACGTGACGTATTCGAGTAAACCATATACATTTACATATAAGCATAAACTCTCGCACTATACGTTTATGAGTGTACGTATAAACGTGCGACACACGTGCGCGCGCGTGCAATACGTGTGCATATGTATACGAACGCCGGGTGAATAATTTATGTAAGACTCTCGTTACAATTATCCTGAAAACGGCGCGGATCGCGATCGGGCTGGGAGAACGAGAAGTTGCCAAGCTGCAAGATATCATTGCAATTGGTCGAGCAGAACTCATTGTTTTAGTGAGTACGTGAATGCCCAGGCAGGGGTTTACTTTGTAATTTCTAAGCGAACTGGCAACAGCGGAGAGCGGCGCGCGCAGAACTCATTGTCGGAGGGAACAGCAAGCAGCACCCCGCGGCCCCTCACTGGACAAGAACGCGCTGCGTTGCGATGTTGAGGGTTTAAAAACCGTTTGTACATTTTCCGACAATTAAAAAAACTAAAAAATAAGGCGTTCATTATGCGTAAGTCGGAATTTTAACACATTGACTTTTTAATCGATTCCTATGACAACAATTAATTATGACGCTCTTTATTAGATATATGATGTCTCCATGGGCGGATCCAGCGATTTGGCAACCATGAATTCATCCCATTTAAACGTATGAGAAACAATCGATTCTAGAGGGGGCCATGGTCCCCTTACTAATCGATTGTTTCTCATGTATTCAAATGGGAATAATACACAGTTGCCAGATTGCTGGACCCGCCTTTGGATGTCTCTACTCGGTTCAGGATAAGAAAAAACTTGACGATTCAGGTAGAAACACATCACTTTGCAACGCCCATGCTTTGAATTCAAGCATTTGCGCTCTGGCGGGCTCTGTCTGTATCAACCCTCCACCGCAGCACTATAGGGCGAAGGAATACCGAAAATCGCCTGACTATGAATTTCATCTATGCTAAAGTCAAACTAGAAACGGTTACAGATAAGACAAAATGGAGAAAATTATGGTTTAAAACGCACACGGAGATTTATTTTTTAAAAAATCCATGTATGGGTGTAATAAATGCATTCTTCAAAAAATAAATCTCCGAGGACGGTCAGGAGTCGATGTCGACTAATTTTGTCAACGGTGAGAGAGAGAGAGAGAGAGAGAGAGAGAGAGAGAGAGAGAGAGAGAGAGAGAGAGAGAGAGAGAGAGAGAGAGAGAGAGAGAGAGAGAGAGAGAGAGAGAGAGAGAGAGAGAGAGAGGAGAGAGAGAGGGAGAGAGAGGAGGGGGATGGAGAGGGAGGGAGAGAGAGAGAGAGGGAGAGAGAGAGAGAGGGAGAGAGAGAGAGAGAGAGAGAGAGAAATGAATCTTGCAGTGCTCGTGTGCCACTGACCGAAACTTTTGCTGCTGATTGTGCACCTATACATATCACATATCGCACAACTTTGGAAGAGGAAAGGTGAGCCGAGGAGGGGGGGGAGGCGAAGGGGTTACGAGAGGAAAAGTTCCTCGAATCAGAAGGATACCGTAACAGTAACGGGGGCTCATAAACATAGCAATAACGAACGAGAGCGAGAGTGCATGCAAGGGGGCCACAACTCACTCACTATACTCCAGAGTCCGCGGCGAGGTCCAGGCCGAAGACCGCGTGAGCGCCGGACGGAGCTAGAAGTGTGGCATTGGTTTGTAAGTGGGCGGTGACAGCGGACAGCGGACGGCAAGGCGGCCACAGTGGCCGGCTGACATAAGTCTCACAATTCGTGAGAATAAAACTCGAGCACTCAGGGGGCTCGGGGACGGGACGCGGGGACCCACGGGAGGATGGGGGACGCTGTCGAGGGGGCAAGAGGGGGGGTGGAGACTCCGTTTAACTCGGATTTAATGGAGTTATGTAACCCGCATGGTCGCTCGCCCGGACGGACGGACGGACGCGGAGGACCAGCAATGGACTACGGACCACGGAGGGCAGGGACGGATGACCGAACGTAGAGACGTTAGCTCATTCCTTGGAACCGTACCGTGGTGGCCGCACTGAGCACTGGGCCGCTACAGCTACACTACGCTATGCCCATGCCATGCAATGCCAGTGCGAGGGCGAGAATAGTAAATCTAAGGTTCAATAGTAAACAATAGAACCGACGTTGTCATATGGGTCACATTCAACGATTAATTTTTTCTTACTTTTTTTAAACGGGGAAAAAATATTTGTAGAATTTAATACCTGCATAGCTGACTCTTGAGTCTTCTAGAAAGTATGGTAAATTTCACTAGATTATGGTAAAACGTAGCCACAGGTTAGCTGAATTTACCCCAAGGTACGCTGCATATACAATACTATGGTGAAATTGACCATACTTTCTAGCAGACGACAAAATCACCTATGCAGATGGTAAATTCTACCACTCTCCCCCCCCAGAATGTGAAAACTTCAATTTACGCCTATTTCTTGTGTTTGGATCGGAGTTTATTTATAACAAAGAGACCACGCACTATAGAGCCGATCTCGCGGAGGCTAACCTTTTTTTTTCGGGTCTCAATTGGAAAACATTGGGGACACCATCCAACATGGACTATACGTAGACTGATGACACTAGCTCTCAACTAAAGGTAACTGACCTCAACACCTTCGCTCATGCATCAGTCCAAGTATGGTTCGGTTGGATGTTATGTCTTGTTGAGACCCCGCGAAAAAAAAAGTTGCCACCCGATTTTAACAAGGGCAAAATAGATACAGTTCATAGTTTCTAGTATATATGTAGTATCTCTCGTATACACCTACCTCTGACGATAATCGCTAATGTTTTCAAACTAATTAAGTTAGTTTTAATTGCAGAATGCCAGAAATTCTGCTTGATGAACTGCAATGCTGCCAAATTCCATGCTACGCCACCGCGGTAAGCTCGTTCGTTCCGAATCTGAGCACTCACATTTTCAAGAAAGCTTAGCGTTTCTGATGAATCTGATGTTTTTCATGTTCCAAAAACATCGAAAAACCTTTTTTTCACAGGAATTTTGATGAGGAAAGTAATAAACAAAACTCTCTCATAACTCTCGTAACTCGGTAAGTTGGAATTCTTCTCTTTGTAGGGACTGTAGGTGTCATGAATTATAGAATCGAATCTAATACCGATACCGATGGAATAATTGTAAGTCGAAAATGATGTCTCATTTCCATAAATAAATAAAAAATAAATTATAAATAAATATCCATAAATTCCATAAAACGTGTGCTCCTTTAATCATGGGTTGGCTGCATTGTCATTTTATTTTTATAAATCTGACGGGCAGCCAACAACTTCGAGCTAACGAGGAGACATTTTCTTTAAAAATATGAGATTCGTGTTGTCCGACTTACTGTTGGAGTGTTGGACCGTCGATGACGCTATAGTTCAACGAGCAAGTGCATTGCAATGACTAATCAGACATTGAGTTAGTGACATCACCAGTCACCACTGTAGCAGCCTGTATCATAGCATTTTTGTCGAAGGTAATTTGAGAACTCAGCAAGGTAATTTGAAAAAAAAAAAAAAAAAAAAAAAAAAATCACAGATAAACTTTAGTCACTTAAATTCTTGTCTTTGGAGCCTCGTAAGATAGCCGAGGAAAATAAAAAAATGCGGCAAAGGCACAACTTAATGTTCGAGACCGGAAAATCCTGGGCAAAAAAATTCCAAGAATCCAAAATACTAAAGAAAAGTCTTCTTGTCAAGTCAGAAACCATGCTTAAAAGCAGTATTGTAATTGAGTTATGGCGAAAAAAAAAAAAAAAAAAAAAAAAAAAGGCCACAAAAACTTGTCATTCATATTTTAGTCATTTTCATCGCCGTCAACCAAACAGATGCATTTCAAAGCGACTACACCGCGCCGTGGTTGAGCAGTGCTGCCATATTTTAGATATCCGTAATATCTGTAGGTATATTTTGCGTTGCATCATGGGCCATTGTTGTGTAAAACACGCGAACAACAAATAACTCCGTGGCGTTTTGATGATTTGATGAATTCGGGTAATGTGGTGTCTTTCAGGCCACTTTTATACTGTTTTAATTTTTTGATTCGAAATGGTAGTCCAACCTAATTTTTAATCTGAAAATTTTAAAATAGACGTATTCCTCAGCGACCACATAAGAAAAATGTCGTAAATTGTTCTGAAATTACTTGACCAATCAATCATCATATCGGATATCTAGTCTATCGCTAGCTCTCACAGCTATTTTGATCCAAATAAATTATTTTCAGCTAGCTGGGAGCACAATTTGATGAAATTGTATGTGAGGTGCAATTTTTTGGGGTTTGAATTCTGAGTTTGAATTTTTAATTTATTTTTAGAAATTTCGAAACCCGCGATGAGTATTAAACCCTATATTTTAAAAAAGCTAAATTTTTTTTCTGATATTTTGGTATTTTTTTTAAAAAAAAAAAAAAATCTAGCTTGGCAGATAGTTGCTACCAATTTCAGTCGCAGTTTCTTCTCAGATTCGTTGCAAACAAAGTTCCTTGGAACAAAGAGAGCTGTATAGAAATGGAGGTATAACATCAATTGCACAAGTATTGATAGGGAGTTCTACTTTTTATGACCATACATAACTGGAGGTTCGTGAACCACAAATTATTATCAGTATCCACTGTAATCAAACCTACGAAAAAGAATTGATACTTTACGAAGCAATAAACAGGTTTAATATTCAATTGATGCTTTTGCTTTGGCTCTAATGGGAAGATAATTTATTCACAATCCGGTAATACCTTACTTTTCAAAATATTGAATGATAAAAACAATTTCCAAGATGTATGTTGCGGCCTCTTATATAATGGAGAATCCGTCATTTTCATTCATTTCCATACGCTACGTTATCCAAGTTATCTCAAACAGGTTTTACGCGCATCATGAAAAAAACTCGGCTGCCTCAACGGTGACCATGCGATCGCAAAGCATCATATTACATCACAAAGCTTGACACCTCTGTCATGATTCCATTGGTGGTTCTTTCATAAAGAAATAATTTTATGCGGGGAAAAAATTAATTGAAATTTTTTTAGCGAATGCTTCTCTTTTTGTTACTTTTCTATACAAGCGAAAGTCTCTCTCAGAGGCAGCATCGGGGGATGTGCAATTGGGCAGCTTTGCATTTTGTTCATTTAAACCCGTGTGAAATATCGATTCAAGGGAGTGCAAATCCAATATTCGGATCTTTTTCATGGCTTTAAATCAATTTAAGCAACTTTCCATGTTGCACGCGCTATATTGATCTAGCTATATTATTCATATATTATCCATATTGACTCTCCCTGATTTCAACGTCCCAAAACCTTGGTATCAAATTTTCGATTCCGCACAACTTTTTTGGGCGACAAAACGACAAACTCGTACCCTTTCTGCTCGTCAATTGTCAGTTGGCGGAATTAACATTCGTTTTTTTTTTTACTGGGGTTTTGTTTGTGAGAATGGCGCGAAACCCCCATAAGATCTGACAACACTGTGCAGTCTGTGCGTAATTCGATCCATCACTCTGAATGCCAGTTTTTTTTAAGCCCGATTAAGTCGGATTTGAAGCAGCTAAAAACCGCGGTGTATATATCTCTTTTGGAACCTGATGTCTATCATAGAATCGATTGTTGCATTGGTTTGGGTTTGGGTTTTCGCGCGCAAGATAGATCAGTTCGAAAATCAGGTGGATCTAGAAATTTATCTCTCTCTCTCTCGTTCCCCTCTTTCTCTCTCTTTCAGCTCTCTTTCTCTCTCTCTCTCTCTCTCTCTCTCTCTCTTTTCTCTTTTCTCTCTCTCCCCTCTCTCTCTCTTCTCTCATTTGAATGCGTGTTCCTTAGAAAAATATGTTGATAGGGGCTGAAATCAGGTGATGAGCAATAGATCTTTTTCCCCATCATCTTTTTTGAAGGATCAAGCATTCAAATAGGATGTGGAGTGTGTGTGGAGAGAGAGAGAGAGGGGGGAAATGGAGAGAGAGGGAGAAATGGAGAGAGAAAGCAAAATAGAAAGAGAGAGAGAGGGGGGAGAGAGAAAGAAATACTAACAAGGGGAGGCTCAGAAGTCGCCGCCTCCGATTTTGAAAACGATTGCCCCGAAAATGTAGCTAAAGTAAAACTATTAGACCCGGGTTTTTCACTTTTTTCCAAGGGCCTTCCTAAAGCGTCAGGAACTTTTGAAAGTTGCCGAAATGCACGTAAAAAAACCCCAGTAGAGAGCGTTTCCCAATATTTTCGTGAATTTCGGCAACTTTCAAAAAATTTTCCCGACGCTTTAGGAAGGCCCATTGGCAAAAAATGAGAAACACGGGTCTAATAGTTTTACTTTAGCTACATTTTCTGCAATTGTTTTCAAAAAACGGAGGGGGGCGACTTCTGAGCCTCCCCTTGTAAGTCCTGGGTCCGCTTATGGTCGTTTCGCGCATGCGAACGTTCAACAGTCAACACTGCTGAAGGGCGTCCACCCGGGCAAGAGACACACATCTGCGGCTCCGGCGCCCGATTACGCGATGCTTTTTGCCTCGCTCTCATCATCGTCAACGTCATCCGCAGTGGCATTGTTGCCAGAGTTGTGGTTGAAATCCACCGTTTATGTTACGTTGATTCAACCCTTGTTAAAATCCAAAGGAAGGAGGGGGTGGGCGCAATACCCCTGGAGCAGTTTTATTTGGGTAAAATTTTAAATTTTAACAATTATTTAATTAAACTCAATTTCTAACTTTGTTAGAATGAGAAAGATATTGTGATGACGCAGATGTCTGTCTGTAACCCGGCATAACTTTTGAACCAATGGTCAATGGAGATTGATAAAGAATTTGAAGGGTTTGTAATAAATACTGCCAAATTTAACGGGTTAAGCCCTTTTTTTGCCGCCATACCCTCACTCTCATGGACCACCTCTGGTTTAATTGACAGTTTTTCCCAATGAATAAGTAAAAAAACTAAATTAACCGTCTGAAATTAATGCAATCGCTTAAATGACTCGATGAATCAATCATTATGCCGACGAAGAATCTTTTCACAAGCCTGAATAAATCCAGTGGCGTAGCGTGCGAATCGGCAACTTTGCAAGTTCGACCATTTAAAACCCCTGAAAAATATCGAGCTATTGGGGTGCGGTGAACACCTTCACATTCGACCTTTTTTATGGGTTCCAATGGACTTAATATCATGTTCCCTGATGGCAGTTGCAAGGGTCTGAAATGTTGTGTTTTTTATAGATCAAATTATAGTACTTTATGAGCTGAGAAAAAATGCCTTTGGTTTCTGATTAAGTCCCATTGTTCCAGAGATGAGATTTTGGCCTAAAATACATTGTTTTAAATGGGAATCCCGCTTAGTGACGTCACTAAGCACACGATTTCTTACAACTTTACACGTGTGTATCTCCAAAACCAGGACACTTATGTAAAAACCAAAGGCACCATTGTTCTCAGCTCATCGAGTACTATCACGTTCACTTTAAAAAACACACAATTTCCGACCCTTGCATTGCAACTGCCCCATTGCACGCTACGCCACTGAATAAATCGTAGGTCCGGCAACACAGATCCACGGAGGGGCGAGACAAGTAAGTTCGCGGATGCAATAATACATAGTCCCACCGCGCATGTGCGATGCCGGGAAGCCGCGTGGCAACATCCAACAACTGGTCATCGGGGGATGGCGATGGCGGTACCCAACCCAACCCATAAGATGCAACCATGATGCAACCGGTTGCTCTGCTCTCGTCGCACGCGCGAGGATGGACGGACGTGGCGCGCTCTATGCGACAATCCCCGTTTTACTTTCGATCTCGTTTGACGGTTTCCTCCTTGTTCCGCGTACACTCCGTATAAATGCTTTCTCGGAGAAGCGGGGCGGGCGGTGGTCGGTGGACTTGGACAGTAGTCGATGAACGGTGGACGCGGTCGCGAGACGCTCGATGCGATGTTCCGAGTGGAGGGTTCCCATCAACCGCCACGACGCGCGCCACCGCTACCACCGCCGCCGGCCGGCCGTCCGCAACGATCGAACGGGTGTCTTGCGGTGGTCCGATATGCTGATGGTTGGTGCGAGCCCCTGAACTTGCGGCCGCTGCCGCTGATTCGCGGTTTGTCAAACGGTGGCGCTTTCTTTTTCACCTTGACTCTCCTCCGGTGACTGGTGAGGACCGGTAAAGGATAGTCTTCCTTATACTCGCGGATCCTCAGTTTTGTCTGACCCCCCGAGGAATCTTTGTCTCACACGCATCGTCCAATGATTGATCCGGTGCACACAGTGGACAGAAGTGATCGATTTTTTTTTTCGGTCAAAAATAAGAGAATTGAAATTTCGTTTACTTATCGTTTAACTTTCGCAGAATCAAGGGATATGGGTCAAATTTGACCCCAGGTGTATTTTTTCAGGATCAAAATTCAGCAAAAAGTCGGTATAATCTACGGCTTCAGTTTAGCTTTTTCAAGGGTTTAAGAAACACGCACACAAACTTTCAAGTCAAAATACAACTCCAGATCAAAATTATAGTCATAATACACGGAAAAAAAAACTACGGTGAAATTAACCATACGATAGCTGATTTTGGCACCTGCTAGATGTTATGGCAATGTTAACCAAAAGTATACTATGTTTTGACTAGGTACTAGGTGATGTTACCTGATTGCATGTCAAATTCACTCAAAGTATCGGTAAATGTACCATACTTCTGGTCAAGTTTACCATAACATCTAGCAGGTGCCAAAATCAGCTATCGTATGGTTAATTTCACTAATCTTTTTTTTCCGTGTAATTGTTAGTAGCAGCTAGAACAAAAAATGTGAGTTTTTGCTTATTATTTGCGAATTTTTGAGATGATAGAATTTTTCACATTTTTTATGTAAATGTTCACAAAAATGATAAAAATCTACTAAAATCTACATGTACTAAGTTTGAGAGGTATAATTAAGACATTTCAGCGATGAAAATTTCGAAATTTTAAAGAAGAGCCATAAAAAAGGCCAAAAATAAGTTATGGTCAAATGCACCTCCTCTCCCCCCCCCCCCCCCCCCCGCCCAGTTGGGTTTTATAACGATGATAACCACAACAACAGTTAGGTTTTTCAATTCTCGACCAATATACGGCACTGCTCATTGACAGTTTTTAGCGATCGATTGACTCAAAGGACTAAATTTTACCCGCAATTGAACCACCTCTAACCCACAATTCTTGCTGTACAGACGTTTTCTCAGAGCCGAGTGTCTAAAATTAGTTCACCTTCAAAATGATAATTACCTATTTAAGGTTAATTTAAGTTGCTGATTTTCGGCCGTCAAATTTCAAATTTCTGTCAACTGTGTGGTGTCTCTTTCCCCGCGTTACTGTTACATCTTCGGTGACGATTCCAAGAACTCGTCTTTCTCTGTCTACGTCTATAAGAACGAATTGGTTGGAAAAGGATAGAAAGAGTGAATATCTCGAGACTCCTATCTCCTTTACTCCATCAACTTCTAACACATAAATTTTAAATGGACAAACTGACAGTAAGACAAGTTCCTCCGTAGTTATGTCGCTCCACAGTTGTCAAAGACTGTCACTCATTGATGAGATTGAGGATAATTGATCCGTACTTTATTAGACAGGAACTAGTCTGAGACTTTTAGATGCTGCCATTTCCTGATGCATCATTTGATTTGTTTAGAATCACCGGTGTCTGTAACCGACGATAATTGCAGAAGCGCGGTTTTTCTTCAAGAGTCAAGAGTTTAATTATTATTGATTGCGATGATCGATTGATCGATCGTTTAATCGTTTTTGCTGATTGATTTGATCGTTTATTTGCTATTGCTGTTTGCATTGATCAATGGTCGATTGATCCATTTTATAAGTCCGGATTCTTCCATTCATAATAACAAAACCCGATTGATTAATCATAGCCGACAAATATTGGTGGGTTGATGAATCGATTATATTGTAATTTGAAAAATAAAGATTCATTAAGGTAGGTGACCCAAAGGTCCAGCCATACCTATGCTTGGGGCCAATATGCACGTATAAGTCATGAGAGATAAAAAAACTAAATATGTCACATTACTATTCAGACAGTTAGCTATCATACACGGAAAAAAAAGATTAGTGAAATTAACCATACGATAGCTGATTTTGGCACCTGCTAGATGTTATGGTAAACTTGACCAGAAGTATGGTACATTTACCGATACTTTGAGTAAATTCGACATGCAATCAGGTAACATCACCTAGTACCTAGTCAAAACATAGTATACTTTTGGTTAACATTGCCATAACATCTAGCAGGTGCCAAAATCAGCTATCGTATGGTTAATTTCACCGTAGTTTTTTTTCCGTGTATATTAATTTCATTTTTTTAAATTTTCTTGTTTTTGAGGTTTTTTTGCGTTTTAAAAAAAGGAGAGTTTTTACATCGCGCAAAACATGCACCTAAGGTGGCCACCTCTCATATTTTTGATGCTTTTAAAGGTGGACACCCCCTTTTAAATTTCATTAATAAGTATTCAAATGCTATTTTATCGTTCAAAAACGGAATCTAGACCCTACTTACACCAGAAATTATAATGATTATGATGAATTGAAAGTCAAAGGTGGGATCAATTTAAGGGATTAGCATTCACAATAGTTTACTTCCGTGAAAATTAGCTGAAAACTTGCGAAAATGGACGTTGCACTATTCCGCGCTGACTGAATTGCCCGATGCTCTTGATTTTTGGAGTGGGGGAAGCGGGGGTGGGCCACCTTTGGGTCACCTACCTCATAGTTGATCACTCAAGAATACATCTCTTCAGATACTTGTGACTTATTAGTCACACGGTGCAGTAGACGGTTAAATGCGGTCTTAATAGTCAATTTCTTTTGGAGTCTGGCTACGCCGAGGAGTTAGTATCGAGTGTGCGTTGTCTCGGATAGTTTTGTCCGCTAGACGCAGACTTGCTGCACGGTGCACGTCAAACGTCAAACGTCAATCAATAAATGGTCATTGTCGACTCGCCAACGACCGCGAGAGAGATGTTTCTATTCCGGAGCCGGTTCGACGCGGCCTGCGGTGACATAAGTTCAAGTTCAAGAGCGGGAACTTTTATTTATAATCTTTGCCTTATTCGGTTCGTCAGAGAATATCATAAAAAAATTATAAACGACCATGTTTGAACATCGATTAATATCTGATAAAACAGATTCTATCTATAGTAGTCATGAGTTTAAAGTAAACGTTAATGTGCTGTGTGTCCGTAGCTCATTTTATCATACATTTTTTCCCTATTACTCACGTGTACACAGTAACAACTTTCGCTACATCAGTTTTAAACGCTACTAGTGATAAAAAAAAAACCCTGCAAACTATTACAGAAGAAAAGTATTTATTATTTCGACACAAAAAAAAACAAAAAAACAAAAAAAAAAAAAAAAAAAAATCCAACAGCAAAATTATTATGTCTTTCACGCGATGAAGACGTAATAAATTAATGCAATCCTTCTTAAAACTCGAAAATATATATTCAAGGGTTGATATTAGGACCTTTTGTTGACACCATAAAAAATGCAATTCAAAAAATGACTCCCAAATTATACAAATTATACGCATCAAACAAATGAATCTTTCCGTTACAGACGCTACGCAATTGCTTTCAGTAAATTCAACAATGAAACAAACCAATTTTATGAATCGCTAAAATTAAGCAGCTGTTGAAAATACAGAATGTCACTTTGCTTTGGCGTATTGAGCACACAGTCATTCACCATAGTTTTTCCGACCTTGTGGCTCTCATAAGTCATATAGCTGTGTATTTTTAAAGATTCGTTTTGTCGGCCGATTTTATTGAACTTTAGTGGTAGTTCTTTCCATGTGGCAACCACGGATTCTTTCCATTTAAACAAATGTAAACTATCGATCTTCAAAAGATCCTGAGAATACCCAAGAAATCAATACTTTCGCATTGGTTCAAATGCAAACATACATGGTTGCCAAATATCACTTGCCGCCACTTGGACTTGCTGAAACAATGTCTTTCACCGAAATGCCCATGCGTTTGCTAGCTTCAAACGTTTTAATGATGCAATTTTTCGGCGTCAGCAAAAAGGATTGTTACCGAAATAACCTCAAAGAGGGAAAACTAACTTTTATGAAAGGGCACGGTTTCCGAAACTCTCAAATTCAATGGTGACTTTATCAGTGAGTAAAAAAATTATAGATTAGAGCACTTTCATCTAAGGTAGGTGACCCAAAGGTGGCCCATCTATTAAGGTGGCCCACCTTAGCTTATTTCAGTTAATTACACGAATTGACGATAAATGGCGTTAGTGCTGAGTAGCAGAATACTATCGCTTTCCCCACTCCAAAAATCAAGAGAATCGGGCAATTCAGTCGGCGCGGAACAGTGCAACGTCCATTTTCGCAAGTTTTCAGCTAATTTTCACGGAAGTAAACAATCGTAAAAGCTAAGCCCTTAAATTGATTCCACCTTTGACTTTCAATTCATCATAATCATTATAATTTCTGGTGTAAGTAGGGTCTAGATTCCGTTTTTGAACGATAAAATAGCATTTGAATACTTATTAATGACATTTGAAAGGGAGTGCACACCTTTAGGTGCATCAAAAATATTAGGGGTGGCCACCTTAGGTGCAGGTTTTGCGCGATGTCAAAACTCTACTTTTTTTCAAACGCAAAAAAACCTCAAAAACAAGCAAATTTTTAAAAAAATTAAATTAACATATGATACCCAACCGTCTGAATAGTTAATTGACATATTTAGTTTTTTTTATCTCTCATGACTTATACGTGTATATTGGCCCCAAGCATAGGTATGGCCACCTTTGGGTCACTAGTGCCAGCTTAATTGAACTCAAATCTTTTTATCCAAAGACATTTGCATTTACGGCATAAGTTTACTAACGAGCTGGAAAATTGGCTCAAGAGCAGTAGTGGCTCTAGCTAAATGACAACTCTGTTTTTTTTTTTTTCATTTTTTGTTTTTGCTATTTGCACTTATGAAAAAGTATCGATTTCTCAAGTATTCAGAGAACCCCCTGAGGATCGATAATTTTACGTAGGTTTTAAATGGGGGAGAATATGTTGTTTGCACTGTGAGTGCTCAAACCACCAGTACTTAAGATTCTAAAAGAACTTTCTGTAGGCGGTTCAGAAATTGTTGGATTAATAAAAGCATTGGGAAGATTATCAATATCAATTTTAAAAATAAAATCAGAGGGATTTATTTTAAAACGTGGCTTCACGATAAGTAAAATTTTCTCATCTTAAAACAGCGTCAGCTGCGGAACAGATTTCAAGTTTTTAAGGCTTGCTTCTAAAGGAATGTTGCTGTTCAGACATGCAGGTATACAGGGATTTGTCCCCCCCCTCCTAAATTTTTCCCTCCCGTTAGAAAAGGACGGATACAAGGGACTAAAGTCACGTGGTGGCACCCTCTGCTATCCTTTTCTAACACATGCATCCCAATGGCTATAGAGAGAGAGAAAAACAAATTCCTGAATCTGCCCATGGGCCCAGGTGCTGTGACACCACTCGCCGTGGCAAAGCCGTTTTACTTTCTAAAGTCCTAGATGTTAGAATTTCTGAGGGCACAAATGGTGACCTTTCTCACTTGGCTGGTTTCATAGTAATTACAAGTTCATGAGCGACAAGTTATGTCATAGCCTTTTCGGTCTACCGTTGCGGCAGCAACAGAGTTAACATTCAAGCCCTCCCCCCTCCCCCCCCCCTCCCCCTCCCCCTCCCCCCCCCTCCCCCTCCCCCCCCTCCCCTCCCCCTCCCCTCCCCTCCCCCCCCCCCCTCCCCCCTCCCTCTCCCCCCACCTCCTTTTAAGCTGCACTCCATTATCTGAAATAAGTGTGTATCATTTCAACAACTGTTGCTCATATTCTTTCCGTCCGTTTCTTAAAACCATAAAAAATATAATTTTCAGAAACAACAACACAAGATGCCTTTGAAAAATTCTGTGATATTTATGAACAAATAATAAATATCGCATCGATGCTTGTACAAAAGAAAAAAGATGAAAAAGATAGCTTCTTATCACTCATTTGAGGAAAACGATTTCAATAAGCGAACCATTTGCCTTTTTTTTTTCTTTAAAACCAATTTTCACTGGAGTAATTACAATTTTTGAATTCAGGTTAAAAATATGAGGCAAAGAAACCAGATTCAGTTCGCCTTAGCTTCCAAACTTCAAGATAGGACTTATAACATGTTGTACAATAATGAAGTTCACTTTTTGCTGTCATTGATCAAACTTTAATTCTATGCATACAATCAATAGTGCATTCATAATTATTAATAATGTTTCATTAAAATTAGAAATTTTGACTTTTCTAATGGGAGAGGAGTATTGTGTGCCCAACCTTATCCCATTTTGACACCTCAATCTCGAACTAGTGCTGCTAGGCGCCAGCCTTGCAACCCTCCAATAATTTATTCCGCCCTTAAATTGGCAACTCCACTGACAAGAATCCCGTTAGATTTGATCTAACGGGATCGCCAAGCGTCGGGAATGAACAGGTTCGGGGACTCAAACATCCCCTCTCACTGACAAGGGGAGGCTCAGAAGTCGCCGCCTCCGATTTTGAAAACGATTGCACGAAAATGTAGCTAAAGTAAAACTATTAGACCCGTGTTTCTCACTTTTTGCCAATGGGCCTTCCTAAAGCGTCAGGAATTTTTGAAAGTTGCCGAAATGCACGTAAAAAACCCGAGCGGAGAGCGTTCCGAATATTTACGTGAATTTCGGCAACTTTCAAAAAATTCCTGACGCTTTAGGAGGGCCCATTGGCAAAAAATGAGAAACACGGGTCTAATAGTTACACTTTAGCTACATTTTCGTGCAATTGTTTTCAAAATCGGAGGCGGCGACTTCTGAGACTCCCCTTGTGAGCCATTCTAATTTTCCGCGTCCTGTGACTCAGACACATAGATTTTCCTTTTCCACGACCAAAGTACCCAAAATATATTTGTGTCTTGTGTTTATTTCAATTAATTCAGTATAATCTCGTGTAACCATTACTCTCTTTATATCATTTATCCCTACAAACACCAATATGGGGCGATAATAATGTATCAGCCTCTCTATTGAAATACCTCGTTGCACAGAACCGACGATATCGATAGTGAGTGCGACGATCGCTCATACGCTGATCCTGAATCTGAAGTATTGAATCAGCCGGGCTGATTCTTCGTTTGCTGCGCTGAGGCCTTCCTGCCGCCGCGCCGCCGCGCCGCTCGCGTGAGACGCCGCGAAGTCTCTTCTTCGTTGTGGGCGTCCGCGGTTTAGGTTATAATTCTTCTTTTCTTTATTTTGAAGTTGCAGCATCAATTAACCGGACGGCTGACACACTTCACTTTGCTCCGGAGAAGCGAAGCCTCCTCTATTCATTTCATACTGCTCCGGGTCGGAGTTGCCAACGATCATTTAAAACGCGCGAGTTTTGAAAACCAAAGACTCCTTGCTTCTAATAGAGTATACTATAAAACCCGATTATTCCCGATCAATGATACTTATAAGAGAGCCGAGGCTAATCAAAAATGGCGGCGATCAGCATATTAGGAATGTAAACATTGAGTGAGCAATCGCGTTTATCCAGTCGTGTCGAATTTATTAGTAATTTTTTCGGTGCAAAATTAATTGTGATTGTATTTAAAACAGCAACATGAGTTAATCAACATATTTTGATAGCAGGGGAAGGGTGCTTCGTCTTATTTGAACGACGCGCCAAAACTGTCTCTTAACCGCGCGGTTGATTTCGCTAAGCGAACATGGCGTCGTCGAGAATACTCGGGTCTTATAGTATACTCTAGGTCCGATCTATCAATCCTAATCAATCCAGATTGAAATGCTAGCTTCAACAGGAGCATTTTTTCTTTCACGCCAAGTGGCAACAATGCAGGTATCATAACCGTCCATCGGTTCATTTCTTGCAAGAGCAAAGTGGGCGTTTCTCTCTTCCAAAAAGCAAAGTTGCAACAATAGACTTGTCATACGACCCGATCCGACGGACGCGACTCTCGGAAGTGTTGGACTTGTTGAGTGTTGAGACCGTTGAGACTGTTGAGAGGTGCTCTTTTTTTTTTTTGAAGTCATCAATTATATAAGAAGGATCCGATTTCAATAGCCCCGTGTTTCAAGATCAAAGGACCGGACTCGCCCGTATAGATCGCCCGCGAGTCTATATCGCGTCCTCTATGGGCAACGTCTTGTACAGCTCGACGTTGGATCCTTACTTAACATCTTGGTAATTGTAACAGCTCACTCACGAGACAAGACGCATAGAGCCCCTGTGTAACAGACTTTTTAGGCGTGCACTACGAAGTAGGAATTTACATTAGTCTAAATTGGTACATGTAAATGCCTCTTTAGGAGATTAAATCAGAGCAGTGGCGTAGCGTGCAGTTTGGCAACCTTGCAGTTCGTCCATTTGAACCCATGCAAAAGATTGAACTATTAGGTGTTCGATGAACACCTTCCCATTCGACTTTTTACACGGGTTTAAATGGACTTAATACGATGAATCCGCCTGATGATTGACAATGATCTAGACCAAGCTATATTATAATAGAGAGGATTTATGGGACGCGATTTTGAAACATGGGCGGATACAGGCAATTGTCTTTCTCTCTCTTCATCCATTTGAACTTATGTGTTAGAAAAGGACAGCAGAGGGGGCCATCACGTGACTTTGGCCCCTCTTCTGTCCTTTTCTAACGCACGTTTTCAAATGGGAGGAGAGAGAGAAAGACAACACCAAGTAGGCAAGCCACGATGGAAATCTTTTGTAGAAATCTTCACACAGGCTGCGACTTTTTTTTAACCTTAAAATGTTTAAAAAAATATATTACAGATAAATTTTAAATTGGTTTTGAAGGAAAGTGCAAGTGATTTAGAATGGCTTTCATGGACACTTTCTGAAAGTGTAACTCAGGCTATTAAAGAAAAGAGCTAGCAGGAGTATAGCGTAGGCAGGGGGGAGGCAAGGGATCTTGTTACCTTTGGACACCCCCCCCCCCATAGAAAAATTCCTGCCAAACAGTACACATTAATCAACTATAACACAGGTTACGATGCTGTAAGCGCTTTCACCTCATAAAAATCCGAGGAAAGTGCAACGCGGTCGCGAAACTTTTTCAATTCCTACGACTGAGATGTCGAAGTAAATGTCTCAATGCAGGAGGAAAACTAACTCATTCTAAGTGGATTCTACTGCTCTGATAAACTTGCTCCTCGATTTTCAGTAATAAACATTTACTCGTGTCAAAGTTGAAAAAAAAAAAAAAAAAAAAAAAAAAAAAAACAAACGCGCGCGACAAAATCGTAAAAAAAAAGTACTCTGACGCTGATAAAAATGAGCAAATTTTTACTAAGGTCTTCTATTTTACTGTGAAAATTCCGCGCTGCTGCATTAAAACATCCAGTGATGTATCTGGTATATCTCCTGTCTCTGTCATTTTCCAAATGAATCATTGGCGTATCCAGCAATCTGGAAATAAAGTATTCTTCCCATTCGATTGCATGAGAAAATAATCTATTACTTACGAGGCTATCAGAGCTGCCGATTTGCGTAGGCATTTTTAAATTCACTGATGATTCCACCGGTTGAGAAAATATTACATAGCTCAATTCAGTGTATGACTGTAATGCACGAAAATATTCCTATCTGTAATCTTTTCTCAATCGGCGAAAACGCGCCCGTTAATTAATTAAAATATCCGCAAGTTTTCAAAAATGTCGACGACTCTACCGCTTGAGAAAAGATAAAAGACGCTAGTATTTTCGTGCATCATTACAGTCATACACTGAACTGAACTCTGTAATCTTTTTTCAACCGGTGAAATCTTCGATGAATTTCAAAATGCCATTAAATCTACGCAAATCGGCAGCTCTGGTAGCCCATTCAGGAATCCATCACTAATTATAATATTCAAATGGAAAGAATGCGCTGTTGGCAGATTGCTGGATCTTCCTCAGTCATGAATCGTACATTCAGTTGGAAAAGGATAAAAGTGGATTGTATTCTTTTCTCGTAAGTTTATCCTAGAGTCTAGGGTTATATTAGAGTTATCACAAGAGGGTGCTCAACTTCTGTTTGGTCTATGAGGCTTAGACTCAACAGGCGCCTTCATTGAATGTGTTTTTTTTTTCAGGTTTGTTTACAAACAAAGAGGTCCCACAGTATTTTACGGATAATGGAGGTAATTATCGATGAACCTGTTAATCTTTATCATGATGCATTTCAAAACAATGAGCACACACACACAATTATCAAGAGTGACTGTCTAATGGGTAACCTCCGTAAAAACCGCAGAGGATTTTTAGGTTAGGTTTAAGGTGTTATTTGGTCCATTTATTCCATGTTTTTTGGTGCAACGAACAGTGGCTGGAACATGTTTCGAACCAATGTGCGTCTGCACTAAAATACATGGGAGTAAATGGAGAAATTGGATCTTAAACCTAACCTAAAAACTCCTTCATGGCGTTACGAAGGTTACCCATTAGACTGTCACTCTAGATAAATGTATAGCGCGTTGCCTCAAACATGTCTAATTGTTTATAGCGCCCAAAATAATGTTTTGAAGCGTAAATAAAAGTCGATAAAAGCAAAGGCAGTGGGAGATTACACAGTTAGGGACACTCTACGACACTGTAACCTTTGCATTGAATCAAAACACAACAAAGGTCCTCAGAATGTGAAGAAATGTAGGCGAAAACATGTCCAACGCATCACTCAAGGAGAGAAGATTAGATACGTATAGTTTCTCGGTAGATCACTGTCTTTTACTAAACTGTTTGCTCTAGATTTTGCTCCTTTATATGGAAATAAAATTGTGACAAAATCAACATTTTTCTTCCAACTGAAGAATGTTTACTCCTTACGTTCCTTTGTAGGTGTAGTTACATCTCAGCTCAAAAATGTTAAATAATTATAAATTTCAATTGAAGGTTTTGCAGAATGAAATAAAGTCAGGGGACAAAACGCGAGCGAGAAATTTATAGTGCTATAAAAAATTATACACAAAGTAATGTTTAGGTAAATATTACTTAAGGAGCAGAGTAATTAAACCACAGATTGGATTATTATCACACATTTAAGTGAGTCCGTATTTTTATCGCACGCTTACGACTCCACGTAATGTGAAAAAAAAAAAAAAAAAAAAAAAAAAAAAAAAAAACATTGAAATGACGTTGTGATAACAGACACGCGAGAAATTTTAAGAAATACCGCGAGGAACTTAGTAAATTAATGGCCACTAACAGCAGCAACGCTTTCAGCTCATCCAACACATCTATAATCTCGTTCAAGACTATTTTATGGTGCAAACTAACGATCATTAATGCTGCATACCTACTTCACATACCAGTGCAGCATCACAGCATCAACCTCTGCTCTCATGTAGAGGTCGTTTCAGATGAATTGGCTAATGCTAGTTGTCACTTGATTAGTGCTGAAACGTTTTCAATAGACCTGTTTCGTGATGAGATCACGAGCCCAATTGGATCCAAAATAATGCTCTCTCTCGCTCACTCTCGTGGATTTTTTATCCATAAGAAATCAGATCCAAATGTTCGAATGCAAACTCATGCTATAGTAAACAACCAGTTTTTTAGAGCATGAGTGTCATGCTCTATTGAAATCGTTTCTACAAGGTCAATAATGCTTTTCTTATAGGAACGGCATGGTTCGGGGGTCCGCTCGGGGGATCGCTTGGTTTCAGTATCGAGAACGGGTCCTCGAGGACCGATTGACCCATGTGATTCCGCCAATCCGGTGTCCTCCCAATTTGTCGCTTTTTCTTTGTGGCGGGAGTTTTTGGCCAAGATTGAGGTTAAGCATTTTTGGGAATGTAATTACGTTACTAATTTGGATCAGACTTCAACGAAATCTTCTGTATGAGATATTGGGGTTTTATATCAGAGGATTGTGTCCATGTTTCGTGTATTCTGCGATTTAAAATGCATTTAGATGATTTCAAATGTCCAATCCTGTTATTGTTGATGTTTCGGTCCGCTAAAAGAGTTCGTTTGGGGAACGCGATCGGCGTTGCGTTTTAAGGTGAATCCTCAGCGACCTGTAGTAAGATTCTCATCCGCTAGATAACGTCACTGTTCCGCGGTCCAGAAACCATGCTTTTTCCGCCTTTAATCGTTAATTGCGAGAGCTAGAGTTAACTTTTCGAAAATGTAAGAACGTTGCGTTCTAGATCAAATCCTAAGGAAAATTTTAAGACCATTCCGAGCCATGGACGAAGATATAACTAAGGACTGCCGACTCCCTATCTCCGCCCGTGTTAAAACCTGTTAGCGGGTTTTCGAGCGCGACCGCAGCGCTCCAAGCAGCAATAAGGGTCAACTAAAAGCGAACCGCTGCAGCGGTGGCCGCTCCGGCTCCCTTTCTCCCATGCCTTCCCGCAAATGTATACCGTGTAGGTAATTTGAATCACGATTGAACGAAGGGAACAAATGATCAGCGAATTAAAAGGAAGCAAAATCCGCTAAAAAGCAAACGTCTGGAGTATTTCTTGAAAGATTCCTGAATTGTCGAAAATGATTAATCAAGGACTGAAATACTATACATCACAGTTAACCTCAAAACGGAATCAAACAAGAAAGAGTACATAGACATTTGTTTTATTAGTAGAGATCAGGCGACTCTTTTAATTTGCTGATGATTTCTGTTACCTTGTCCAAAGTTGATTCTGAATTTCCCTTGCTTTCGATCTTCCATTGAGATACTGAGTTATCTGATCCTCTTGGGTCGCCGACAACAGTTGACAGCCATGCCATAACAGACCAACTCCAACAACGGTTTTAGCAGTAGCACAGCATGTGAGCATGGACACATCGCCAGGATCGCTCACTTGAAAGAGTAGTTCAGCTGACCGCTGCTTGGAGCGCTGGGGTCGAGAGCAAAACAGGACTAACAACAGTCGGCAGTCCTTAGTTATATCTTCGTCCATGGTTTTGCGACGACCTCCCGTCCCCTTTGCCCTCCCCACGAACTACTGCACCTATGCCTACAACAGTTGCTTGCCGCGTTGTGCAGATTGCATGAATGATGTGTGTCCATCTACTTCATCCCAATTTCACAGCCATCACGGATGCCACGCCCGCCACGGGTCTTCTACCTGGTTTTATGCGACATCGGTCATCGTGGCCCAGTGTTACATGGTAATCAGCGGCGGATTCGGGAAAGGCACGCCCCCCCCCCCCAACTCACGGTAGCCTTTGCCTTTTTTCAACAGAAAAAATCCCATAAATTCCTCCTTGCAAATTTGAAAATTCATAGGCGTGAAGCCCCCCCCCCCCCTAAAAGAATTTTCTGAATCCGCCATTGGTAGTAATTTTTGCGGCACACTACGCCGGATTCCCGTGCAAATTCCTACACTTACCTTTCTCCCTTATCTGTCAATGGGCGCTCCCCGAGGGGCGGCGCGGCGCCCCCCCCTAATTCAGAAAAATCAAAACTTTACAATAAAAAGAATCGGAACATTCGAAGATCAAATAATAACGAAAGGAGTAAGAGTTAACAAACTTTATTCTTAGTTTACTTTACAATTTTAATTAGGGGCGTAATTTAGGGGGGGGGCAGGGCGGGAAGTAGCCCCCCCCCCCTAAGCAGTGGTGCCCAACCGCCCCTTGCCACTATACAGCTCGCCCCCCAGTTTCAGGATTCCTCTCCCCCCCAGATCTAGACCTCCCCCTGATTTTTACCCCACCCCCTCCTGATTCAGACGACATCATACTTCCCACCCGTCATCTCCCTCGCCGAAAGAAGTTTTAAAATCTACTAGTATGAACGTGTCTACATTGGCAACTACCGTTGGCAACGAGAATTTTGCGAACTTCCTTGAAAATTCAGAATCCTCTGGTCGATAATTACATGATTAGAGAATGTATATAGGCAAGAGTTTTGGTTTTGTTAATTTAAATAGGTTAACTCTTAGAATTCATCAGGACAATGAAAATAAAGAAGGAATAGTTGTACTTAGCTTTTTACTATTTCTATCATCTGATGCTGTCACTTTATTCATAATATCAAACACTTCAAAAATAGAATTACTTTTGATACAACTACATGCTACAATCACTTACAATTTCTACCATTTGGAAGGATAATTGATTTATTTTCTATTTTGGGCGGAAGTGGGGGGGGGGGTTCTCTAGACTTGCCCGTCTCTAAGTGAAGTCCCCTAGACCTTCCATTGACATTCAAAAAGTTGCCCCTCCGGGCAATTGTTTTGCGGGTGCCCATGTCTTTGTCCATGGTCTCTGAACCAGAAATTGAACGTTCTTCCGGTCTGTGGTTGCCTTCTTTTCTCATAAGTTTAGACACGGCCACCCTGTAAACCCCACAACAAGTTAAAAGTCCGCAATCCGCACCCTCGACCCGCAGCCACTATCAGAAGTAAATTGCCGGTTGACTTGCAGGTACTCTCCTCCTCCTCCCCCAACTTAGATTAGACACAAATATAAAATTAAAAAAAAAAAAAAAAAAAAAAAAAAAAAAAAAATGAAAATAGAATGTATGCCCCAGCAAAGGGCCCCCTCCACAGTTTTCCAAGAGAGGGAGCGACCCCCTTGCCAGAGTAACTCCGAAAAAATAATTCCAACTGGGGTCCAAGTAACTCAAGTAAGGTCTCAAAATGAAATCAGATGGATCCAAAATTTTAACGGCGAGTACCGGTAAGCTTACTCTTTTGATCGGTCCAAACCGGATTGCGATACATCGATTTACTCTCGAGATATCCATTTTTCAAAGGCGCGCGGTATAGGGTCAGAAATCTAAGATTCTCTAAAATCCGCGAATTTCGACTCTCATGGACCTAGCATGCGCCGTGAGAAGTCATATGTGAGTTTTTTGAGTTCACATGAAGTTCATTAAGGGCCCTGACAAATGTCGGACCGATAAAGTCTATATCGGGGGGGGGGCGTGGCCCCAACTCCAGCGTAAGTCTCACGTACAATGTCTCACTGCGGCCGCGGGAGGTCCCATAAGATCCGTTTAAAACTTGGATGGATCTGAATTTTTTTCAAGAATTATCTAAAAGCTGAAGCTACCGCCCAATCCAAACCGCAGTGCGCAATCCATCGATTCGTTCTCGAGATATCGATTTTTCAAAGGCGCGCGGTCTTGTCAGATCGACCTTAGAGGGGCGCTGGAGGCTGGAAAAAGGCGAATTTCGTCTCTCACGAACCAGTCGTGTGCCGTATTATATCGGTTCCGCTTCTTTTCGGGTCCCAATGATGTCCCGAGAGGGCCCAATGCAGTTTCGAGCCAAAAAATATCATCTTAGGGGGGAACTACTCCCCGTTTCAGCGTAACTCTGACAAGAAATGTCTAACTGCGGCCGCGAGAGGTCCTGTAAGGTCATTAAATAAACTCGGATGGATCTGAAATTTTCGAGGTTGTCAGTCACAAGCAAGCGCTTTCGATCGGTGCAAACCGAATTGCAATACATCGATTCACTATTGAGATATCGATTTTTCAAAGGCGCACGGTCTTGTCAGATCGAACATTGAAATAAGCTGTGGATACTCTGTATCCGCGAATTTCGTCTCTCATGGACCGTTTAAGCTCCCTTAAAAATCGAATGAGCTTTTTTCAAGTTCATATTACGTTCCTTAAGGGCCTTGATGAGTGTCGGATGACATTTGATCAATATTAACATTCATTTTTTAATCTGAGACAAAAAGAGCTGAAACCATAAAGACGAAGAATTTCCATCGTGATGACTTTGGTTCAAGCGAGGAAAATTCTATAGAAGTCCCAAATAACTAGACTAGACTTTCCGGCTTGCTAGGATTGGTATTAAGAATTTCCTTCCTGATGACTTTGGTTCAGGCGAGAGAAATCTAAAAAAGTCCCAAATAACTAAACTAGACTTTGCGGCTTGCTAGGATTGGTATTGCGTCATCCGATTTTAAAGGAGCTATCACTATCGAAATCGATTTTCAAAACCACAGTATTCACCTCGCCTCGTGAACAACTGTTTCAACACGCTATGAGTAAATTTTCATTCCCACTTTGACCTATCAAGTTATTTTTACAGCGATCACTGTTATACAAACACAAATGCAGCGTTGCGATTGAATTTGTCGCAGTTTTGTACTATCAATATGGAACTCCACACTTACAATGATTTACGGCCGACACTCATGCTCTCTTTGCTAACACTGTTCCAGTGTTGCAAGTTCCAACTTGTTTTTTTTTTTAGAGCATGAGTGTCATGCTCTATTGAAATCGTTTCTACAAGGTCAATAATGCTTTTCTTATAGGAACGGCATGGTTCGGGGGTCCGCTCGGGGGATCGCTTGGTTTCAGTATCGAGAACGGGTCCTCGAGGACCGATTGACCCATGTGATTCCACCAATCCGGTGTCCTCCCAATTTGTCGCTTTTTCTTTGTGGCGGGAGTTTTTGGCCAAGATTGAGGTTAAGCATTTTTGGGAATGTAATTACGTTACTAATTTGGATCAGACTTCAACGAAATTTTCTGTATGAGATATTGGGGTTTTATATCAGAGGATTGTGTCCATGTTTCGTGTATTCTGCGATTTAAAATGCATTTAGATGATTTCAAATTTCCAATCCAGTTATTGTTGATGTTTCGGTCCGCTAAAAGAGTTCGTTTGGGGAACGCGATCGGCGTTGCGTTTTAAGGTGAATCCTCAGCGACCTGTAGTAAGATTCTCATCCGCTAGATAACGCCACTGTTCCGCGGTCCAGAAACCATGCTTTTTCCGCCTTTAATCGTTAATTGCGAGAGCTAGAGTTAACTTTTCGAAAATGTAAGAACGTTGCGTTCTAGATCAAATCCTAAGGAAAATTTTAAGACCATTCCGAGCCATGGACGAAGATATAACTAAGGACTGCCGACATCCTATCTCCGCCCGTGTTAAAACCTGTTAGCGGGTTTTCGAGCGCGACCGCAGCGCTCCAAGCAGCAGTAAGGGTCAACTAAAAGCGAACCGCTGCAGCGGTGGCCGCTCCGGCTCCCTTTCTCCCATGCCTTCCCGCAAATGTATACCGTGAAAGTAATTTGAATCACGATTGAACGAAGGGAACAAATGATCAGCGAATTAAAAGGAAGCAAAATCCGCTAAAAAGCAAACGTCTGGAGTATTTCTTGAAAGATTCCTGAGTTGTCGAAAATGATTAATCAAGGACTGAAATACTATACATCACAGTTAACCTCAAAACGGAATCAAACAAGAAAGAGTACATAGACATTTGTTTTATTAGTAGAGATCAGGCGACTCTTTTAATTTGCTGATGATTTCTGTTACCTTGTCCAAAGTTGATTCTGAATTTCCCTTGCTTTCGATCTTCCATTGAGATACTGAGTTATCTGATCCTCTTGGGTCGCCGACAACAGTTGACAGCCATGCCATAACAGACCAACTCCAACAACGGTTTTAGCAGTAGCACAGCATGTGAGCATGGACACATCGCCAGGATCGCTCACTTGAAAGAGTAGTTCAGCTGACCGCTGCTTGGAGCGCTGGGGTCGAGAGCAAAACAGGACTAACAACAGTCGGCAGTCCTTAGTTATATCTTCGTCCATGGTTTTGCGACGACCTCCCGTCCCCTTTGCCCTCCCCACGAACTACTGCACCTACGCCTGCAACAGTTGCTTGCCGCGTTGTGCAGATTGCATGAATGATGTGTGTCCATCAACTTCATCCCAATTTCACAGCCATCACGGATGCCACGCCCGCCACGGGTCTTCTACCTGGTTTTATGCGACATCGGTCATCGTGGCCCAGTGTTACATGGTAATCAGCGGCGGATTCGGGAAAGGCACGCCCCCCCCCAACTCACGGTAGCCTTTGCCTTTTTTCAACAGAAAAAATCCCATAAATTCCTCCTTGCAAATTTGAAAATTCATAGGCGTGAAGCCCCCCCCCCCCCCTAAAAGAATTTTCTGAATCCGCCATTGGTAGTAATTTTTGCGGCACACTACGCCGGATTCCCGTGCAAATTCCTACACTTACCTTTCTCCCTTATCTGTCAATGGGCGCTCCCCGAGGGGCGGCGCGGCGCCCCCCCCTAATTCAGAAAAATCAAAACTTTACAATAAAAAAGAATCGGAACATTCGAAGATCAAATAATAACGAAAGGAGTAAGAGTTAACAAACTTTATTCTTAGTTTACTTTACAATTTTAATTAGGGGCGTAATTTAGGGGGGGGGCAGGGCGGGAAGTAGCCCCCCCCCTAAGCAGTGGTGCCCAACCGCCCCTTGCCACTATACAGCTCGCCCCCCAGTTTCAGGATTCCTCTCCCCCCCAGATCTAGACCTCCCCCTGATTTTTACCCCACCCCCTCCTGATTCAGACGACATCATACTTCCCACCCGTCATCTCCCTCGCCGAAAGAAGTTTTAAAATCTACTAGTATGAACGTGTCTACATTGGCAACTACCGTTGGCAACGAGAATTTTGCGAACTTCCTTGAAAATTCAGAATCCTCTGGTCGATAATTACATGATTAGAGAATGTATATAGGCAAGAGTTTTGGTTTTGTTAATTTAAATAGGTTAACTCTTAGAATTCATCAGGACAATGAAAATAAAGAAGGAATAGTTGTACTTAGCTTTTTACTATTTCTATCATCTGATGCTGTCACTTTATTCATAATATCAAACACGTCAAAAATAGAATTACTTTTGATACAACTACATGCTACAATCACTTACAATTTCTACCATTTGGAAGGATAATTGATTTATTTTCTATTTTGGGCGGAAGTGGGGGGGGGGGGTTCTCTAGACTTGCCCGTCTCTAGGTGGTGTCCCCTAGACCTTCCATTGACATTCAAAAAGTTGCCCCTCCGGGCAATTGTTTTGCGGGTGCCCATGTCTTTGTCCATGGTCTCTGAACCAGAAATTGAACGTTCTTCCGGTCTGTGGTTGCCTTCTTTTCTCATAAGTTTAGACACGGCCACCCTGTAAACCCCACAACAAGTTAAAAGTCCGCAATCCGCACCCTCGACCCGCAGCCACTATCAAAAGTAAATTGCCGGTTGACTTGCAGGTACTCTCCTCCTCCTCCCCCAACTTAGATTAGACACAAATATAAAATTAAAAAAAAAAAAAAAAAAAAAAAGTGAAAAATAGAATGTATGCCCCAGCAAAGGGCCCCCTCCACAGTTTTCCAAGAGAGGGAGCGACCCCCTTGCCAGCGTAACTCCGAAAAAATAATTCCAACTGGGGTCCAAGTAACTCAAGTAAGGTCTCAAAATGAAATCAGATGGATCCAAAATTTTAACGGCGAGTACCGATAAGCTTACTCTTTTGATCGGTCCAAACCGAATTGCGATACATCGATTTACTCTCGAGATATCGATTTTTCAAAGGCGCGCGGTATAGGGTCAGAAATCTAAGATTCTCTAAAATCCGCGAATTTCGACTCTCATGGACCTAGCATGCGCCGTGAGAAGTCATATGTGAGTTTTTTGAGTTCACATGAAGTTCATTAAGGGCCCTGACAAATGTCGGACCGATAAAGTCTATATCGGGGGGGGGGGGGGGCGTGGCCCCAACTCCAGCGTAAGTCTCACGTACAATGTCTAACTGCGGCCGCGGGAGGTCCCATAAGATCCGTTTAAAAACTTGGATGGATCTGAATTTTTTTCAAGAATTATCTAAAAGCTGAAGCTACCGCCCAATCCAAACCGCAGTGCGCAATCCATCGATTCGTTCTCGAGATATCGATTTTTCAAAGGCGCGCGGTCTTGTCAGATCGACCTTAGAGGGGCGCTGGAGGCTGGAAAAAGGCGAATTTCGTCTCTCACGAACCAGTCGTGTGCCGTATTATATCGGTTCCGCTTCTTTTCGGGTCCCAATGATGTCCCGAGAGGGCCCAATGCAGTTTCGAGCCAAAAAATATCATCTTAGGGGGGGAACTACTCCCCGTTTCAGCGTAACTCTGACAAGAAATGTCTAACTGCGGCCGCGAGAGGTCCTGTAAGGTCATTAAATAAACTCGGATGGATCTGAAATTTTCGAGGTTGTCAGTCACAAGCAAGCGCTTTCGACCGGTGCAAACCGAATTGCAATACATCGATTCACTATCGAGATATCGATTTTTCAAAGGCGCACGGTCTTGTCAGATCGAACATTGAAATAAGCTGTGGATACTCTGTATCCGCGAATTTCGTCTCTCATGGACCGTTTAAGCTCCCTTAAAAATCGAATGAGCTTTTTTCAAGTTCATATTACGTTCCTTAAGGGCCTTGATGAGTGTCGGATGACATTTGATCAATATTAACATTCATTTTTTAATCTGAGACAAAAAGAGCTGAAACCATAAAGACGAAGAATTTCCATCGTGATGACTTTGGTTCAAGCGAGGAAAATTCTATAGAAGTCCCAAATAACTAGACTAGACTTTCCGGCTTGCTAGGATTGGTATTAAGAATTTCCTTCCTGATGACTTTGGTTCAGGCGAGAGAAATCTAAAAAAGTCCCAAATAACTAAACTAGACTTTACGGCTTGCTAGGATTGGTATTGCGTCATCCGATTTTAAAGGAACTATCACTATCGAAATCGATTATCAAAACCACAGTATTCACCTCGCCTCGTGAACAACTGTTTCAACACGCTATAAGTAAATTTTCATTCCCACTTTGACCTATCAAGTTATTTTTACAGCGATCACTGTTATACAAACACAAATGCAGCGTTGCGATTGACTTTGTCGCAGTTTTGTACTATCAATATGGAACTCCACACTTACAATGATTTACGGCCGACACTCATGCTCTCTTTGCTAACACTGTTCCAGTGTTGCAAGTTCCAACTTGTTTTTTTTTTTTTTTTTTTTTTTTTTTTTTTTTTTTTTTTTTTTTCAAATTTTATTCCACCATTAGATTCCATAAAGTATCTTTTCTCACTTCGACATGGAAGACCACAAAGTGAATTCGCAATCACAATTAAATCAAAAGATGTCCTATGTTTCGTCCTTGTCTTATTCACGGTCCCGTATGTGTATATCACCCAATTATCACCGCCATGAAACTCAATCATCCTAACCTCTCTTCGTATCGAAGCTTGCTCGAGGTATAACATGTGGTGTGATGGTGCCGATGAGCCCGTATCCTAGAATTTTGAGCCCATAAGAAACTGTGAGATGAGACATGCACAAAATATAAGACTTTTTTCCAAATAAATGTGATTGTAAATTGGATACATTCATACATAACAGACCTACTAGAATTCCGACATTGCCATTTAATCTCGACTTTTTAATTCCCTTAAAAACAATCTGATGGATAAAATTGCATCCGATTTTCAGGGAACCAGACTTAACGTAAAGAAGGAAACTTCCTGGAAGTTTCGAGAAATTCGCTGCTCTAGGTATTATTTTATACCTATTATAACAGTGGCGGCTCGTGCAATGCGATAAATCGATGTCTACTCCATTTAAAACTATAGAAAAGTTTCGATCGTCAGGGGGTGCAATTGAACCCCCGAGAAATCGATACTTTTCTATAGTTTTAAATGGAGTGGACATCGATACATCGCATTTCACGAATCGCCACTGTATTATAGTCAAGTGAAAAATGCAACGTCTAAAGTCGAGTAGGTCCCTTCAGCATAAATGAGTCCAATTATTGCGTGGTGTTTCGGAAATGTTATTGAAACTTGATTACACTTGAAGGTACGGGGAATCCAATGGTGCTAATTTGGTCCGAAGAAAACACAAGTTGGTTAAGAACGAGTCAATCGTCATATAAAATGGGTTAATAAGTAGAGAGGATCAAGATTTTTCTTAAAAAAAAAAAAAAAAACAAAAAACAAAAAAAGTCTCTGAATACTCCACGCAATACACATATGGCCTGCTTTAACATTATACCCACCGCGCATGTCTTTGATTGAAAGTGTAGTTGCAAGAAGTTAATTTCATTAGAAATGCAACGAGGACATCAACACCGGTTTTCAGATTTTTAACCCCGAAGTCGGTTTTTCTTATACTATGAGGTAAAAATTTAAACCTGCGAGAGAGAAAAAAAAAAGAAAAAAAAATCGTCATCAAAGTTTATTTTTTCTTTTATAAGTATCGTAATCTGTGTTCAATCGTGAGTCAAGTTAGTCTCAGAGATGTGTGATGATAAATTGTAATTCGTGATTCGAAGAAAAATCATAATGAGATTCCAACGCAACCCAACCCAACGCAAGGAGAAACATGTTAAAATGGAACTGTGTTCAGTGTTCTTCCATCGCAGCTAGGCCTGCGGTATAGCTAGTAATATTGCCGCACAAAGCTTACACATTCACCCTCGAGTTGCCTTGAGGCTTTTTTTATTTAATTTCGAAAAGAATAAAAAATGATTATCCGGAGCCTTTTGTGCATGGGCGAGATTTTAATTTGATCCGAGATCGTTCTCTTGTGTGCTGCTCCGGTGTTTGGAACGCATTGCGTGACCCGTGTTTCAATGATTGCTCGCAATGACCTCTCTCACCAAACATGCTCTCTGTGCTCTGCATCTATTTCTCTGTCTATGAAGTAGTTAAAATTTAGTTCAAGATTATGATTGGATTAGAATGTTTATCTGAGCTTGGAAGACCCTCTCCATACTCATATACGTGAATGTGAATAGAATGGCAAGGTTGTGGTCACGTTTGAAAAAATTGAATTAGGTTAGTGACTCAATTGACTGAGTCGATTTTTAATAAACCTGTAAGTTTTTCTTTGTTTTGATTGATGGAGTATATTCTAGATGTTTTTAAAAGCTTCATTCGGAATGAAAGAATTAAAAAGAGCAAATTGTTTAAAAATTATCATACCGATAGTGGGTCTGTTGCATACTTTTGCTATAATGTTATGGAGGGTTGATTTTAGTGTAAAATCGCGTGGAAATCACATTTAGAGTATCAAGTAGTCTCAAAATCTACTCCTAAACTGAAAAAAGGCTCATTAAGGAAAGTCAAAGATGGCGGTTGAAAGGGCGAATCAATTTCCCTGGATGCATGCACCACGACCAGCAAACATGGGTGACGACGGCATTCGACAAAGTAGGTACTTGCCCGACGTTTCCTTTTCAGAGTGACGGCAAATCGACAAAATGTAATTCATTCACCATAGTAATCACGAAGAATAACGAGACAGTAAACTTTACCGGATAAAAACACGCAGAATGTCCCAAAATGAAAGGACACTATGGAAGTAAGACGTTTGTTTACATAATAACCAACATTGTAAATTACTGTTTTCGGCCATCTTTTGGTGCTCATGGTGTATGAATACGTATGGAGTTGATTCGCCCTTTCGACCGTCATCTTAGGCTTCCTTTAAAATGTCTGTTTTCGGTTTAGGAGTGGGTTTTGAGACTGCTTTGATACACTAAATGTGATTTCCACGCGATTTTACACTAAAACCAACCCTCCATAACGTTATAGCAAAAGTATGCAACAGACCCATTATTATCGGTATGATAATTTTTAACGCCTTTCGAGGGTTTATGAGTAAATTTTGAGACTATTTAATGCTCTTTATGTTATTGTTTACAATATTTTAAACGAGAATCAACCCTCCCAGACCCATTATACATTAACTCTAAGAAATTATATACGAGGTTTGTCGCAAAAGAAACCGGACTTTTAAGATTGCAGGCGAATGAGACCAGCTAGAGAGCTGAAATTTGTTTCAAATGAATTGTAATTTACTCTTTTAAAGAAGCTAGTTCTTACGGAATGTCGAATTTTTAAAAAGTTCTCATGTTACGTAAATTTTAGTATACTGCGTAGTGAGGAGCGCTTGGCGATTTTTTGAAAATTCTTGAAAAATGCAAAGACTTCCTTACCACATCCTTCGCACTCCCCTGACCTGGCTCCTGCTGCTGACTTTATCGTGTTTTCTAAACTAAAATTTAGTTTGAAAGGCTAGCGGTTCGATACTATCCCCGAAATTCAAGAAAATTCTTTAGAGGAGTTGCGATCAATCACAACTGAGGACTTTCGAAAGTGTTTTCCTCAATGGCAACATCCCCGGGAAGAGTGCATTTGTTAGAGGCCGGCAATATTTTGAAGGAGATTGCTGACGTCACTGGTAGGCTCTTAAAATGATATTTATAATTCAGTATTGTTCTAATAAAAATGTTTGGCCCTCAAGATTCCAATAATGATCTCTATTTTTCAGCTGAAAACTAAAAAAATCGCCAAGCGCTCCTGACTACGCAGTATACTAAAAGTTACCTTCCATGAAAACTATTTGAAAAATTGACATTCTGTAAAAACGAGTTTCTTCAGTAGAGTATTGCCCTTCACTAAAAATAAATGTCAACTCTCTAGCTGGTCTCAATCGCCAGCAATCTTAAAAGTCCGGTTTCTTTTGCGACAGGCCTCGTATAGCGTGCGAATAACGGCACGGGTTGAATTTTATAATAATAAACCTGGGAGGACGGCAATTTATTATACCTATAATTTTGGTGTTCCACAGATAAAAATCGAAAACATAATGTAGAATTCAATGCGAGTACATAAACAGGTTCATTTTCCCGATTGCCACCGCTTTTAAGTGTGAGCATTTTTGGACGTTTCCCTTTAATGTAAGCAAATTCAAACGCAGATGATAAAGGAGCAGTTGAGGTCTTGTATAAATTGGCTGAAAATTGATAGAGTTGATCAAAGGACGAAGGAATGTATGTAATTAATCACGCTGATGACCCGAGTTGACGTCCAAGCTGGGCGAATAAAACGGATAAAAGGATATGACTCATTCAAGGACTTAGAAATCTGAATGTCTACTCCATCGAGCTTCGAGCATCCTGACAGGATTTAAGTCGATAACATAAATAACAAAAAATCTCTCTTCCTCTCCTTCGTTATGTCATTCAAGTTAGTCAGTATAGAAGTATCTATGGATATAGTTCCGCACGGTACATAACTGGACTTTTTGCTTACGCCGAAAAATGTCCCAGAAATTGCACCATAAAAACGTCTACAGCAACCGCAAATTAATGCATGTTTCTCTTAGCAATTTCTGCAGTAACAGACCGTAAATCTCAAATAAATCGTTAAAGTTATAAAGCTTTAGTAAGAGTCAAAACATACGCCACGAGCTATAGCGATTGAGAGGCTGATACTTGTTATATAAGTCCTATCTCAAAGTGTGACAGAATGTGGGTGGTCTAAATCTGGTTTGTTTGCCTCACTTTTTTTAACCATAAATCAAAAGTTGTAATTAATCCAGTGGAAATCGGTGTTAAACAAAAGTGCAAGTGAATTCAAGAGTGGCTATCCGGACAGAGAATTTCAATACAACTATCCAGGTGAGAAAATTTAGCTTGTTTTCATTATGTGCCAGTATCGTGCAAATCCTTCTAGAAGAAACAGATATATCGATTTCTGTGTCTAGATAGCCTCTCAAAAACACTTGCACTTTCGTTTAAAAACAATTCCAAATGTATTTGTCTCAATTTTTTTTAAAAAATTTTGAGGGTTGAAAAATATGAGGCAAACAAACCGAGCCTGAGTGAAAAACGTCCATAAAACATGTCCATCTTGGCTATACCTTCCTGAAGTTTCGATACCACGCCCCACAAACCCTCCCTATCGCTATAGCTCGTTGATGACTGACCCGGCAGCATGACCTTTTGACATACCTCAAAAGCAATGTGACTTTTCATGTATCAGTCAAGTTATGATTCGTTTTCGTTGAACTTGTTGGGGAGAGGTTGCTCTAAAAAAATATAACTCTATGTCAGGCGGAGGTGTTGACGGGAAATTCGCTAAAAAAGTACACCTTTTGGAGAATAGGTCGAGAGTTCCTTGAGCATGAGCCCCCCAAACTCCTCGGTTTTGCTATACTGGGGCTCTTGCAAACTTTTGCTATAAGCAAATAAATAGTCCATTCTATTGTAAAGGCCAGCGGAAATCACGAAAATCCCACTAAGAAAGTCTAAAATTCAGGAATAAACTCACATAATTGCTATAACGGCAAGATCGTAATGGCAGCTTAACGCAGGTATCATGGGAGATTTCTGTCTATTATCATTATGTCACTTTCTCTACGGAAACACAGAGATATGTCTCAATTTAGATAGAAATCTCCCATGGTATCTGTGTCTCTCCACCATCAGGCCCGATTTTGAGAGTGAATTTCGTGATTTTTCAGTGTTCTCATCGTCATTTTGACAGGTTTTTATGCAATAATCAACTCTTCAATCCCCTATAGCAAAAGTTTGCAAGAGCCCCATTGCAGACTCAACTATAGATACGCTAAGAAAATGACCGGTTACAGTAAAGAGAATATATTCTGTTTATTATTTTCCTAACCGGAATTCCGAGAGAGTATATTTTTACTTTTCAGCTACATTTCCCGGAATTTCAGTTAGCAAAAGACTGAATAGAATTCTTGTAGGTAACAGAAAAAGAACATTTTTTGCGGTGTGTACTCGACAATTCACCGCGGACGATTCACCGCGCGACGATTCACCGCGCGACAATTAACCGCCGCGACAATTCACCGCCGCGACATTTCACCGCTACGACTAGTCACCGCGCGTCAATTCACCGCGCCAATTTCAATCAAGCAAGGCGGAAAGGCAATAAACTTTTCCTTCACACTTTACCAGGCTTAGGACTGGCCAGTAAAAAATTCTGTGCGCGTCTAAAACGCAGATAATTTTTTAATGGACGTGTTTAAAAAGTTTTTTGTCTGCTTTTAAATGAGAAAGAGGGATTTTAAAGGGATTTAAATATGAAAAGAAAAACTAGGAATAGATGAACTTTTGAATGAACGATTTGCGATGATTGATTAAACACGGAAGACTAAATTATGGGCAATCCCTTGCAGGAAATCCTGTGTTGAGCGTTGATGAAACTCCTCGCACACTACCGTCAAACGAGATGAGACTTCTGCATATTTACGGGTTTGTTTAATATTCAACATTAATTCAGTAATCAGAGAAAAAGCGTCTGAGTCGTTATTAAATTAAAAAACAGAAACGAAAATTCCTCAGACACTACGGTTTGAGAGGCCTCAAGCAACTGAACTGCCACAACATTCTTTCATGCAGTTTGTGAAATGGCAGGTACGTAACAACGAGCAGGATTCGGAAATCCCATATCACATCACAATAAAATGAAGAACTCATTTCCTTTAAAATGCCGTTCCCTTCTTTCCGACGCATCCGGACCTTCCTCCTGAGTTACACGGTGAGGAGAAAGTGAATTGCAAGAAAGAGAGGCGAAATGTAGATCAAGGGTAAAAACCGAGGCGGTGAATTGTCCGCGGTGAATAGTCGTAGCGGTGAATTGTCGCGCGGTGAATTGTTGCGGCGGTGAATTGTCGCGCGGTGAATTGTCCGCGGTGAACTGTCGGTAGACCACGAGCCATTGTGGACAGAAAAGAAAAGAATTAAGAAGAAAGAAAATCCTTTTTTTAAGAAAAAGCTTCAATTCCGCCCTCCACCTTGATCAATAAACAGAAAACTCCAAAATTAGGGGATAAAAAAAACTAGTTCGAAACAAAACTAGAGACGTTGCGAGGTGTTCATAGACTCATCTTTCTCCAATCAGAGAATCAAAAATAAGTCAAACTGTATAAAAGAATAAATTACGAATGAGGAATCACTCAGTGCAAGTTTTATACAGTTGTGCACATTAAAACTTTTCCGCCTTTAGTTTTAACCATTTCACTAACAAACTGTGCGGCGCTAAAACACAGCACTACCTTGGCGGCGCTGACAACACTTTTGTTAGAAAAAGGGCCCAGCAAAATAGGACTTTAGTATAGAGCTAATCAAAGCTAACTATAAAGAGCTTTTGCCGGGTGAGCCAAATATCTGGTCGGCTCCACCAAAAACCTTCGCTGGGTATTTTTCTACCGAAGGTTTTGTCAGTGCTAGCGCTCGTTTCAGAAGTGTGATCGGACCTAGACCATAATCTTTGGCAAACTTTCCATTTTTATTATTTTAATTAAAAAAAAAACTTGCCTCCGAATATAAACGTTCTATTTTTAAGCGTTCCTCAATCAAAGCCAACTGCCGACGGCCGACGCTTCGATTAATTTTCATTAATTTAAAGAAATAATGTTGAATAATTCCAAAGATTATTGATTCAGGTGCGCCTACACTTCTGAAACGAGCTCTAACAAAAAGTTTTTCCTTCTGTTTTTTTTTTCCGTGTCTTAAAACACGCGTAAATATTGATTGACCTGCCGGTGACTATTCCAAAACTTTACCTCTCCGAGCTATCGCTTTTCGATTAAA
This sequence comes from Trialeurodes vaporariorum, assembly GCA_011764245.1. NCBI lineage: Eukaryota > Metazoa > Arthropoda > Insecta > Hemiptera > Aleyrodidae > Trialeurodes > Trialeurodes vaporariorum. The sequence goes on along the minus strand of VMOF01000111.1, from coordinate 21,178,759 downwards.
AAAAAAAACACACACTCACTCACTGACACACACCGACGCACGCTCGTGTAAACACGGACACTGTTAATTACCGATGGGCGCGCGCCAAATTAAAAACAAAGAACGACGGGAATCGAAGCGCGGACCACTGATACCACTGATACACAAACCGGGCCCTCGCGAATGACAGAACGCGGTCGAACGACTACTACAAGAAACGCGCGCGCGATGTCGCGTCGGCGTCGTCAGGCGTCGGACGTCGGGTATCGGGCGCCAGTGTGTTATGAGGGGGTGGGGGTGAGGAAGGAGAACCGTGTTGGTTTTACGCAGGCGTATACGAAACGGCGGCGGCCCGGCCGGGTTAAAAACTGCAATGGGTACACACCACTCGCACTTTACCTCTGACTGGGGCACGGAGCAAACTAATACTATAATACACCTTGGACCGTACGGACAACTGCTGCCAGGAGACAAGGAGATCGGCGCGATCCAAAGATTACAGAGTTCAGAAGGAAGGACCCGGACGGACTGTGCGGTAGGGAGCTGAGGTTGCGACTTGGGACTTGCAACTTTGCAGGACTCGAGGAGGGAGGACGAACTCGAACACCTCCAGGAGCGTGCCTGCCTCATGCCTGCCTGGGTACACTGTGTACCCCGATTGAAGGGGTGGGTGGGAAGGGGGGGGGCTATATCGCCCTCGCCTGCCCAATGTTCTATTGCCTATACCGCGCACCGGGTCTCTGGCTATGGTTCGGGAGGAATCTCCTTCGTATTCGGACTATCGTGACAGCCGTGGCGCACTATGGTCTGAGATCGTTAAAATCCAAAACATCATTGACCAAAAAAACTCCAGTGACCAAACAAATTTGGTCATTTCAAACTTATAATTGGTCAGTATGACAAAGAATTTGTTGGAACACCAATTTTTTTCGGTTGATTTACCTAAAAAAAGCTTCGTATTCGAACTATCGCGACAGCCGCGGCGCACTATGGTCTGAGGTCATTAGAATCCAAAAAAATTCATTGACCAAAAAAACTCCTGTGACAAAAAAAAAAAAAAAAAAAAAAAATTGGTTATTTTAAACTTTTAGTTGGTCAGTGCGACACAGAAATTTGTTGGAACACAAATTTTTTCGGTTAATTCGCCAAAAAAATGCTATCATATATATGACTTGACAATTTTGTTCCTGAAGCCAAACTACTTGGTTATTTGAACCTTAAAGTGTTTGGGTAGTTTGACAAACCACTTAGAGGTCTAATTGTTTAACCAAATGAATTAGTTGATGCGACCTCGTGTGCAGTTAACTAAACAAAGTATTTGTTTCAATGTGCTCTTTGCATGGATGCCCTTAAAATTAGGTACTCGAAAAGTATAAAGAAATACGCCAGTATAAAGAAATGCGCTATTCGCTCGCAAGTGGGAAAAGTATCCTTGCTGGTGGATTGGTGATGCTTTGCAGGGGATGGTGCTTCTTTTAAGCTTACTTGCATGTCTTTGGGACGTCCATCCAAAAAAAAAAAAAAAAAAATGGCCGAAAATCAGAAATGAAATTTCTCATCAATTTCTCATTTACTATAGAATTTCACAACCAATTGGAAACATTAGAATCACATTCAACTAATAATTAAAACCGACAAATGTCACCGGTAAGTTTTAAATGAACCCTTTTACTAACAAGTTAAGGGTTACCGGGAGGCAGCAATGCTACACACAACTCGCTCTTTAGCGGGTAGTTAACTATTCGTACTCATGGGTGTTAATTTTGCCTATCTCATTAATTGAAGGCACTCGATGCAACGTTTATTTGCAAATATCAACAATTTAAGTAGCTTTTACTGTCAATGAGAGATAGAGTTACGAAAAATGAATAATTCAGACGTGGTAATTAAAGATGAAGCTTAAAAGGTAAAAACGATCATTATTTTGATCACTTTTATTTTTAATGATTTTCGGCCACTATTTTTCCGATCTCAGACCATAGGACGGAGGCCAATTTGACATCGCGGGCACTATAAAACTTGAGTTGCGGTGCAATGCAGGACTCCCCCCTTTCCTTCCACCATTGAGTGGTTCACGCGCAGTGAATTGAAACTTGGAATTTCCTGGACATAATTTAATTAGTAAAAATCAAGGTTACGATGAATAAAAAAAGCGAAATGATTAAAAAATAATGGATTATGGAATCATAAAGTAAATAAAATTAATGTAACGTGTTTGTAGTAAGAAAATATCAATACTAGTATGATTTTAAACCAAAAAAAGAAGCACTTTTCATGTCCGAAAAATAACTATATGTATCAAACCAGTGAGCGCTGAAAACATTTCACTAATAAAAATCAAGAATTTAACTTAAGCAAATAAATCGAAAATTGTTTCAAAAATGTGTGAAATCATACGATAAATATCATTAAAATGACATGAGTGTCATAAAAAAATATCAACTCTATTACGGTTTTAAAGCAAGAAAACAACGACTTTTAATGTCCAGAAAAAATATCCAAATTTTTTTCCAGTGTGCGCTGACAAAAGTTTACGAATAAAAATAAAGATAAATATACAGAAAGATAATTTAAAAATGTGTTAAATAATGCGATAAATAACATTAAAATGACACGAGTTTCGTAAGAAAATATCAAAGCAAGAAAACAACAACTTTTACTGTCTAGAAAATACTGTGTTTTCGCACAATGTGCGGCTGTCGACGGTGATTTGGTGCGTCTGTCGGCTGCCGCGTCGCGTCGCGACGCAACATATAGACGCGCGCGACTCAGGACTATCCATGCCCTGACTTGGTTCGGCTCTGATCGACGCTCGACTCCACGTGGTTCAACTGCTTTCACTTTCGTTTCCTTGGCAACGGCGCGCGCGGCTGCAATGCGGTGCCGTATAGTACTATGCGGCAAAGTGGACGTTTGTTGTATGGGTATAGTGGTGCCGATTGTGTTTGGTCCGCGGGAAGGAAACAAAGGACCAAAAAATGCTCTGGATGGATGGGCTTCGGACTCTACCTGTAGATGGCGGATCTAAACTCACATTTATTTAAGGAGAGTAGGACATGGATTTTGGTTAACGATTTGAAAAATCCTTTTTTCAGCTAACTTCGTTCCATACTTATCCTCAGCTTCAACTTAACAATTTAAGGTTCACTAATTTCTGATGAGCATTTTAATCTGAGTATCCTACTCTGTAAGAGTAATTTAATTACACAAATAATGCAAAAATTGTTGAGTGCCTCAACCATTAAAAGAGTTTTTTTTCCCGGAATTTTTAAAACGTGTTTTCCAAAGTAAAATTATAGTGTTTTTTACACTAAAAGTATACATTTTCTCAGGAACTTACTGCGCCGATTTTCAAAAACGTGGGCTTACTTTGTTTCTCATGTAATTTTACTTACTTTGACATGGCACAAAATGATTTATTGTAGCCATTTCATGCAAAAAATACCACAAAAAATACGCTAGTTTTTGCACAGAATTTTAAAAATTGGTACGGTAGGCAATTTTGAGAATTTTTAAAAACCTCGAATAAAAAATATGAGTAGAGAGTAAGGATTCAAATGAGCCAGCTAATAGATAGCATAGCTAATATTGGCGTCTACCAGAAAATGTGGTACCTACACTTGTTTGTATTTTGAATGCAACTTAACTTGTGGTTAGTTAGGTTAACCGGTTGGTATACAGCTCACCATACTCTGATGAAACTTACCACCATACTCTCTGGCAGACGCCAAAATCACTTCAAATTCATAATCTCAAAAAGGTCGCATTAACTGTGTGATTTGTTTGACTTTTCCGTTCAAAAATGCGCTTATGAGGAAAATACATTGAATCAGAGACTGTTTGGAACCAGAGGTCCTCAAATCGTATAATCTATACGATATGTATCACTTTACAAAAACATTGTATTTAGGGTTGCCTCATTTGGCGGGAAATTAAAAAAAAAAAAAAAACAGCAATTTAGCCATTTTCACAGGTTTACATGGACGAAACGTAGTGATAACACGCAACATCTCTGCGAAGAACAGAAATCCGCCATTGACCTTTGGAAGAAGCTACGAGACCTCAGCTCTCTAGATGTTAATAAACTATCAACACCACTCTAGAATACAATAAGTATGTCGCTTTTGGTGGAACACATCGTGGTAACCAAAATAACCGAATAAAGAGGAAGACAGGTGAACGTAGTGATATAGACACGCACTGAGGCAGTTTTGTTGCTTTTCAGATCGAGAATTCCTACGAACGTGATTTCATTTCTCAATTTCTTGCCAGCTAAACATGTTGAGTTATGTGCGATAACACAATAGTGCATCAACACGATAAACAACACAAAAACAAAAACAAAACAAACAAAAAATACTGTTACAATTCCGTTCAAAAATGCACAAATGCATGGGGAAGATACATTGAATTGGAAATTGTTTGGAATCAGAGGTCCTCAAGGATGGCAATTGATACGATGTATCGCTCTACTAAAATATTCTATTCACTTTATGTAAATTTTTTGAATTTCCCGCCAATTGAGGCAACTTTGAATTTTGCAAACTTTTTTCCAATGATAGCACTGAGCACTGAATAAAACCGGCAACGCCGGAGCAAGGACCGGAAGAGGTCAACAGGCAAGCGTGCGCCCAGTTGGGACTGAAATCGCAGCGTACAGCGCCGCAATGGTCGCACTCACACTCTTGCAAGCGCTCTTAAAAAAAAAAAAAAAAAAAAAATCGTGATCCTCTTGTTTCGCGCTAAAATTTATTCGATTGTTTCCAGCCTAGCTTTCGTTATAATTTCCACTTTGAGAATTGTGGAGCACACGGCCTGTTCCTTACCTGTTTCATAATCACCAATGATTGTTAAAAAGGAATATGTTTATTTTGAATTGCTCCTCGTTTATTGTTTGTATTGGTAAGAAGCAAACTTCCTTTGAAATGGGTCAACAGACCAGGTCAAATGCATTTATTGAGTTTGTGAGCTAATATTAGAACTTATTGATGCTCTCAACGTTATTTTCAAGTGATTTTATATCAACATGAACTCTCTCTATAAACATAGCTGTAACAAAAAATGCAATTGCATCAGAATCAATTTTCCTCCCCTCTCTCTGCGGAGAGCTCATTCAAAAGAGTATGACTTTTTGTCGCGTTTCCATTTTATTCACAAAATTCACATTATGGACACTATAGACAAAATACGGATTAAAATGGGAACCAGGCCAACAATAAATAAGAACTTCCGAGACGTTTCGGTGCACTCACAGCACCATTATCAATCGGACAAATAAAATACAAAAAACAAATAATTTTTCCGATTGATAATGGTACTGTGAGTGCACCGAAACGTCTCGGAAGTTCTTATTCATTGTTGGCCTAGTTCCTATTTTAATCGGTATTTTGTCTATGATGTTTTTTTGGCCATTTAGTTTGTACTTTTTTTAATATTATGGACACTCCGGAAATTCAGGAAAAAGATGACGATAAGCAGAATGGTGCCCCGCAAATGATGTCGGAAAGACACTCCGCTTTTGTTAACAGTAAAATATCAATTGATAAGAGGAGGTGGCTGTTTAGTATTCATTTAAATAATGTGCTCGTCTTTCAGTTTCAAGGTTTCGAGCAAGGTCAGATATTATCACTTTATATCAAAGTATTGGGAATCCAACGAACTTTTCTTCCTCTCTCTCTTCGCCCGTTTGTTTACGCGTGTTAGAAAAGGCCAGTAGGAGATTCATCACGTGATTTTAACCCCTTCCAAGGGCGTAACGTCTACAGAGAGGGAGGCAGATAAAGATGCTCCTACAACGGCCGTTTTGCATATTAATGAATGATATTTTTCTAATCACCGATAATTCCTCTAGTTGAGAAAAGATTACACAGGTCAGTTCAGCGTATGACTGTATTGCACGAAAATACTCTGGTCTGTAATCTTATCTCAATCGGTGGGAATCACCGTTAAATATTGAAATAACCGCAACTTCTTTTAAAGTTATCGACGACTCCACCGGTTGAAAAAATATTACAGATGCGATTATTTTCATTCATTTTGAACTTTGTAATCTTTTCTCAATCGGTGAAATTATGGGTGAATTGAAAAATGTCATTATTTATACACAAAATGGCAGCTCTAGACGCTCTCCCTCCCCTCCTCTCCCGTAGTTCTTAAACACACGTCATAATAGGATGGGAAAAGGCAGTAAAACTATGTATGTCTGGAAGTGTCTTCTAAGGATCAAAAATTGAACATTTGCCCCCTTCCCTCCAAATGATTCCCCCAAAATATTTTTTTCTGGATACGCCCTTGACCCCTTACTCCGTACATTGACGAGCCTTGGAACAGGTATATAGAGAAAGAAATACGAAGCCTTGATTACGCCATTATGCCCATTATAATATTTCGGTATAGAGGTCTTCATCATTTTATGACTGAAAGACTTTAGATGTTTTTAAAACCTTTTATATGTTTATTGAAACACTGAGTCCGCCTGCGTACCATCGCGTTTTAAATAGACTCGATATTTTTTGACTTCACGTTTTATGATTATAGTTTTAACAGTGGAATTTGATTAGAGTGTCGCGTAGTATCACTCGTATACCGCGCGATACTCACGTTTGTCTGTCTGTCGACCTCTCCCATTCTTTTTCCGTTTAGTGCCAATAATCTGTTAGAAGTGAGTCAGTTGAATGTTGACCTATTTAAGATAGCAGCTTAATGATCTCCCACAGCCGCCCTCCACATAGAACGCGACGCACAGTGGTCAGTAGCGTAGCGTGTAATTTGGCAACTCCGCCCGTTTAAGCCCACAAAAAGATCGTAGTATTGGGTGTTCGGTGAACACCTTCGCATTCGACCTTTCACATTGGTTTAAATGGACAAAGTACAGCGTTGCCAAATTGCAGGCTGCGCCACTGACAGTGGTGGAGCGAGTCAATGGTAGGCTGTACACGGCGTGACGAATTTAAATGCATGTTTCAATGTTAATATGGAATTTATTTGTTTGCAAATGACTTAGTTGGTTTTATTGTAAAATTTCTTACAATAGAATCACCCTTTATAGTTTTTTTTTGGCGGTAAAAACTTTCAAATTTGAATTTTTAGTCATATAGCCCATGTCCTACTCCTTCGTAAAACTCGCTCCACTGTGCGACGTGGTGAGACGCGGTTAGGGGAGGGGATGGAGAGACGAGAGATGCATTCGTATCATATATCCATTATCCATACTGCACGCGTCCGTCTTACACTATAAAGAGTGTACTTTGAGCAGGTAAGGTCAAAGTGTTTTGTTTTAATGCGATGCTTAGCGGCTCACAACGAGACGACTAATGTACGTAAGTACGTTTGATTTCTATTGAGTAGCGTCGTAAGCTATCTGGCCGCGATGTGTGTAAACGTTTCATTGCCCATCTGAATCCGTGTAAAATATCGGAGCAGTGTATGTAACTTTTCGATGAATGCTTTTAATTGGAGTCCCTGTATGTAGAGCGTTATAAGACAAGTGAGACCATGCGCGCAGCTATTGGGTGTGTTTTTGAACATTTGTTTACATTCTGAGGGCCACTGTCGTGTTTTGGTCTTATGTAAAAGATTACAGTGCCGTGAATTTTCTTATACGGTGTAACCTTTCACTGAATTCGTTGATCGACATGTATTTACGCTTTCCAAGATTTTTGTTGGGCATTATACAACTGCTTGAAGTGCATCATAAACCCAATTAAGGTTGACAGTAATTGAATTTTTTATCCAGAAAAAAAAACTGTTAGACCTCTTCGTTTTGTAAACAAATGTGCAACCGTGGATCTAATGGCTGCGCCCGTAGAGCCTGAAACTCATGTGAAACTAAGAGGTTGACTACCCTCTTGTCAGGACTACACAGTGCACTATGGTCTGGGAACCCAAATTTGTGGCCTTAAATCAGGGAATGACCAGATCTTCTTGAAACTTGGGGTATATATGTTTTTTGGGTCGCTGAACACGAATTTGAAAGAATTTTTTGCAAAAATTTCAAATCCAAGATGGCGGCAGCCAGAGGTGGCTCGTGAAATCTGGTAACTATGTTTTTTGCCATTTATTTTATTCACCATTCGATTCTTGGTGAAGCAACAGAGGATTTCTTCACCATAAATCGATTATTTTACATTGGTTTGGATGGAAAAATGCGTTGTTGCCAAATTTCACGAGACGTGACTCTCTGAAGTCATACTTATCGGCGGTCATCTTTGATTTAGGAATTTTGAAAAACTAATATAAAAAATGAATTCAGCGACCCAAAAAACCCCCATCCGCCGAGTTTCAATGAATTTCATCAATTATTGGCGGAGCAACAAAATTTTTTGTAGAATCGAAAGTCGGAAAAACCCTATTTTTGGCCTAGATTTGAAACTTTGTGCGGTCATAACTCTTTAACGAAACGTTTCTCGGCATCGCGGTTTGCGCCATCTAAAAGCTTATAGAATCAGCTTTTTTCACAAAAGTTTTTTCTTCAGATTCCTTCATTGCACATATTTTTCAAACTCAAAAAACAAATTTCGAAAACTTCAAAAATCAAAAAAATGGCAAAATAAGACTCAAATATTTTTTAAACTAAACATTATAGCACATCAATCGAATGATCTTTCAAATACGCATATTTTGGCGCAAAGTTCACGTCAATATCTCTCATTTTTAATTTGCCTAATTCTCTATATACTATCACTTCGGCGCCACATTTGAACTGATTTATCAAAAAAATCGATTTACTGATATTAAAGTGAAAATATCTTATAAGTCTGCACCAGTCTGCAGCAGGTCTTTAATGATCTGAATAGAGGAGAGTATGAGGAACATTTTGAGACTATACAGAGCTCTTCATGTATCTTCAATTTTTTTAAAACGTTACTTAAAGTTTTAGTCAAGTTTTTTTTCCCCCCCTCAGAGGTAGCACATTTGAAGCTCAAAACCAAGGATAAGAAATAATAATAGGTTAATGACGCTAAAATAGGTAAAAAGAACTTCCTTTTGGCTTCCAGATCCATGCTTGTTTGTTATTATTGTGTTTTCCATGCCGCCACAGTAACACTTTAAACGTAAATGACACATCATCCAAGTTCACGGTTTGTTTACATACCTTCGAGGTGCGTATGTTTGCGATGAGATAGCTGACCGGTAGAGCAATCAGATAAGATGATACTAGCCGTTCTAAGTACCTCAGATAGTGTAGATTACGATAACATTCACAGTGAAGATGTTTTCTGAAATTCATTTTTTCGATTTTATGCCAAAATACGGGTTTTCAAACCATAGTGCAGTGGCGTAGCCAAGGGGGGCCCAGGGGGTCTGGACCTCCCCCCCCTTTGAACCAAAGTCATCACGATGGAAATTCTTCGTCTTTATGGTTTCAGCTCTTTTTGTCTCAGATTAAAAAATGAATGTTAATATTGATCAAATGTCATCCGACACTCATCAAGGCCTTAAGGAACGTAATATGAACTTGAAAAAAGCTCATTCGATTTTTAAGGGAGCTTAAACGGTCCATGAGAGACGAAATTCGCGGATACAGAGTATCCACAGCTTATTTCAATGTTCGATCTGACAAGACCGTGCGCCTTTGAAAAATCGATATCTCGATAGTGAATCGATGTATTGCAATTCGGTTTGCACCGGTCGAAAGCGCTGCTTGTGACTGACAACCTCGAAAATTCAGATCCATCCGAGTTTATTTAATGACCTTACAGGACCTCTCGCGGCCGCAGTTAGACATTTCTTGTCAGAGTTACGCTGAAACGGGGAGTAGTTTGATATTTTTAATAAGTCCCCCTAAGATGATATTTTTTGGCCGAAACTGCATTGAGCTCTCTCGGGACATCATTGGGACCCGAAAAAAAGCGGAAACCGATATAATACGGCACACGACTGGTTCGTGAGAGACGAAATTCGCCTTTTTCCAGCCTCCAGCGCCCCTCTAAGGTCGATCTGACAAGACCGCACGCCTTTGAAAAATCGATATCTCGAGAACGAATCGATGGAATTGCGCACTGCGGTTTGGATGGGCGGTAGCTTCAGCTTTTAGATAATTCTTGAAAAAAATTCAGATCCATCCAAGTTTTTAAACGGATCTTATGGGACCTCCCGCGGCCGCAGTTAGACATTGTACGTGAGACTTACGCTGGAGGGGGCCACGCCCCCCTCCGATATAGACTTTATCGGTCCGACATTTGTCAGGGCCCTAATGAACTTCATGTGAACTCAAAAAAACTCACTATGACTTCTCACGGCGTGCTAGGTCCATGAGAGTCGAAATTCGCGGATTTTAGAGAATCTTAGATTTTGACCCTATACCGCGCGCCTTTGAAAAATGGATATCTCGAGAGTAAATCGATGTATCGCAATCCGGTTTGGACCGATCAAAAGAGAGTAAGCTTACGGTACTCGCCGTTAAAATTTTGGATCCATCTGATTTCATTTTGAGACCTTACTTGAGTTACTTGGACCCAGTTGGAATTATTTTTTCGGAGTTACGCTGGCAAGGGGGTCGCTCCCTCTCTTGGAAAACTGTGGAGGGGGCCCTTTGCTGGGGCATACATTCTATTTTTTTTTTCACTTTTTTTTTTTTTTTTTTTTTTAATTTTATATTTGTGGTCTAATCTAAGTTGTGGGAGGAGGGGAGAGTACCTGCAAGTCAACCGGCAATTTTACTTTTGATAGTGGCTGCGGGTCGAGGGTGCGGATTGCGGACTTTTAACTTGTTGTGGGGTTTACAGGGTGGCTGTGTCTAAACTTATGAGAAAAGAAGGCAACCACAGACCGGAAGAACGTCAATTTCTGGTTCAGAGACCATGGACAAAGACATGGGCACCCGCAAAACAATTGCCGGAGGGGGGCAATTTGAATGTCAATGGAAGGTCTAGGGACACCACCTAGAGACGGGCAGTCTAGAGAACCCCCCCCCCCCACTTCCGCCCAAAATAGAAAATAAATCAATTATCCTTCCAAATGTTAGAAATTGTAAGTGATTGTAGCATGTAGTTGTATCAAAGTAATTCTATTTTGACGGTTTGATATTATGAATAAAGTGACAGCATCAGATGATAGAAATAGTAAAAAGCTGAGTACAACTATTCCTTCTTTATTTTCATTGTCCTGATGAATTCTAAGAGTTAACCTATTTAATTAACAAAACCAAAACTCTTGCCTATACATTCTCTAATCATGTAATTATCGACCAGAGGATTCTGAATTTTCAGGAAGTTCGCAAAATTGCGTTGCCAACGGTAGTTGCCAATGTAGACACGTTCATACTAGTAGATTTTAAAACTTCTTCGGCGAGGGAGATGACGGGTGGGAAGGATGATGTCGTCTGAATCAGGGGGGGTGGGGTAAAAATCAGGGGAGGTCTAGATCAGGGGGGAGAGGAATCCTGAAACTGGGGGGCGAGCATTGTAAGGGGCAAGGGGTGGTGGGCACCACTGCTTAGGGGGGGGGGGTACTTCCCGCCCTGCCCCCCTAAATTACGCCCCTAATTAAAATTGTAAAGTAAACTAAGAATAAAGTTTGTTAACTCTTACTCCTTTCGTTATTATTTGATCTTCGAATGTTCCGATTCTTTTTTATTGTAAAGTTTTGATTTTTTGAATTAGGGGGGGGCGCCATTGACAGATAAGGGAGAAAGGTAAGTGTAGGAATTTGCACGGGAATCCGGCGTAGTGGCCGCAAAAATTACTACCAATGGCGGATCCAGAAAATTCTTTAGGGGGGGGGGGCGGAGGGGGGGGGGGGCTTCACGCCTATGAATTTCAAATTTGCAGGGAGGAATTTATGGGTTTTTTCTGTTGAAAAAAGGCAAAGGCACCGTGCGTTGGGGGGGCGTGCCTTCCCGAATCCGCCGCTGATTACCATGTAACACTGAGCCACGATGACCGATGTCGCATAAAACCAGGTAGAAGACCCGTGGCGGGCGTGGCATCCGTGATGGCTGTGAAATTGGGATGAAGTAGATGGACACACATCATTCATGCAATCTGCACAACGCGGCAAGCAACTGTTGTAGGCGTAGGTGCAGTAGTTCGTGGGGAGGGCAAAGGGGACGGGAGGTCGTCGCAAAACCATGGACGAAGATATAACTAGACTGTTGTTAGTCCTGTTTGCTCTCGACACCCAGCGCTCCCAAGCAGCGGTCAGCTGAACTACTCTTTCAAGTGAGCGATCCTGGCGATGTGTCCATGCTCACATGCTGTGCTACTGCTAAAACCGTTGTTGGAGTTGGTCTGTTATGGCATGGCTGTCAACTGTTGTCGGCAACCCAAGAGGATCAGATAACTCAGTATCTCAATGGAAGATCGAAAGCAAGGGAAATTCAGAATCAACTTTGGACAAGGTAACAGAAAATCATCAGCAAATTAAAAGAGTCGCCTGATCTCTACTAATAAAACAAATGTCTATGTACTCTTTCTTGTTTGATTTCCGTTTTGAGGTTAACTGTGATGTATAGTATTTCAGTCCTTGATTAATCATTTTCGACAATTCGGAATCTTTCAAGAAATACTCCAGACGTTTGCTTTTTAGCGGATTGTTCCTTTTAATTCGCTGATCATTGTTCCCTTCGTTCAATCGTGATTCAAATTACCTACACGGTATACATTTGCGGGAAGGCATGGGAGAAAGGGAGCCGGAGCGGCCACCGCTGCAGCGGTTCGCTTTTAGTTGACCCTTACTGCTGCTTGGAGCGCTGCGGTCGCGCTCGAAAACCCGCTAACAGGTTTTAAACGGGCGGAGATAGGAAGTCGGCAGTTCTTAGTTATATCTTCGTCCATGGCTCGGAATGGTCTTAAAATTTTCCTTAGGATTTGATCTAGAACGCAACGTTCTTACATTTTCGAAAAGTTAACTCTAGCTCTCGCAATTAACGATTATAGGCGGAAAAAGCATGGTTTCAGGACCGCGGAACAGTGGCGTTATCTAGCGGATGAGAATCTTACTACAGGTCGCTGAGGATTCACCTTAAAACGCAACGCCGATCGCGTTTCCCAAACGAACTCTTTTAGCGGACCGAAACATCAACAATAACAGGATTGGAAATTTGAAATCATCTAAATGCATTTTAAATCGCAGAATACACGAAACATGGACACAATCCTCTGATATAAAACCCAAATCTCATACAGAAAATTCGTTGAAGTCGATCCAAATAGTAACGTAAGGTGCGCCTACACTTCTGAAACGAGCTCTAACAAAAAGTTTTTCCTTCTGTTTTTTTTTTTCCGTGTCTTAAAACACGCGTAAATATTGATTGACCTGCCGGTGACTATTCCAAAACTTTACCTCTCCGAGCTATCGCTTTTCGATTAAAAAAAAAAACACACACTCACTCACTGACACACACCGACGCACGCTCGTGTAAACACGGACACTGTTAATTACCGATGGGCGCGCGCCAAATTAAAAACAAAGAACGACGGGAATCGAAGCGCGGACCACTGATACCACTGATACACAAACGGGCCCTCGCGAATGACAGAACGCGGTCGAACGACTACTACAAGAAACGCGCGCGCGATGTCGCGTCGGCGTCGTCAGGCGTCGGACGTCGGGTATCGGGCGCCAGTGTTATGAGGGGGTGGGGGTGGGGAGGAAGGAGAACCGTGTTGGTTTTACGCAGGCGTATACGAAACGGCGGCGGCCCGGCGGGTTAAAAACTGCAATGGGTACACCACTCGCACTTTACCTCTGACTGGGGCACGGAGCAAACTAATACTATAATACACCTTGGGACCGTACGGACAACTGCTGCCAGGAGACAAGGAGATCGGCGCGATCCAAAGATTACAGAGTTCAGAAGGAAGGACCCGGACGGACTGTGCGGTAGGGAGCTGAGGTTGCGACTTGGGACTTGCAACTTTGCAGGACTCGAGGAGGGAGGACGAACTCGAACACCTCCAGGAGCGTGCCTGCCTCATGCCTGCCTGGGTACACTGTGTACCCCGATTGAAGGGGTGGGTGGGAAGGGGGGGGGGCTATATCGCCCTCGCCTGCCCAATGTTCTATTGCCTATACCGCGCACCGGGTCTCTGGCTATGGTTCGGGAGGAATCTCCTTCGTATTCGGACTATCGTGACAGCCGTGGCGCACTATGGTCTGAGATCGTTAAAATCCAAAACATCATTGACCAAAAAAACTCCAGTGACCAAACAAATTGGTCATTTCAAACTTATAATTGGTCAGTATGACAAAGAATTTTGTGGAACACCAATTTTTTTCGGTTGATTTACCTAAAAAAAAGCTTCGTATTCGAACTATCGCGACAGCCGCGGCGCACTATGGTCTGAGGTCATTAGAATCCAAAAAAATTCATTGACCAAAAAAACTCCTGTGACAAAAAAAAAAAAAAAAAAAAAAAATTGGTTATTTTAAACTTTTAGTTGGTCAGTGCGACACAGAAATTTGTTGGAACACAAATTTTTTCGGTTAATTCGCCAAAAAAAATGCTATCATATATATGACTTGACAATTTTGTTCCTGAAGCCAAACTACTTGGTTATTTGAACCTTAAAGTGTTTGGGTAGTTTGACAAACCTTAGAGGTCTAATTGTTTAACCAAATGAATTAGTTGATGCGACCTCGTGTGCAGTTAACTAAACAAAGTATTTGTTTCAATGTGCTCTTTGCATGGATGCCCTTAAAATTAGGTACTCGAAAAGTATAAAGAAATACCAGTATAAAGAAATGCGCTATTCGCTCGCAAGTGGGAAAAGTATCCTTGCTGGTGGATTGGTGATGCTTTGCAGGGGATGGTGCTTCTTTTAAGCTTACTTGCATGTCTTGGGACGTCCATCCAAAAAAAAAAAAAAAAAAAATGGCCGAAAATCAGAAATGAATTTCTCATCAATTTCTCATTTACTATAGAATTTCACAACCATTGGAAACATTAGAATCACATTCAACTAATAATTAAAACCGACAAATGTCACCGGTAAGTTTTAAATGAACCCTTTTACTAACAAGTTAAGGGTTACCGGGAGGCAGCAATGCTACACACAACTCGCTCTTTAGCGGGTAGTTAACTATTCGTACATGGGGTGTTAATTTTGCCTATCTCATTAATTGAAGGCACTCGATGCAACGTTTATTTGCAATATCAACAATTTTAAGTAGCTTTTACTGTCAATGAGAGATAGAGTTACGAAAAATGAATAATTCAGACGTGGTAATTAAAGATGAAGCTTAAAGGTAAAAACGATCATTATTTTGATCACTTTTATTTTTAATGATTTTCGGCCACTATTTTTCCGATCTCAGACCATAGGACGGAGGCCAATTGGACATCGCGGGCACTATAAAACTGAGTCGCGGTGCAATGCAGGACTCCCCCTTTCCTTCCACCATTGAGTGGTTCACGCGCAGTGAATTGAAACTTGGAATTTCCTGGACATAATTTAATTAGTAAAATCAAGGTTACGATGAATAAAAAAAGCGAAATGATTAAAAAATAATGGATTATGGAATCATAAAGTAAATAAAATTAATGTAACGTGTTTGTAGTAAGAAAATATCAATACTAGTATGATTTTAAACCAAAAAAAGAAGCACTTTTCATGTCCGAAAAATAACTATGTATCAAACCAGTGAGCGCTGAAAACATTTCACTAATAAAAATCAAGAATTTAACTTAAGCAATAAATCGAAAATTGTTTCAAAATGTGTGAAATCATACGATAAATATCATTAAAATGACATGAGTGTCATAAAAAAATATCAACTCTATTACGGTTTTAAAGCAAGAAAACAACGACTTTTAATGTCCAGAAAAAATATCCAAATTTTTTTCCAGTGTGCGCTGACAAAAGTTTACGAATAAAAAAAAGATAAATATACAGAAAGATAATTTAAAAATGTGTTAAATAATGCGATAAATACATTAAAATGACACGAGTTTCGTAAGAAAATATCAAAGCAAGAAAACAACAACTTTTACTGTCTAGAAAATACTGTGTTTCGCACAATGTGCGGCTGTCGACGGTGATTTGGTGCGTCTGTCGGCTGCCGCGTCGCGTCGCGACGCAACATATAGACGCGCGCGACTCAGGACTATCCATGCCCTGACTTGGTTCGGCTCTGATCGACGCTCGACTCCACGTGGTTCAACTGCTTTCACTTTCGTTTCCTTGGCAACGGCGCGCGCGGCTGCAATGCGGTGCCGTATAGTACTATGCGGCAAAGTGGACGTTTGTTGTATGGGTATAGTGGTGCCGATTGTGTTTGGTCCGCGGGAAGGAAACAAAGGACCAAAAAATGCTCTGGATGGATGGGCTTCGGACTCTACCTGTAGATGGCGGATCTAACTCACATTTATTTAAGGAGAGTAGGACATGGATTTTGGTTAACGATTTGAAAAATCCTTTTTTCAGCTAACTTCGTTCCATACTTATCCTCAGCTTCACTTAACAATTTAAGGTTCACTAATTTCTGATGAGCATTTTAATCTGAGTATCCTACTCTGTAAGAGTAATTTAATTACACAAATAATGCAAAAATTGTTGAGTGCCTCAACCATTAAAAGAGTTTTTTTCCCGGAATTTTTAAAACGTGTTTTCCAAAGTAAAATTATAGTGTTTTTTACACTAAAGTATACATTTTCTCAGGAACTTACTGCGCCGATTTTCAAAAACGTGGGCTACTTTGTTTCTCATGTAATTTACTTACTTTGACATGGCACAAAAGATTTATTGTAGCCATTTCATGCAAAAAATACCACAAAAAATACGCTAGTTTTTGCACAGAATTTTAAAAATTGGTACGGTAGGCAATTTTGGAAATTTTAAAAAACCTCGAATAAAAAAATATGAGTAGAGAGTAAGGATTCAATGAGCCAGCTAATAGATAGCATAGCTAATATGGCGTCTACCAGAAAATGTGGTACCTACACTTGTTTGTATTTTGAATGCAACTTAACTTGTGGTTAGTTAGGTTAACCGGTTGGTATACAGCTCACCATACTCTGATGAAACTTACCACCATACTCTCTGGCAGACGCCAAATCACTTCAATTCATAATCTCAAAAGGTCGCATTAACTGTGTGATTTGTTGACTTTTCCGTTCAAAATGCGCTTATGAGGAAAATACATTGAATCAGAGACTGTTTGGAACCAGAGGTCCTCAAATCGTATAATCTATACGATATGTATCTCTTTACAAAAACATTGTATTTAGGGTTGCCTCATTTGGCGGGAAATTAAAAAAAAAAAAAAAACAGCAATTTAGCCATTTTCACAGGTTTACATGGACGAAACGTAGTGATAACACGCAACATCTCTGCGAAGAACAGAAATCCGCCATTGACCTTTGGAAGAAGCTACGAGACCTCAGCTCTCTAGATGTTAATAAACTATCAACACCACTCTAGAATACAAATAAGTATGTCGCTTTTGGTGGACACATCGTGGTAACCAAAATAACCGAATAAAGAGGAAGACAGGTGAACGTATATAGACACGCACTGAGGCAGTTTTGTTGCTTTTCAGATCGAGAATTCCTACGAACGTGATTTCATTTCTCAATTTCTTGCCAGCTAAACATGTTGAGTTATGTGCGATAACACAATAGTGCATCAACACGATAAACAACACAAAAACAAAAACAAAACAAACAAAAATACTGTTACAATTCCGTTCAAAAATGCACAAATGCATGGGGAAGATACATTGAATTGGAAATTGTTTGGAATCAGAGGTCCTCAAGGATGGCAATTGATACGATGTATCGCTCTACTAAAATATTCTATTCACTTATGTAAATTTTTGAATTTCCCGCCAATTGAGGCAACTTTGAATTTTGCAAACTTTTTTCCAATGATAGCACTGAGCACTGAATAAAACCGGCAACGCCGGAGCAAGGACCGGAAGAGGTCAACAGGCAAGCGTGCGCCCAGTTGGGACTGAAATCGCAGCGTACAGCGCCGCAATGGTCGCACTCACACTCTTGCAAGCGCTCTTAAAAAAAAAAAAAAAAAAAAATCGTGATCCTCTTGTTTCGCGCTAAAATTTATTCGATTGTTTCCAGCCTAGCTTTCGTTATAATTTCCACTTTGAGAATTGTGGAGCACACGGCCTGTTCCTTACCTGTTTCATATCACCAATGATTGTTAAAAAGGAATATGTTTATTTGAATTGCTCCTCGTTTATTGTTTGTATTGGTAAGAAGCAAACTTCCTTTGAAATGGGTCAACAGACCAGGTCAAATGCATTTATTGAGTTTGTGAGCTAATATTAGAACTTATTGATGCTCTCAACGTTATTTTCAAGTGATTTTATATCAACATGAACTCTCTCTATAAACATAGCTGTAACAAAAAATGCAATTGCATCAGAATCAATTTTCCTCCCTCTCTCTGCGGAGAGCTCATTCAAAAGAGTATGATTTTTGTCGCGTTTCCATTTTATTCACAAAATTCACATTATGGACACTATAGACAAAATACGGATTAAAATGGGAACCAGGCCAACAATAAATAAGAACTTCCGAGACGTTTCGGTGCACTCACAGCACCATTATCAATCGGACAAATAAAATACAAAAAAACAAATAATTTTCCGATTGATAATGGTACTGTGAGTGCACCGAAACGTCTCGGAAGTTCTTATTCATTGTTGGCCTAGTTCCTATTTTAATCGGTATTTTGTCTATGATGTTTTTTTGGCCATTTAGTTTGTACTTTTTTTAATATTATGGACACTCCGGAAATTCAGGAAAAAGATGACGATAAGCAGAATGGTGCCCCGCAAATGATGTCGGAAAGACACTCCGCTTTTGTTAACAGTAAAATATCAATTGATAAGAGGAGGTGGCTGTTTAGTATTCATTTAAATAATGTGCTCGTCTTTCAGTTTCAAGGTTTCGAGCAAGGTCAGATATTATCACTTTATATCAAAGTATTGGAATCCAACGAACTTTTCTTCCTCTCTCTCTTCGCCCGTTTGTTTACGCGTGTTAGAAAAGGCCAGTAGGAGATTCATCACGTGATTTTAACCTTCCCTTCCAGGGCGTAACGTCTACAGAGAGGGAGGCAGATAAAGATGCTCCTACAACGGCCGTTTTGCATATTAATGAATGATATTTTTCTAATCACGATAATTCCTCTAGTTGAGAAAAGATTACACAGGTCAGTTCAGCGTATGACTGTATTGCACGAAAATACTCTGGTCTGTAATCTTATCTCAATCGGTGGGAATCACCGTTAAAATATTGAAATAACCGCAACTTCTTTTAAAGTTATCGACGACTCCACCGGTTGAAAAAATTACAGATGCGATTATTTCATTCATTTTGAACTTTGTAATCTTTTCAATCGGTGAAATTATGGGTGAATTGAAAAATGTCATTATTTATACACAAAATGGCAGCTCTAGACGCTCTCCTCCCCTCCTCTCCCGTAGTTCTAAACACACGTCATAATAGGAGGGGGAAAAGGCAGTAAAACTATGTATGTCTGGAAGTGTCTTCTAAGGATCAAAAATTGAACATTTGCCCCCTTCCCTCCAAATGATTCCCCCAAAATATTTTTTTCTGGATACGCCCTTGACCCTTACTCCGTACATTGACGAGCCTTGGAACAGGTATATAGAGAAAGAAATACGAAGCCTTGATTACGCCATTATGCCCATTATAATATTTCGGTATAGAGGTCTTCATCATTTTATGACTGAAAGACTTTAGATGTTTTTAAAACCTTTTATATGTTTATTGAAACACTGAGTCCGCCTGCGTACCATCGCGTTTTAAATAGACTCGATATTTTTTGACTTCACGTTTTATGATTATAGTTTTAACAGTGGATTTGATTAGAGTGTCGCGTAGTATCACTCGTATACCGCGCGATACTCACGTTTGTCTGTCTGTCGACCTCTCCCATTCTTTTTCCGTTTAGTGCCAATAATCTGTTAGAAGTGAGTCAGTTGAATGTTGACCTATTTAAGATAGCAGCTTAATGATCTCCCACAGCCGCCCTCACACATAGAACGCGACGCACAGTGGTCAGTAGCGTAGCGTGTAATTGGCAACTCCGCCCGTTTAAGCCCACAAAAAGATCGTAGTATTGGGTGTTCGGTGAACACCTTCGCATTCGACCTTTCACATTGGTTTAAATGGACAAAGTACAGCGTTGCCAAATTGCAGGCTGCGCCACTGACAGTGGTGGAGCGCGTCAATGGGAGAGGCCGTACACGGCGTGACGAATTTAAATGCATGTTTCTATGTTAATACGCAATTTATTTGTTTGCAAATGACTTAGTTGGTTTTATTGTAAAATTTCTTACAATAGAATCACCCTTTATAGTTTGTTTTTTGGCGGTAAAAACTTTCAAATTTGAATTTTTAGTCATATAGCCCATGTCCTACTCCTTCGTAAAACTCGCTCCACTGTGCGACGTGGTGAGACGCGGTTAGGGGAGGGGGATGGAGAGACGAGAGATGCATTCGTATCATATATCCATTATCCATACTGCACGCGTCCGTCTTACACTATAAAGAGTGTACTTTGAGCAGGTAAGGTCAAAGTGTTTTGTTTTAATGCGATGCTTAGCGCTCACAACGAGACGACTAATGTACGTAAGTACGTTTGATTTTATTGAGTAGCGTCGTAAGCTATCTGGCCGCGATGTGTGTAAACGTTTCATTGCCCATCTGAATCCGTGTAAAATATCGGAGCAGTGTATGTAACTTTTCGATGAATGCTTTAATTGGAGTCCCTGTATGTAGAGCGTTATAAGACAAGTGAGACCATGCGCGCAGCTATTGGGTGTGTTTTTGAACATTTGTTTACATTCTGAGGGCCACTGTCGTGTTTTGGTCTTATGTAAAAGATTACAGTGCCGTGAATTTTCTTATACGGTGTAACCTTTCACTGAATTCGTTGATCGACATGTATTTACGCTTTCCAAGATTTTTGTTGGGCATTATACAACTGCTTGAAGTGCATCATAAACCAATTAAGGTTGACAGTAATTGAATTTTTTATCCAGAAAAAAAAATGTTAGACCTCTCGTTTTGTAACAAATGTGCAACCGTGGATCTAATGGCTGCGCCCGTAGAGCCTGAAACTCATGTGAAACTAAGAGGTTGACTACCCTCTTGTCAGGACTACACAGTGGCGTAGCCAAGGGGGGCCCAGGGGGTCTGGACCTCCCCCCCCTTTGACACCAAAATTTGTCCTAAAAAGAGGTAATTTTTGGCGTTTTCAGACAAATTTCACCAAATTAGTATCTTTGGACCCCCCCCCCCCTTGACAATTTCCGGACCCTGGACCCCCCCCCCCCCTAGAAAAATTCCTGGCTACACCACTGGGACTACAGGACTTTGTATTATACAAGGACTCTACTTTTAATGGATGTGCATAATGTGTTGAAAACGTTCCTATTAAAAGCATGTCTGATGAGGAGCTCATGTGGTTTAGTTCATTTTATGACTTTAAAGCACGAAAATACTCTAATCTAGCTGTAATCTTTTTCAACAAGTGGAGTCATCATTGAATGTGATTAACTATTCCACATATTGAGAAACGATTGCAGATCGGAGTATTTTCGAGTATTACAGTCTTTACTAAACTGAACTGTGTTTCTTTTCTCAACCGGTGAAACCATTGCACTATGGTCTGAGAGCGTCAAAGAGTGGTCAAAGATCAAGGAAGTAAATTGCTCATCAATAATATTTATAAACTTGGAAGACATTTTTAATTACAGGAACATTTTAGACAAGTAATTTAACCTCAGAAATGTCACTGGAAAGTTTTCTCCAAATCGATCTCCAAGGCCGCAAATGATGATTTTGATGACCAATTTTACTCATATCTGGCCACTTTGTTTGATCTCAGACCATAGTGTATTAGTGAATTGGAAAGTGCCTTTAAATACACAAGAAACGGAAGCTGTGTATTCTCTGATACCGCAATCGATTCCTCCAATCATCTGAAACCGGTTCGAAAAAAAAAAAAAAAAATCGATACGCATCCCAATCATTTTAGTTGTTCTTATTTTATTTTATTTTTTTTTTTGCCCATCTCGACAACAATGCCCGATTACGTGAACCTCAAGTTCCAACTTTCACGTCGTGAAAATAAAAGGTTCAAAATATCGTTCTAGCGCGCAATGACGACGGAGAGGAAACGAAAATGGCAAGAGCGGATCTAAACTATATAGAGTGGATAGTTCGATGGTGAGGGAGCCGGGACACAATGGTGGCGACGGGGGTGGAGGGGGTGGAGGGGGCGAAATGATGCTACAGACGAGGAAGGGGGGGGGGAGGTTTGGCGCTCATGCGCACGGAGATCTTAAATATCTCGAAAAATCCGTGACTTGGGAACCGAAAATTCCTCAAGACGGAATGAATTTTTGAGAGCGGGAACATTGGTTCCGGATCGAAGCGCACGAAGCGAAGTTTTGTCGGAACGCCGTCAGATGGCGGTACGAGTGGCGTGGGGGGCATTGTGATGGATGTGGGGTATATGTGTGTGGGAGGGGGGGCAGTCGTAGTGAGGAGAGAGGATTTTTTTTTTTTTTTTTTTTTTTTTTTTTTTAAGGCTCGCGAATTAAGTAATTCAATCCGATCTAGAATTCGGTGAATTCGTGGAACGGGAGTTGTTGAGTGTTGAATGTTGAGCTAGCTGCAACTCTCGATTGCATCGCCGAGTAGAGACGACAAGACGAGTCGCGAGGCGTCGCGACCGGCGCACATCGAGTTGAAACATGGAATTTCCGAACGCAAATGAGGATTTCAGAAGAAGGGCCCATGGAATAATAGGTACGCTTTTCCTGAGAATTGTACATTGTAAGTAAATGGAGGTAATATAGGTGCGAAGAGCACACATTTTCTTTTATGGGCTCTTATTCTGGAAATGTCTTCAAATGATTGAGTAGTTTCCTTCTGTTAGTCCAGGAAACCGGGGATTTATAGCTTTCAAGTGTTGGAGAATTATATCTGAGAGTCAATTCCGTTGTATTTTGGGTCGCTGAGTTCGAATCTGAACTTTGCGTACGAATCAGAGAGGTGAGAAGGCCGCCATTCCCAAAATGACGGGTCAAAATCACGTTTTTTTGCTTATTGTGCTTACAACTCGAGCGCCATTGATCAAATGCAAAAAATTCCTTCGAACAAAATTAAAGTTCGTTTTTACAACGAAAAAGCATCAGACCATTATTTTAAAAAGATCCAAACTGATGAATGCGCTACAGAGCCACGAAAAATCGTGAAATGAGTCTCTACACCTTCCCTCAGCTTAGTCACTCTTTTTCACACTTCTCCAAGCTTTTTCACGCTTCACGCTTACTCACGCTTCCTCACGCTTCCTCACGCTTATCACGCTTACTCACGCTTCCTCACGCTTACTCACGCTTCTCACGCTTCGACAAGCTTCGCCACGCATAGTCACGCATCGTCACGCTTCGTCAGGCTTCGTCACGCTTAGCGTGACTGAGCGTGACTAAGCTTGATAAGGCGTGGAAATGACATACCCAGAAACTTTCTTAAAAACTCGTGAAGTTTTATCAAAATGCCCGTATTTTTCAGGCAAGAAAGTCAATGGGGCTAAAAATAGGACCCCCTTAGACATCAAGGTTTTTTAACCAGTTTTGGATGAAACCAAATTGATTTTTGGTGATCTTATAGGTTATTGCTTCATGTAGTTTCAGAATAATTAATTTTTTTTTTTATTATCATACGCACATATTCCGTATGAATTTTAAAATTCAAAGAAGAATAAAACGGTTGGTACAATTTATGAAATATTTGAACCGTATAGTATTTTTGTGAAAATTTCCTTCCCAAAAATTAATGTCAGCCAAGTTGGAAGGAAAAAAAAACAGATATATTATTAATTCTTTAGAGAATTTTCGACAAGGATCCAGGGCTAGGGCGAGAGGCGAGATTTACGGAAGAAAAAAATTATTGGAAAACAGTTGGAACTGCCTCACTGTGTGCAATGTTCAAAAATATATCTCGGTTTTTTCTCTAAGCAAAATTGAAAGTTCATCAAGAAAAAAAGCGGAAATAACATCGAGCGTCGCCACACAGAGGACCAATGCTGCAGTTGTTCATCCAGAAGCATCTCTCTCTCTCTCTCTCTCTCTCTCTCCTCCCTGTCACTCCCTCTCCTCTCCCTCTCTCTTCTTTCTCTCTCTCTTCCTATCTCTTTCTCTCTCTCCATCTCTCTCGCTCTCTCCCCTCTCTCTAGCGAAACACAGAGAGGAAATTCTTAAATAACATTGTCTTCTCCCATGGAACCTGTGTAGTACCCTCATAATGCTTTTAACTTTAAAGTCATTTTGTGAGTCTATGAGTGATTTTGTGATTTTTTAGTACTCTCATGCATCGCCATTTCCGCTGGTCTATCTTCGTAACCTAGCCATTCAATCGCTATATAGTAGAGGTAGTTTCAGAAGGAAGGCGCACCAAGACCGATTCCGGAATTTCCTAAAATTACAACGACAAAAGTTTGTGACGCAGACACATTACATTGATCATTTACTTTCAATATTCCTGTTCAATTGTTAAGGAACGCACTTTTTTTTCGCCGGACAATCGCTTTCAGCTGATGCTAATTGTCATGATGTTCAGGGCATGAAGAGGGAGCATCTAAAATGGCAGCGTGCAGTTTATCATATGACCACGGAATCACCCATTCATTATTATTGGTACCATTTCTGGAGTGATAGTAATCTTTTCCATATCTGGAGAGCGATAGTAATCTTTCGGCAACCGGCACTGAGCGATGGACGACGTAACGTAACGCTGCGTATGGTCGCGCCACAAACTTTGAATCGTTGCTTATACACCTACGCCGAAGCACCGAACTCGGAAGTATGGTTCCCTTTGACCCACATTAAACTAATGTTTTTACGGCAGAGTCAACGGCAGGCTATAATTAAAGAGGGGCAACGCTGCGTTGCAAGCAGTGGCGTCACTAGACTTTTTCATTTGGGGGGGGGGCAAGATGTGAGATCCCCTGTGGGAAGTCCTCCCCCTCCCAATTAGTGGGGTACCAGTTGTCCACCCCTCGAAAATTTTGATAAATTGAGGTTATTAAGCAAAATTTCACACTATTCTTAATTTTACTCTAAATCACTGACGAAAATTATCAAATTATCTCCTTGTTTTCACGGCAAGTATCTACAGTTGATGTTTTGGTTTATTTAGAGATTGGTCACGACTAAACTTGATTGGATATAAAATTCTACATTCTGAGATTGTAAAAAAACAACAAAAACAAAACAAAACAAAATGCAAAAAAAACAAAAAAACAAACAAGTTGGAACTTGCAACACTGGAACAGTGTTAGCAAAGAGAGCATGAGTGTCGGCCGTAAATCATTGTAAGTGTGGAGTTCCATATTGATAGTACAAAACTGCGACAAAGTCAATCGCAACGCTGCATTTGTGTTTGTATAACAGTGATCGCTGTAAAAAATAACTTGATAGGTCAAAGTGGGAATGAAAATTTACTTATAGCGTGTTGAAAACAGTTGTTCACGAGGGCGAGGTGAATACTGTGGTTTTGAAAATCGATTTCGATAGTGATAGTTCCTTTAAAATCGGATGACGCAATACCAATCCTAGCAAGCCGCAAAGTCTAGTTTAGTTATTGGGACTTTTTAGATTTCTCTCGCCTGACCAAAGTCCTCAGGAAGGAAATTCTTAATCCAATCCTAGCAAGCCGGAAAGTCTAGTCTAGTTATTTGGGACTTCTATAGAATTTTCCTCGCTTGAACCAAAGTCATCACGATGGAAATTCTTCGTCTTTATGGTTTCAGCTCTTTTTGTCTCAGATTAAAAAATGAATGTTAATATTGATCAAATGTCATCCGACACTCATCAAGGCCTTAAGGAACGTAATATGAACTTGAAAAAAGCTCATTCGATTTTTAAGGGAGCTTAAACGGTCCATGAGAGACGAAATTCGCGGATACAGAGTATCCACAGCTTATTTCAATGTTCGATCTGACAAGACCGTGCGCCTTTGAAAAATCGATATCTCGATAGTGAATCGATGTATTGCAATTCGGTTTGCACCGGTCGAAAGCGCTGCTTGTGACTGACAACCTCGAAAATTCAGATCCATCCGAGTTTATTTAATGACCTTACAGGACCTCTCGCGGCCGCAGTTAGACATTTCTTGTCAGAGTTACGCTGAAACGGGGAGTAGTTTGATATTTTTAATAAGTCCCCCTAAGATGATATTTTTTGGCCGAAACTGCATTGAGCTCTCTCGGGACATCATTGGGACCCGAAAAAAAGCGGAAACCGATATAATACGGCACACGACTGGTTCGTGAGAGACGAAATTCGCCTTTTTCCAGCCTCCAGCGCCCCTCTAAGGTCGATCTGACAAGACCGCACGCCTTTGAAAAATCGATATCTCGAGAACGAATCGATGGAATTGCGCACTGCGGTTTGGATGGGCGGTAGCTTCAGCTTTTAGATAATTCTTGAAAAAAATTCAGATCCATCCAAGTTTTTAAACGGATCTTATGGGACCTCCCGCGGCCGCAGTTAGACATTGTACGTGAGACTTACGCTGGAGGGGGCCACGCCCCCCTCCGATATAGACTTTATCGGTCCGACATTTGTCAGGGCCCTAATGAACTTCATGTGAACTCAAAAAAACTCACTATGACTTCTCACGGCGTGCTAGGTCCATGAGAGTCGAAATTCGCGGATTTTAGAGAATCTTAGATTTTGACCCTATACCGCGCGCCTTTGAAAAATGGATATCTCGAGAGTAAATCGATGTATCGCAATCCGGTTTGGACCGATCAAAAGAGAGTAAGCTTACGGTACTCGCCGTTAAAATTTTGGATCCATCTGATTTCATTTTGAGACCTTACTTGAGTTACTTGGACCCAGTTGGAATTATTTTTTCGGAGTTACGCTGGCAAGGGGGTCGCTCCCTCTCTTGGAAAACTGTGGAGGGGGCCCTTTGCTGGGGCATACATTCTATTTTTTTTTTCACTTTTTTTTTTTTTTTTTTTTTTAATTTTATATTTGTGGTCTAATCTAAGTTGTGGGAGGAGGGGAGAGTACCTGCAAGTCAACCGGCAATTTTACTTTTGATAGTGGCTGCGGGTCGAGGGTGCGGATTGCGGACTTTTAACTTGTTGTGGGGTTTACAGGGTGGCTGTGTCTAAACTTATGAGAAAAGAAGGCAACCACAGACCGGAAGAACGTCAATTTCTGGTTCAGAGACCATGGACAAAGACATGGGCACCCGCAAAACAATTGCCGGAGGGGGGCAATTTGAATGTCAATGGAAGGTCTAGGGACACCACCTAGAGACGGGCAGTCTAGAGAACCCCCCCCCCCCACTTCCGCCCAAAATAGAAAATAAATCAATTATCCTTCCAAATGTTAGAAATTGTAAGTGATTGTAGCATGTAGTTGTATCAAAGTAATTCTATTTTGACGGTTTGATATTATGAATAAAGTGACAGCATCAGATGATAGAAATAGTAAAAAGCTGAGTACAACTATTCCTTCTTTATTTTCATTGTCCTGATGAATTCTAAGAGTTAACCTATTTAATTAACAAAACCAAAACTCTTGCCTATACATTCTCTAATCATGTAATTATCGACCAGAGGATTCTGAATTTTCAGGAAGTTCGCAAAATTGCGTTGCCAACGGTAGTTGCCAATGTAGACACGTTCATACTAGTAGATTTTAAAACTTCTTCGGCGAGGGAGATGACGGGTGGGAAGGATGATGTCGTCTGAATCAGGGGGGGTGGGGTAAAAATCAGGGGAGGTCTAGATCAGGGGGGAGAGGAATCCTGAAACTGGGGGGCGAGCATTGTAAGGGGCAAGGGGTGGTGGGCACCACTGCTTAGGGGGGGGGGGTACTTCCCGCCCTGCCCCCCTAAATTACGCCCCTAATTAAAATTGTAAAGTAAACTAAGAATAAAGTTTGTTAACTCTTACTCCTTTCGTTATTATTTGATCTTCGAATGTTCCGATTCTTTTTTATTGTAAAGTTTTGATTTTTTGAATTAGGGGGGGGCGCCATTGACAGATAAGGGAGAAAGGTAAGTGTAGGAATTTGCACGGGAATCCGGCGTAGTGGCCGCAAAAATTACTACCAATGGCGGATCCAGAAAATTCTTTAGGGGGGGGGGGCGGAGGGGGGGGGGGGCTTCACGCCTATGAATTTCAAATTTGCAGGGAGGAATTTATGGGTTTTTTCTGTTGAAAAAAGGCAAAGGCACCGTGCGTTGGGGGGGCGTGCCTTCCCGAATCCGCCGCTGATTACCATGTAACACTGAGCCACGATGACCGATGTCGCATAAAACCAGGTAGAAGACCCGTGGCGGGCGTGGCATCCGTGATGGCTGTGAAATTGGGATGAAGTAGATGGACACACATCATTCATGCAATCTGCACAACGCGGCAAGCAACTGTTGTAGGCGTAGGTGCAGTAGTTCGTGGGGAGGGCAAAGGGGACGGGAGGTCGTCGCAAAACCATGGACGAAGATATAACTAGACTGTTGTTAGTCCTGTTTGCTCTCGACACCCAGCGCTCCCAAGCAGCGGTCAGCTGAACTACTCTTTCAAGTGAGCGATCCTGGCGATGTGTCCATGCTCACATGCTGTGCTACTGCTAAAACCGTTGTTGGAGTTGGTCTGTTATGGCATGGCTGTCAACTGTTGTCGGCAACCCAAGAGGATCAGATAACTCAGTATCTCAATGGAAGATCGAAAGCAAGGGAAATTCAGAATCAACTTTGGACAAGGTAACAGAAAATCATCAGCAAATTAAAAGAGTCGCCTGATCTCTACTAATAAAACAAATGTCTATGTACTCTTTCTTGTTTGATTTCCGTTTTGAGGTTAACTGTGATGTATAGTATTTCAGTCCTTGATTAATCATTTTCGACAATTCGGAATCTTTCAAGAAATACTCCAGACGTTTGCTTTTTAGCGGATTGTTCCTTTTAATTCGCTGATCATTGTTCCCTTCGTTCAATCGTGATTCAAATTACCTACACGGTATACATTTGCGGGAAGGCATGGGAGAAAGGGAGCCGGAGCGGCCACCGCTGCAGCGGTTCGCTTTTAGTTGACCCTTACTGCTGCTTGGAGCGCTGCGGTCGCGCTCGAAAACCCGCTAACAGGTTTTAAACGGGCGGAGATAGGAAGTCGGCAGTTCTTAGTTATATCTTCGTCCATGGCTCGGAATGGTCTTAAAATTTTCCTTAGGATTTGATCTAGAACGCAACGTTCTTACATTTTCGAAAAGTTAACTCTAGCTCTCGCAATTAACGATTATAGGCGGAAAAAGCATGGTTTCAGGACCGCGGAACAGTGGCGTTATCTAGCGGATGAGAATCTTACTACAGGTCGCTGAGGATTCACCTTAAAACGCAACGCCGATCGCGTTTCCCAAACGAACTCTTTTAGCGGACCGAAACATCAACAATAACAGGATTGGAAATTTGAAATCATCTAAATGCATTTTAAATCGCAGAATACACGAAACATGGACACAATCCTCTGATATAAAACCCAAATCTCATACAGAAAATTCGTTGAAGTCGATCCAAATAGTAACGTAATGGAAATTCTTCGTCTTTATGGTTTCAGCTCTTTTTGTCTCAGATAAAAAATGAATGTTAATATTGATCAAATGTCATCCGACACTCATCAAGGCCCTTAAGGAACGTAATATGAACTTGAAAAAAGCTCATTCGATTTTTAAGGGAGCTTAAACGGTCCATGAGAGACGAAATTCGCGGATACAGAGTATCCACAGCTTATTTCAATGTTCGATCTGACAAGACCGTGCGCCTTTAAAAAATCGATATCTCGATAGTGAATCGATGTATTGCAATTCGGTTTGCACCGGTCGAAAGCGCTTGCTTGTGACTGACAACCTCGAAAATTTCAGATCCATCCGAGTTTATTTAATGCCCTTACAGGACCTCTCGCGGCCGCAGTTAGACATTTCTTGTCAGAGTTACGCTGAAACGGGGAGTAGTTTGATATTTTTAATAAGTCCCCCTAAGATGATATTTTTTGGCTCGAAACTGCATGGAGCCCTCTCGGGACATCATTGGGACCCGAAAAAAAGCGGAACCGATATAATACGGCACACGACTGGTTCGTGAGAGACGAAATTCGCCTTTTTCCAGCCTCCAGCGCCCCTCTAAGGTCGATCTGACAAGACCGCACGCCTTTGAAAAATCGATATCTCGAGAACGAATCGATGGATTGCGCACTGCGGTTTGGATTGGGCGGTAGCTTCAGCTTTTAGATAATTCTTAAAAAAAATTTCAGATCCATCCAAGTTTTTAAACGGATCTTATGGGACCTCCCGCGGCCGCAGTTAGACATTGTACGTGAGACTTACGCTGGATTTGGGGGCCACGCCCCCCCCCCCCCGATATAGACTTTATCGGTCCGACATTTGTCAGGGCCCTTAATGAACTTCATGTGAACTCAAAAACTCACATATGACTTCTCACGGCGCATGCTAGGTCCATGAGAGTCGAAATTCGCGGATTTTAGAGAATCTTAGATTTCTGACCCTATACCGCGCGCCTTTGAAAAATCGATATCTCGAGAGTAAATCGATGTATCGCAATTCGGTTTGGACCGATCAAAAGAGTAAGCTTACCGGTACTCGCCTTTAAAAATTTTTGGATCCATCTGATTTCATTTTGAGACCTTACTTGAGTTACTTTGACCCCCGTTGGAATTATTTTTTCGGAGTTACGCTGGCAAGGGGGTCGCTCCCTCTCTTGGAAAACTGTGGAGGGGGCCCTTTGCTGGGGCATACATTCTATTTTTCTTTTTTTTTTTTTTTTTTTTTAATTTTATATTTGTGTCTAATCTAAGTTGGGGGAGGAGGAGGAGAGTACCTGCAAGTCAACCGGCAATTTACTTTTGATAGTGGCTGCGGGTCGAGGGTGCGGATTGCGGACTTTTAACTTGTTGTGGGGTTTACAGGGTGGCCGTGTCTAAACTTATGAGAAAAGAAGGCAACCACAGCCGGAAGAACGTTCAATTTCTGGTTCAGAGACCATGGACAAAGACATGGGCACCCGCAAAACAATTGCCCGGAGGGGCAACTTTTTGAATGTCAATGGAAGGTCTAGGGGACACCACCTAGAGACGGGCAAGTCTAGAGAACCCCCCCCCCACTTCCGCCCAAAATAGAAAAAAATCAATTATCCTTTCCCAAAAGGTAGAAATTGTAAGTGATTGTAGCATGTAGTTGTATCAAAAGTAATTCTATTTTGACGTGTTTGATATTAGAATAAAGTGACAGCATCAGATGATAGAAATAGTAAAAAGCTGAGTACAACTATTCCTTCTTATTTTCATTGTCCTGATGAATTCTAAGAGTTAACCTATTTAAATTTAAAA